>JAWNLC010000650.1:1200000-1800000 GCA_035041535.1 Drosophila cognata | reverse complement strand
TCCTGCTGCTACGAAATAGTATGTTCAAATACTCGCTACGAACACTTTGCCAGTGCACTTTTTAACAGTTCGATTTGGTGATTTATTGCGTTAACATGGTTCCGCAAGTTAACAAATTGGATGTTTTAAAATATTTTAAATACCATGATGATAAACATGTACAATGCAAACAATGCCATCACGTATTAAAAAAAGATCGCACATTTAATTTAAAAAAACACTTGGTGCATGTGCACAAAATACATTTGTACAGACAAGTAAGTAAACAGACAACTACAAGAAGCAAAAGAGCAAAACAAATATGCAATTGCTGTAGCAAAAGCAAAATCCACACATTTCGGCTGCTATGCTATCGCTCTGGTCTGTTTTGGCTATTGCTACATTTGTGCATTTTAAGCTGTTGCTTTTGATTTGTGGCGACAAGAATCGCAGAGTCAAAGAGCATTTATTTCAGTTCTGTGTTGTTTCTGCAAGTCAATACTTAATAAATTGAAATCGTTGGAGTTTAAAAACGCCTTTATTAATCATTTTATTATTAATATACATTTTGAATTTCACGAATAAAATAGTTTAATTGTGCAATTACATTCGACGGAATATTTGACATTCCCTTGACGGCGAAAATCATTCACATTTGAACGTAAAATGATGCGGTTTTGGTATATTTTAGGACATTTTCATGTAAACAACGAAATATGCCGCAACAACACTGAAGTTATGTTTTTATTCTCATTTTAGACGATTCTGTGGGGACCAAAAAGCTTGAGAACGTTAATTAAGTATTATGAAGAACACAGCAATCTGTATAACCCGCAGCATGAGCACTACAACAACATACAGATTCGGGAAGACTCAATTGGGCAGATACAATTGCAAATGCAGAGCATCTGCGCAGGAATTACGGAAATGGAAGTTGAAACAAAAATAGCTGCTCTTCGCGACCTTTATACCAACCATCTGCGAAAAGAGGCAGAATACTGTAAAAATGGTGGCACGGGAACATGTGAGAAAATGGCGCCATATTTGAAACGTTTAAAGTTTTTAAAACCATTTTTGAAATTTAACGAAGCGAGTAACTTAACTTTGGCTGTGAGTATCTCTGCATTTTTTGCGTGTATATTACGTTAATTTATGTGTATGTTTTGTTTTTTTTTTGCTACAGAAATCACCTGAGCCAATTGTTTATGAAAGCGACAATTCTGAATACCACGGAACCGATTCAGAATTGGTTTCCAACGCAACTGTTTCCAATCTCGGCACGAATGTTTCTGAAGCGTCCCCAATGGACAAATTTTTTGTGACCGCCAGAGAAGTTTTGGCCAGTGTATCAAACAAGCGACGTCAATTCAAAGCGGATGTGGAAACATTCGGAGAATATATCAAGGTAGAAATGGACCGAATTGAGGATCCGGACGAGCGCCTGGCCATGCGCTATAAAATTATGAAAGTGTTCATGGGCGAAATCTAAATCGTACAATTAATTTTTAACAAAACAAAACTTGACGCATAAGTATAAGAGAGATAATTATATTTTGTTATTTTTTTATAATGTATTCCATGATTGTGAAGAAACGTCATCTAAGTCGTTGTTCCAATTAAAAGCGGGAATCTCATCCGGAATTACTTTTCATCATTCGATTTCATGACGCAATATATTTATACCAAAACAAACAAAAAGTAAACAATTCAGTTACCTAGCAACGCTAGAGATGTGAGTTTAAGCCAACAGCTGTTCCCAGAGATATGGAGTGTTATCGACTTAACACGAGTATTTTCAAGTAGCAGTTCAGGCTGATCACGGTGTTGTTAGCAGGTATAGCACAGTTAACAGTTCAAAAAAAAGTGATCGATACTGAAAAGCTATACATAAAAAGCCATTAAGACATTCACTGCGAAAATGTAAACAAACCCGCAAGGCGCCAAATTTAAACTAACCAGGCAAAAATTACATATTTGCTAAGTATACAAAAGTATCCAGAACACCAAAATTTGATGTGTACTAATAAAAACCCCAAGAGTTTGACATTTATTTGTATCCCCATTCTGATTTTCGACACAAATCCGTTTTTCTGAATGCTTTCCATGAAATCGAAGCCAATTTGTTTTGCAATCGAAACTCAGAACGGAGTCGTTTTATTTTATATTTTAACGTTTTACATAAAGCTGGACAATGTAGCACACTAAAACTACTTGAGAATTGTATTTATTTATTAAGCTACATATTTAATCTATACATACATATATGTATTTAATGTTTTCATTCGCTGGCACTTGTTAACCAAGCTCAAAAAAGAGACTACAATTTCTATAATATATTTATAGAGTGTCTTATACGTAATTTCTGTATTATTCCTTTATGCAAGCATTATCCGATGACTAAGTTATTGATTTCACTTAAACATTAGGCTACTTATGGTCTAATGGTAATGCATATTTAAGTGTTCTATGATCTCACATATCATTCATTGCTTAGACTTTTAACCGCTATACGCGCGTGGGCGTTCCAAAAATGGGGACATTATTGCGCCGCTGGGCCAGGGGGGATGCGGGCGTTGGCGTGGGTCCGTTGTTGTTGTTGTTCAGTCGACGTTGCTGGCTATCCGAATGGGCACGTTCTATAAGAGTGGATCACATCATGTCAGATATGGGTCTATACGTATCATTGGTACTACTGATTGGCCATGCTTTATGGGTTTTGTGTTTTTTTGGGGGATGCTGCATGCAAGTTTTGTTTGTGTTTTCATTACGTTTATTTACCAAATATTTTCCGTTTCTTCTGCAAATTGTTCACATGCAATTGAAATAAAAATAATAATAATATAAAGTTATATATTTACAATGTAATACAATATGGAGTATAGTTAACGAGCTTCTCTAAACATCCCCTGTCTATTTTGTAAGTTAACAAATTGGTAACATGAAAACTCTTTTCGCACTTTTCTTTACTTGAACGAAAAATATTCTAAACATAGAAATGAATGTTTTCCCATCAGCTTTGAATTCATTTTTAAAGATCTTTTAAAAACATTAATTTTTTATGTATTACATATTTACAGTTAACGATTTGCTTTATACATTTGCTGCCTTTTTTTAATTTCAAAAATCCTTCTCTAATTTTCTTTAAGCCTTAATCCAATTACAGGAATTAATGTTTTCCAATCGACTCACAATTAATTTTGAGCATTTTGCCAATGTTGAATATTGATCAAACTCCCGAGCACTTTCATACATCTCTGCTTAAGGTTGGCCCTCTGCCATTTTACATAATCAGAACCGAGAGAATCATTTAAGCTAGTTTTTAGATAACCATGTTGGATATCAGAAAATACATCTACGTCAAATAAGATAATACTACATTTAATTAATATGTCCGTCAAAATAATAACATGAGCGCCTAAATTGGAAATACATCTATAAATCAACATGCTTCTTAGTTTTATGTGGAAAATAGTTCAAGATAAATGTTTCTAAAGTACAAATTGTGTATATTCGAACTAATCTTACATATTTATCTTATATTTGTATATATAAATATTTTAGGGATGCTTTACACCGATTTATTTATGAAAAATGGAACTCACCTCGAAACTTTAAGCCCTGTGCCTCGTTGATGATGGCCGCCAGCGCTGGGTGCTGATAGCGCTCGCGGAATATGGCGGATCCGTTCATGGCGGAGCCACCATTGCCGTTGAGGGTGCCATTGACGTTGCCGTTGCCATTGGCGTGCTGCAGCATTTTGTGCTGTGGCGTGTGCTGGGGCGTCAGTGAGATGGGAGGCGTGGCATTGCCATTCTTGTAGTAGCGATTCTGATTGGGATCATAAGCAGTGGTGTTCTGATCGTGATTGTGATTGAGGCGATTGGCCAGCTTGATGGAGGTGCAGCGCTCCTCCTCATTGTTGCGCATCTTCAGTATGCGCTGATCCTGCACAGAGTAGCGTGAGCCGTGCAAGGCATTCAGCTGATTCAGATTGGTTACCTGGGGACTCAGCTTCTTGCCACGAAAGCTGCCTCCCGGCGAGTGGTTCAGCAACGTGCCACGCGACGAGCTGCCGTTCGTTTCGGTGCTATCCCGGCTGGCCGCCTCCCGATAACTGGATGGCCGGTGTGTCGATGGTGGCGTGTCCAGTCCGCTGTCATGGGCCGAGCAATCCAGCTCCTGTTTGTTAGCCATGCCAGCGTTGCTGTTGTGTGTGGGCAGCATGGGTTGCACTAAGTAGAAAGGGACATAGAGTTCGATTCATAATTTAACTTTTAACGGATAGTTTTGGGGACTCACCTGAGTGGCGCATATCGGTGGGCGCACGGGGCTTGCGATAGAGCCAATCCTTGTCCAGCTCGTTGCCATTGTCCGGCTGGGCGCTGATGCCGCGGAAGAGCCGCGGACGACGCAGCTGCACTTCGGACTCCTCGGCAGTCTCCTCGTCGACGACCGCATTGGAGCCGAAGCTGCTGTTGATGAAGATACGTCGTGGTGATCCGTACAAGGCGCCGCCAGCCTGCGTGAAACTATTCTGCGCCGAGGCATAACCATTCGAGTAACGACTGAGATTGGCATTGCTGTGGTGCGGAATCTTCTGTGGCGTGGAGTGATTCGTTGAGATGCCGCTCAAGTGATGATTGTGATTCTCATTGTTTAGCGCACTCAGATCCGGCACCGAGTCGCTGAATAAAAATGGATTGGCGCCCGCATATCCATTCAAGCTGCCGGCGCCAATTTTATGGCGCGCCAGTCCGCCGCCGCAGCCGGAGCCGTTCGTCATCAGCCAATCATCCAGTGCACTGGAGTAGGTGCTGCCCAGCCCAAAATGCTGGAACTGCAGCGAGGCATGCGACACAGGCGCGGCCAGCGAGGCACGCGATCGTGGCCCCTGAGCGATCTTCAAGGCGCGACGGCGCTCCTTGGAGGTCAGCGTGCATTCCTACCCAAAATTAATAACAAACATCAAACATTAGAAATGGGTTAAGGAATGGGTACGACTACGTGCTCACCTCGAGCAGCTCAAACCAATCCTCGAGGCCATCGTCACAGCGCAGCAGAACGCGACCCTCGCGGCCCAGCAGCAGCCCAATGGCGCTGTACGAGCGCCGATTGAGCCATTCTACCTTCTCCACGTCCACCAGCTTGACCTGAAATCGAATGCAACGGAAACAATGAGTCAGTCATTGCCACACACACACAATACGGGTCAAAGGTTACGCAACGATGGTTTGACTTTCTGGGTCACTCAGCGGGTGTCTGGGAATTGGTTCGCATTCGAACTAAATTCACGTTTCCAACAGCCGCAAACCGAGTGCTCATCTAGATAATTACAATTGATGTTCTGTGTTTTCCGCGTGAGAGCAAATCTTGATTCAGATATTTGGTAAGCGCTTTAAGGTTACACTTAATATAAATCATAAATACCATTAACTACATTTTTTTTTCTTCATTTTTTCGATTTTTGTAATGGCTATTTGAAGTGATCTTAACTTTGATTAAAGTTAGCAAGTCACATTTTTGTGATATTATTATTATATTTTACATTTGTGTTTTCTTGCAGTTTCTTACTCATTATAGAAGAGGCGCAGAGTTCTATGGATTATGTCATCAGCTCCCGGATAGCAGTAAGTTGTTCCATTAAGACTACATCTTGCACTTGCAGTGGGAAACTAATGCACTTAATTTGAATGGCAAACGCCATTAAATGGAATGCTACTCGGTTATTTTGAGCACGTCTCTATGCAAAACTTGAAGTCGCCAACAATACAACAATTAAGAATCGCCCTCTACTCGCATGTGCACCTTTCTCCAGCTATTTCTTTTGCTTGTACTTTGTTCTCTTTGGGCTGTAGTTAGTGCATTTTGCAACTCGGTTAAAAGTCATTAGGCCAGGCCGACAGCTACGCCCTGGCCTGGCCAAGTGCAAAACTTTTTACCATGTAGAACTTTTATTGAACTCATTTTTCCTTATTGTTCTTCTTGTTGTTGTTGTCGTTTTTTTCTGCTGGCAAGTTTATGGCTTTTATTTTCTTGTAGATGGCGCTGCTTTATGGCCTGAACTTAAAGTTGTTACAGAGACTGCGCTCCAGCTAAAAAGTGTGCGAGGCCATTAGGCAAATATGTCAGCAGCGTGTGGCAATTAGCCAAGTTATGCGATATCAGACGTTGGCCAAGATTCTTCTTACCTCTGCGCTGGCTGCTTCTATTTTTATGGCCCGCCATAATTAAGTTGTTGTAAACGCTTGTGAGGTGGCGGAGAGTTGAAACGCTTTAATGATAATTTGCGCGATTTATGCTCACAAAATGAAAAAAAAGGCAATAGAATGGATTTGAAATATGCGATCGCTCATCATGGAGCATGTCAACACCCAAAGACCTTGTCGAAGACCTATTAAAATGCAGGCTCATAAAATAAACTCGTCCAATGTAAATGGCTTGTGTGTGGGCTGAAACAGACTAAATATCATAGTCATATGGAGATCTATATAAATATATTTTTGAGTTGTAAAACCTCATCTTAATTGTGCATATAAAAATATGATCTGCTACATATGTAAAAATTATTTATAGAAAAGATAAACTGGCTCATAGCGCAGATCTAATAAAAGGATTCAATAAAAATACTGTCGAAATATCAGCAATCTAATGTTTTCTCCTATAAATACGATTTTCTCTTCAAACTAGATTTATTGACATCCCGAAGAACATTTAATGAAAGCCTGTATAGGCTTGTAAGATCTAATCTAAGTTAAATATATAATTTATGAATGCAAATTAAATTTCATAGTTTCCAGTAGTTATCTCAGTGAAATGTAAATTTGGCAAATTGTTTATAAGAAATGGGATTCAAATTAAAAAATATCATTTAATTAATTCTACTGACTAATTAAAAAAAAAAATAGCTTTAATAAATGCTATGATTATTTTAATGACTTATAATTATTTGCACTTCAAGTGCTTTCCCATATTACCATGTTTAAGCTATTAGTTTAGTTCGCCTGACCTTACTAAACCCCACTCGCAGCGTTTTCAAATTTCCGCAACTACATTTTGATACTTTCAAAAACAAAAGCAAAACGAAAATTGTGATTTTCAAGGCTGTTGACGATTAGCAGATTTTGTTATTGTTATCTTTTGTTGTTTCATATTTTGTCATATTTAATAGCATTGCCTGTCAAAACGTAGCCAAACTCGACGGCAACTCACTCACTTGTGTGAACCATTGTATCGACAATTTCAAAACGTAGGTTTTACTCGACGATTACCACAATTTGGCATATATACATATATATTTGAGTAAGCCGAAAGCAAGCCATAAAGAGCCATTGATTTTTGACACTTTTGATTGATTTGTTAGGCTGTGCTCCAGCGATTCATTATCATAATATTTTGTGCACTTCTTGGCGAGCATTCTGTCATCTCTTGATTATGCAAATGCGTTTTTAAATCGATTACAGTCTGCCGCCAGGCATGCAGCTCAATTAATATCCACTCATTATACGAGTTTCGGATTCCCCATCAAGCCTTTCGGCGAATGTTGCTCATAAAAATCAATATTGATTTCATTCGCTGTCAAAGTGCAAAAACTGTCAAACTGCAACTTTGGCGAAAATTTCAGCAACCCGCAGGCTCTCTCGATTGCGCCTCTCGCCCCCTATATCATCTCATTATAGACCCCTCTCCCCCATCATCGTTTGCCGTCACGTCACCTGTAATTATTAAGCATCGCTACGTTTCACGCGCGATTGATTTCCCTCTGGAAATGGTGTGCAGAATGTGTTTCATCTACCTGAACATTGACAGCAGTCGAATCATCGATTTGAGCAAGGTAGAAGACGTAACAGTCTCAATCACTTTGAAATATATGCAAAAATCAAATTAAATAATTAGACCTGTAAATGAGGCTAGCTCTCAAGCGCACACCTAATTGATTAAGTTGATTACATTGGCAAAGCGATATTAACTCCAGCTCCTTTATTTTTGACTGAGAAATATGAATCGATAATAATTACATGTTTAAAACATACTTATGTAAAAATTATCAAAAAATATATGCACTTCAAAGTGTATTTCGAAAAAAGGCTCTTTCTTTGCCTTAATTTTATTCATTTTAAATTTTACTTTCTTACTTTTCTTTACTTAGGGACTTGTGGACTTCAAAACGTAGTCGACGCAGTGGTTTCCAATGAACGAGATTGCTCAATGACTCGGCTAGCTGGTTGTTGTCTCCACTAACGTGTGTGGGTGTCTAAGCTCAAGATGAGCATTTTGATTCAGGTTTTTGATTTGACGAACAAATGAAGGTCTGCGAGATTTGTTTGTTTGATTTTATAACGATGAGTGGAATATTTAAATGTATTATAAACAACTTAAGTATATTGTTCTCAAAATGGCGCGTTATTAAGTTAAGCTTACACCTGTTAGACACTAAAATTATATTGTACTGGGAAGTATTTATTGACAGATACAAATAGTAAAATTTAACACAAATTTAGCTATTTGCTATGCTTTGAGCAATTTTATTGCTTTGAGTTAACAAAAGATCATTAAAATTCTATTTGTGGCATAAGTCATAAAATCTATTTAGAATAGTAGATTATTTGTATCAGGTAGTTTATAAATTTTATTATTTCGTAAATTGACAATTGTTGTGAAGTTTTTATTGATGACCAGGATAAGGCTACAGCCACAAGCTCATTCTTTTTGGAAATGTAATTTAATTACACTGATTTTATACAGACAGTGAAAATAGTGCTGTCGATTTACAAATTATTATTATGGATGTGATTTGCACTATTTTATTTGATAATTGAAGATGTGTTTTGCTAAATATCAAATATTTTCAACTGAGGTTGCTTTGTTGGTGTATTCACTATGCCCTCGGCAGCAGGTACATAAAAATCTAATCGAACTAAAAGCATATATAAATTATATAAATACATTAATAATTCACCAATCAACAATTTTTGGCTTTAAGGATTTGAGCATTTTCCAACGTGTTTTTTGTTTTTTGGATTTAAGTTGCATTTATCTCGATTATCTACTCGCCGCTGAATTGTTTATCTTGGAAAATTGCCCGCAATAAACAAAATGTTTGCTGCTGTCGCTTTTAAATGTATTTTAATTTTAAATTAAACTGTAAACAACAATAACGACTGCCGGCAACATATTTATTGACGCTGCTTTTAGTGAGATTTTTAGCAGCAAAGTGCAAAGGAGGCAACAAAAAAAAAAACGATAGAAAACATTTTGAAAATTAAACGAAAATAAAAGCAATTTTCCCATGATCTCTTTAAACACGCTCTTGTTAAGTGCATATAAAGTGGCATTTGCGATGCTGTTGTTGTTGCAATTTTATGTGCATTTTCCTTATTTGCAGAAACAACAACAGCAACAACAACAGCAACAACAACAACAACAATGCACAACTTCAATGCAATCGTGTGTTTTAGCTTTGGTCGCTTTCCTATTGTCCATGTGCTTTAGTTTAATACCCTCAACCCATTAAAAATGTGTAAGAGGGGTATAATGGTTGTGTGCAAGAGTATGTAACAAGCAGAAGGAGGCATCCCCATACAGTAAAAATAAATTGTAGATCAGCATCAACAACCATATCAGTATCTACGCTGATCTCTGACTGAGTTCTCGCTGATTAAGTTTATTTCATTTTATAGATAACTAACTAACTAACTTAACATTTTCGCGAATATCTTTTACATATTAATTTCAGATATCAAAAAAAGATACAAGGCTAATCGGAGGAGAGCCCATTCTAATACAACATTCTTACTTGTTTGAGCTGCTTTTAATATCTTCTATTTGCTTTGCCTTAACCTGTGCAACTTGTGTGGCATAAGGCTGAAGTAGGGAATAGTGGGCGATATTTGGGTATGAACCAATAGTTGGGCAAATTAACATGCAGTAGCTGCAAGTTGTTGCCAATTAGATGAGTTTTGCCCAATAGTTGATAGCGTGGTAATGAAGTTGTTGTGTTTTCCAGTGGCATCCAGAGGGAAATGTTGCAAATAGCTTTTAGTTTAACGAGAAACTGTTCAGGTTGACAATATTTTTGTTAAGCACTTAACTAATGCATGCATTTCTCACATATATCACGCAGTTGGCTAACAAATGAGCAAGTTATGTTTTTGTTCTTTTGTTTCATTTTTTTTTCAGTCCCTTTAATAAAAGATGTTTATCAGGGGACCTCAACCAACTGTCGAACGTGACGCAATGTTTCAGAGCCACACGGGGACTCAATTCATAAGCACATTTAAGGTGTGTCCTGCTTGGTCTGATGTGGCACATAAAGCGGACAGTTAATGCCCCCAAAGAGACACCCGCACCTCGTCGAGATAAAATGGTCATGAGTATGACAAAGGTTTACTCGTAGTTGTCATATTGCCTGGCATAAATCTAATTGTGGCAATAAAATTCCACAATGCGTAGTAAATAAATGTGAGCTGTGTGTTGGGAGTTAACTTGGTCAAGTGAGATAACTCTGCTGCAGATTTACAGAGATATGTTGTACGGTTGCAAGGTTATTGAACTTAAATGGGGAGCACAACAAGAAAGATATTTTATCTTAGGCTTGGTTTGTAGAACGGAGTACTCAAATTTGTATTCTGTGTTCGAATTAGTTGAATTTGAATTACAAAATGTGTTTGTTTAAAACAAATTAACTGTGTAGATTGATAAGAGCTTTGCAGAGCTGATTTTGATATACAATTTAATATTCCACATACCTTGAATATAAACTGTCCCATATCCGAAGCACGTTCATTGGCCGAGCCTGAGGCACGTTTAAAGCAATGCAAATAGTCGCGGGTGAGCACAAAGTATCTGCAAAAGAAGACAATAATTAAATAAATAAATAAATAAATAAAACAACGTCTACGCTGATCTCGCCGTAAAGGTCAATTGCTTAAAGAGCCACTCAATAATGATTATTTAATAATTATTATCTAAGCATATTCAACAATTGGCAACAGCTTGCCAAGTGCCACTGCAACAATTGGACAAGATTATACATCCTCTGTGCCGCACTGGGCCACCCACAGCGTTCAATATTATTATTAATAAATAATAAATCATGCGGCAAAATAACCAACAATAAAAAGCCAGAAGTCAAAGTCAATGCATAAAAACACTTGCGCAACTCAGCGCACAAAAGCTGCTTTACATTTTATGGGTTTCTTAAGCCGATGATAATATTATTTTATCGTCACGATAACAGCAATGAAAAATATTTTATTTATATGCCAAATACGCATTTGAAATTGGTTCTTTTCTTTTCGTGTGCAATTGAGTTTAAATCTTATCCATTGATTTATTTATGGCCAAAAGTTTCAATGAAATTAGTTTTCCCCGTATTCAAGAGATGGTTTCAAAGTGTTTGCAAATCGGTTGCAAGACCAAGTTTCGAAAAGTGGCAAATTGCTCACTTCCCAGTCGGCAGTTGGCGCAACTCTGGCTTCTCAGCAGCTGCTTATTAACGTGGCCGAGTAAAATTGTGGTAAGGCGAGACGTTAAATGTTTTGTAAGCTCTTCGAGCCAATTCACAAAACCCGAAGATGCTGTTGAGCCGAGTTTGGGTAATTGCCTAGCCATGCGGGCTTGTGAATAACGCAGCTGCAGTGATTAGCCAAATGCTCCAAGCATGAAGCTAACCCATAGTTACAATGGGGCTGCAAATATGCAGATCGCGAGAACTTAATGACTGGAAATTTACACGTAAGCCAATGGGGAAAAAAACACGTCAATTGAACGGCATAGCAGCGGCAAACAGTGTGCATAATAAAGGAAAAACTAATGAATGAATCGGAAATTCAATTGAAATGAAAGTACGGGCAAAATCCAACATTCGTTCAATCTAAGCGATTCTATAACAATTGTGCATTTGGAGTACGTAATCCAAACTAGGTTTTCAATACAGAATTCATTGAGGCGATTGTTAAAGACTGTTCATCAAATTGGCATCATTAAGTTAATGATTAATTTGCAATTTTCCCTTTACATTTAACATATAAACGATCCTCCATTGTGCAACATTTCAAAGGTTGCATCAAAAACCTAATTGGAATATATTTAAGTGGACACTTTATGCTCGATGGGAAAGATCAAATATGCACAATTGATATCGGCGCTTAGTGGCCATTAACTGGCAATTAAAAATATGTCGATAAGCATAATTACCAGCTGAGTGCTGTGCAGAGGAACGTAATTAAATTTCAATTAAGTATACAGCAGAAATCAACAAAAGCCCCCACCTCAATGGGCCAACCAAACCTACCCAGAAACCCATTCAAAACACCCACTCAATCAGTCAGTTGACGAACCCGCTCGAAATTTGCATTCCCATTCGCATTTTCTGCATTTCCAATGTGAAATGAAATTATGCGCTTTTTGCAATTATCAGCCCCCCCGAGATAAATAAATTTGCATAGTTTTGCGCGGTCAACTCGAGGGGATTGTCTCATTTTGCCCTACCTTCCAAAGGACTATACAAAAATGCTAAATGATTTGAGATTTCTCTACTCAAATATGTCAAGAATAAAGATTCACTGAAAAGAGCAAATGTAAAATGAAAATGTTCCCCATACACACATATATTCTCATATTCTCATTTCAAGACTTCAAATACTGCGCATTACAACTATTATTGTTAGGTTATGTTTTCTTGCTTATAGACCTACTAACTATTTTTTTATAAGCCTTTTCTTGTATCATCTTAACAAATTCATATACCAATTATTTTATATTTTGATCTGATATGGTTTATCCTTGGTTCTTCAAATATTGGACCAATTTTGAAATTAAATTCCTCCAGAATTTTAGACATTAGTTAATATATAAATATAAAATAAATATCAAATAAATTTACATTTAAATATTAAATAAATAAATCAATTAAATACTCAGAGATTGAGGAAAAATTCTTCCAAATTTTTTTGAATACTTTGTTTTGTATGTTTTCGAATGTGGAAAGTCAACAAGGACATTAACCATATCCACAACATTCAATTTGAAATGTGAGTTAGATATAACATTGATTTCTTATCCAGCCAAGTTGGTTAGGCTAGTTAAGTTGCCTGGTTAAGTTGCTTACCTCTCCTTCCAGCGCGAAAAGAGCCGATCTCGTTGCTGCCAGAGTAAGCCGCGCTTAATGGGTCCCGTCATGGAGGCCACAGGAATGCGACCCGCCAGCAGCGATTGCTGTGAATGATAGAGAAGAATGAAATAGAACTGATTAAAATACGCAAACGCATAATTCTTTGACTGGGACATAGGTGAGGGTGTTCGTGTCTGCTGACTTTGCAAATTATGCCTTATTTATGATCAACATTTGCTGAGCGTATCAGCTGCTTTCGCTATCTGTCGCAGTGGTTGTCATAATTCTTTTTGCCCTGCACTTTTATGGTATTTTAAATAATTTAAGCAACAAGCAGCAAGTCGAAAACTTCTCTGGCTGGCTGCCTCCTCCATAGCAATGATTAATGTTGCTTTAAAAAGCCGCCACTTGCGTCGCTTTTCCAACCCCTCCCCCCCACACACACAGCTCCCTTCCGCTCATTCAGCCACATGCCGCACAGTTAGCTTCCCCCATTTAAGACACGTCTGCTGCACCATAAATTCCATTCGGGTGTGTTTTTGGTGTTTCATATTTTCTTGTTGGTTTCGTTGTGTGGCTTGCCATTGTTGGCTGGGTTGGCTCATACAGCCAATTTATTATCAAGCTGGTAGTGTTATAATATTTCATATTAACAAATGTTGCCTGATGCACATACATGCTTAATATAACTGGCCAACTGGCTCGCAATGTGGCAATTATGATGAGTTAATCTTTGTGGCTTAAGCTTAAATTAACAATAAACAATTATATTTCGCGGCTTTCACTCAGTGATGAACTCGCTGAAAATATTTTCAACTTTTGGATATTGAATAACATTTGAAAGTGAAAATATCCAATACACATGCATCTCAATATATATGTTATTTTATCTACCATATGTATGTATATACATATATACAAATTTCTAAGAATATATTTTAAAAATAGATCGATAAATAATGATTGATTTTGAGATAAGCTACACTTAAATTATACCCTTTTTACCAATTTTAAAAGGAGAATTTAATAATATATATTTAAGAGCCTTCCAATATCATTAAAGCTCAGAAATAGATTCATATCAGTGTTTTCATTGTTAAATGCATAATTTATCGCATTTTTATTACTTAACTTAATTAATTCGAAAGTTTCTACAAATATCTGTCAGCCGGCAACTTAATATGCCGCCCACAAAATGGCCCCAATTCCATGAATAGAGTCCAAACTCATTTACTCATTAAATCCAATAGCTGCTGCACGATTCCATCGGAAGCAGAAGAACAACAGCAAAACCTCAGTCCACAAAGTCGTCGCAGGGAACTGAACAATAGTTTTTAATGTGCCAAATTAAGTTTCGGCTGCCTCTTCCATAGAGCCCCCCCCCCCCCCCCTCACTTCCATGCTCTCCACATCTCGAATAATCCGCACAATTTCCTATGCTGGTTTTTTTTTTTTGCGATTTTGGGCAGCCTTCGTTCCCCATTTTTACATTGTTGCATTGTTGCTGGATTGAATTTGAAGTTAGGCAAGGCATGGTTTTTGTTGTTGGTCTTCTGCTGGATTTTGTTGCCGATGTTGTTGCTTGTGTCTGGGCGCTTAGACGTGACTACCGTTAATTTGGCCAGAACCTTATTAAACGCTCTGGCAACAGAAATAACCCAGCAAGAACTTCGATTGTGCCGCTGCGATAAACGGAAGACGTAGCACCACCAAACCAACAACAAAAAAAAAAGTATCTTCATTTTCGGCTTGAGCAAGAAACCCAAAATAATACAGCGTGCCAAAGATTTATCGGCTTGAAAAAGTATTTCGAATTAAGCGAACGCTTTGCAGTTTTAGCTGCTGATGATATCATTTCTCAGATTCCAGATTCACACACTTTCGGCTTAAGTGTATCCACAAGATACTTAGATAGATAAATGCGATTGATGCGACAGAATCATGCCGGCATAGCTCTTAGAACCCATTGACCACCAACCAGCGATAATTCATTTTTGGTATTTCGACTCCTGCCTTTTGTCAAATTGAAGGCCCGTTAGCGCCCCCCTTGGCCACATTGATTGATTTTTCGTTTCGTTAGTTAGCTCTGGCTTTGGCCATAAGCATATCAATAAGCCGTGCGCTTCGGGCCAAATGGTGCCATTGAGGTAGCCAGAACGAATCGCCCGTATAGCTCATTTTATGGCTTTATAATGAACACCCCAATGTTTGACATTTGTTGACCGCCAGTTGAGACATGGCTGTTGATTTGTCTGCTGATCTTTGGAAAGAAGCTGTCGAAATTTAGCTATAAATTTATCTAAATGTTTTTCGGAGTCATTTGCAGTGGAATTGGCATATCTTAAAGCTGGTTATCTGCGCTTTGTTCCAATAATTTATGTATGAATAGCTTCAAATTATAAAGGGGACTTTTTGTTAAATAAACAAACATCATTTTTTATAAGCAAGAAATATTTGAACAGTGGTCGAAATTTCTAGCAAAAAATTGCGATTTGTTTTTATTTAAATGAATCCATAAAAATAAATGCTTAAATGTTGTTTTTTCACTAAGTTAAGCATTTGTATAAATAAAATAAAATAAATACAATTTTCAATTAAATATGTTTTTTTTTTCAACACGATTGATTGAATGGACTTCATCTATTTTTTTGATTGATTGATGTAATGCTAAAAAATACATTTTTTTGTATGTTTCATTTGCTCAATTTCGTTGAAAATTTCCATTCAATATAATGCAAATAAGTGTTCAAAATTGAGATTCTAATTTAGATATATATATATACATATATTTCGATGCATAGGATAAATTTGAAATTGGCTTGACCTCTTTCTATGATTACTCACAGCTATAATAAAAATGATAAAAAACTTAGTCAGCAACAGATAAGTTTTTTTTTATAAGAAAAATTTGAAGGAAAAAATAAACACAGCACAAATAAAATTAAATTAAATTTTCGTCACGTTCTGTGCACGTAAATTATGGTCGAGTATATCAAATGTTGTTGTTGTTTTCTAATTTTGTGCCACATGTGGCGACACTGGAAACGGAAATACAGCCCATAATTGCTCCACACGCATCTGTGGCTGTGGCTGTAAACCTTTCCGAGCACTTTGTATTTATGACTTAATGTGAGTTATTTTTATGGCCAAGAGTGTGCCAAAAGACGACTGTCCCTGCAACTGCAACGCTTGACATGTGATGCAAAAATTGTCATAAATCCATCAAATCTCCGAATGGCGTAAAATAATTTGAAAATCTGAGATGAACGCGGTTGTGGATAATCATCGATGATGACACAATTGCTCAATGAGACGAGTATTAAATCGGTGCCTGCACAAACACAAACACAAACACAAAACCAAAAAGCCAACATATAAAAAATCATAATTTATGGCTGATCCAAGAAAAAGAGGAGCGTCAGCATCTGGCTGAGGTTGGTTCTGTGTTGGCGTCTCATTGAAGTGGGTTGTTGTGCGTGTGCGCGTGTGTGTGTGTGTTGAAAGTGAGTGGAGATGCAGTGCGAGGGTCGATTATTGAATTAGCAACCTTGGCAAGCTGAAAACTAATTTATCAAAACTAGATTACGTTTTTTATAATCTTTTATTTTGGTCAATTAATAAATTCAATTTATTATTTTGAAGCTTTCATGAAATGACGAATAATGCTGGCAATGAGGATGCAATTAATGTTTGACTCTAAACTGATATATAATGTTAATATATCTTAAAGCGGTGCACAGTTTGATCTAAGAGCAATTTATTTATAGAAATGACAAAACTTTAAACTTGGCTAACTCGTGCGAATGCTAAAAAAATTATTCTGGGAAGAGTTAATAAGAAAGGCAATAAAAGTCATCTAACTGAATAAATTGGTTCAATATTTATATATCCGAATACATAATCCCCAAAATTTTGACTATTTTTTCTTTAAGATATATTTTCCCACAAATCGAATGAAACAAGGTAAAAATTAAAGGTAAGGGTAAAAAATAAAAACTTATTTAAATTTTCTACCTTTGCCTGTGCTGGCTTATAAATAGACGAGCCTCTAAGATATTGAGTTGCCCTGTGGGCAGCCTAGAATAAGATGCTAGATTTCGGAATCACGATTCTTGTGAAGAGCTTGGCCCCTTTAACAGCCTCAATGCCAGCTCCAATTTCGATTCAAACTCCTGACTCTGGGCCATTCAGCATGCTTTTTGTTTGTTTTTTTTTTTTTTTCCAATCCAATTAAAAACCACTAAAAATGTGCCATAAAAGGCTGGGCTCGACCAGACCCGGCAATTATGTAAGCGGCACAGACTGACTGCAATAAAAATATAAAAAAAAATGCCACAAGAAAATGCAGACATATTTACGTGCCAATTTGGGCAGTGTCTTGAATACATCATTAAGTAAAAAGCGCGCCGGCAACATGAGCAATAAAACTTCCACTTTTCCGCTGACAAAAGTGCGTCAGCTTCCTGCACTCGTTGAATTTTCACACAACAAACAAAAAAAAATATATAAAAAAATAAACGAATAATAAAACTCATTTAAAATGCAGTGGAAACGGGGGCATTAGGCTGTTTGACTTATATAATCATTTTTTGTATTATTATTATTATTTCATTTGGCGCGGGAAAATGTAAATAGTTATGAGCACAGAGCAAAAACTGGAAGGTCTCTTCATCAAAAATCTGGCATAAATAGCAATTTGAGACATTTGCTTATCTGTGGCTATCATTGCGCATTATTTGCTTTGTTAACAAAGCTAACGAATATGCTCGACAATGTTGCCTCAAGTCAGCTTATGGCCATGTCGCACCGCGTCTAACTTGGTTATTTCAAAATAAACTCTTTAAAATGCTGTTTGCACTCCGATAACAAATGTCTCTAAATAGCAGACAAATAGGAAAAGATAAAAAAAATACTCATTTTGATATTTACATAGTGAACTTAAGCTCTTTTTTTCTGCATGTAGATAAAAAATTGTTAAATGCTGGAAATAAGAATTCAGATTTGCACAGTTGAACAGCTGCTATGATGCCATGTGTATTTTATATATCTATGTATATATGTATATATATATGTACTTTTCTTAGCTTATACATATACCTTTTTTGTTTTATAAATTTCATTGCACATCTTAAGCTTGCAACCACTTAAAGTTGACCGGTATTGGAAACAACATATTTGAAATAGCCACATGAAAGACCTCAAAGTCAATGACTTTAGTATGAAAAGTAAATGATTAAAACACTTGTTTTTATAATTTAATTAAACATACATTTCTACACACACACACACACACACACAACTACTTGAGCAAAGCGTTAAAAATCAGTGAAAAGAACGCGGGAAAACTTAACTCGGCGAAGTGAAAATTGTGCGAGAGTAGCAGGGTTGGCTGGTGGAAATGCTAATGGAAATGGCAAACTCAAAGGTAGCGTAGGAGTCGCATTTTATACTTTTTATTATATTTTCTTTAGTTTTTTTTCTTTTTTATTTTTATTGTTGCCACTTGAAAGCACAGCAAGTATTTATGACTGCTTGTTGGATGGATGACTGCCTGGTTGGCTGGCTGGCTGGCTGGTTGGTTTGGATGGATGGATGGATGGACGACTGGCTGGATAGGTGGATAAATTGCTGGGTTACCGACATCAAAAGGCAAACAACACGATTATAAATACAACAAAAAAAAAAAATAACAAAAAATCATTTTATGATTGCTATGAAAAGTCAAGTCAAAGGAAAATCACCAAAGCACCAAATGCAGCAAATGAAATTCAATTTCCCAACAAGCCATGTTGAAACAATGTGTGAAATCGTTCAATATTTGCCCGGCAGTAATTGAAAATCAACTTTGGCACATAAGACACGATTATCAGTATGTGGGTATCTGGGTATCTGGGTATCTGGTACCCGTTATATGCAAACTCACCCAGTAAAAGTCCGTTGATAAAATCATGACACGCACACGTCTATAAGAGATGTATGTTTACAATGCTATAAACACAATTTTATGGGCGCTGCATTAAATGCCCTTTGTCTACCGCAACGACAATCTATATATTTATATATATATATATATATAAGAGTAGACTTCGCACACACACACAACACTAATGATTCTTAAGCAAATGTTTAGCTATCGGAAAACAAATGAAATTGCTGCATTTTGCTTATGCCGCGGAGAAAAACTCTACCGCCACGAACGAACTTCCATTAACGACTATTCAAAAATTCTGAGCGAAAAATAAATATATATACGAGTATATATTTTTCATGCCACAGCCGCCCAAACATTTTACACATATGGCAAAAACAAGCCCAGTCCATTGTGCTGCTGCCATTCTACACACGAGCACGCAAAGTATCTGCGCGCCACAAACAAAAAAAATGTATCTGTATCTGTGTGTGGCTGTAGCTGTAGCTATAGCTGTGTGGCTGTTGCCATTGCCGTTGTCGTCTGCCGTGACGTGACACACATGTGGGCAATTCTATGCAGCCAATGCTAGTTGCTGCTGTTGCTGCTGTTGCTGTTGCTGTTCGTCTTAGTGTTGTTCTTACTGTTGTTGTTTTGCCAAACATGTGCCTACGGTTTTTTTTTTAGTCTCTCGTTTTCTTGACTGGCTTTTATGGTTTATGTGTTAATAAGACGACCTTCAGAGCGCTCTGAGATATTTCTTCGCTTTTTTCGTTTTTTTTTGTATTTTGCCATATTCTACAGCCGAAAATAATATGCTTGAAAAGCTAATAAACTTCTCTTGCCTCGCATAGCGTTGACCAAAACTACGTTTTTTCAACTTTTGCCATTTTGTCTAAGCCATTTTCGTGGCAGTTGAGATGCTTTTAAAATGCATGCTGTACTCTTTTACTGTTATTTAAATTACGTATAAAATCTGTGTGGATCTGAACAGTTTAAGACTGGTTCTGCTTAAGTTACTGAGCCATTTAAGGCCACTCGAGCAAACAATGCGGGTAGTCTGCCTTTTGTTTTTTGAATTTATGGACATATCTCTATGGTTGTTGATTTTGCTGACATTTAACACTAAAATCTGTAAATAATATTATTTTCATATTAACATTTGACTTAATTCTCTTAAAATAAAGAGTTTTAATATTAAACAAGTGAATAAAAAATTCATTTAATTAAATTTGAATCTTATCTCTTCATCTCGCACATGCAAACCTAATAGAAAATGGCAATTACTTGATATGGAAATAATTAAAGAAAGTCTAAAAACAAATATGCCCAAAGCTGCTGGAAAAATGCAGACACATTTGCTTACCCATTTAAAAGCTTGCTAATCTTAACAGTCATCATCATCAACTGAGCAACTGTGTTGCATGAACACTTCTGATATTTCACGCTGTGCTGCATTGCTAAACTCAACGGCTTACAACAAAGCGCACCCATTGACCTTCACGACGCAGTCGAGAAGCACTCGCCATGCATCAAACCACTCAGCCCGCTCAGAAAACCGTTATCGAGCCCACATATTTGGGCATGTCAGCTAGAGTGCAAAAACGTTCAAATGCTGCCACATGCAGCTCACTCACACTCGCTCACACACAGTTGAGCATTCAAAATGCAATAGAATACGCGTCTGCCACTCGCACAATTTCATTCTCGCAGTGGGGAGGCACAGCCCGAGCCGAGCCGAGCCGAGCCGTCCAAGAACAGATGCCTCAGCGGAACCATTCACACGACCAAAGATCCTGCCGCGCTCGAACAGGCAGAAATACCAAAAGCAACAAAAAACAAAAAGACATGCGAAATAAATGAAAAGAGGTACAAGAATTTCTGATGTTCTCGTGGTTTCTCAGAAATGAACAGCAAAATAAAAACGAAACAAAAAAAAAAGAAAAACTGCAAAAATACATCATTTTTGGTGTCGTCTGCGGACCGAGTCGAGGCGTCGCCAGGTCTGCCGAAAAATTGCTCACAATTTATGCATTATGAAGGGGAGCGCCAAGAGCCAAGGGAGTGGAATAGTCCTTGAACTTGGGCCAGGAAGTGTCGGTCGATTGGCAGTGGCAAAAACTGTTTGTCGGTTCGTGTTGTCCCAATGTGTTGGTGTTGGGAATACCCTTTAAAGGCAAGTGATTTATGTGCCTAATGATATCATTTACTCGTGCAGAAGTATTCTAATGAAATTGACTTGTTTAGAATTATGATTAAATTGTATTTTCAAATGAATTTTCAAATGTTTCTGAAGAATTATATGAAAAATGTTGTAGATATTCTTAATGAAATGAAAATATTTGTAAAGATCCCCTAATTAGTTAGTTTGGTTCCACAACTTTTTGTTAGTCACTTGCATTGCCCTCTGCTCGAGTAAAATTCGCTTTAGAAATATTCATTTTTCCATTTTTTTTGTTTTTCATATTTTTTTTCAACATATGTTTTGCATTTTTGTAGAAGGTCATATTGCGATGGCGTCATAGTGGTTTGATAAAAACAAGCAAGACTGCTATAGTCGAGTGAGCTCGACTACGATATACCCTGCAGCCAGCTGTTTAATATATTCTAGTTATATTGCCAAGTTTCCCTTTTAAAGTTTTGCACACTCAAATGTAAGCGTCGCTAGATCTTCGCTAAACGATGACAGCTATCGATAAAATGCTAAAATGGCTATCGATCTCTTGGTCACGATTAATATATATATACTTTGTACTTTATGTATATATACTTTAGTTTTTTCTGTCTGTTACATACTTTTGCATAAAATCATTATACCCTTTAACCTATTCTTAATGGGTTCAGGGTATATTGATGCGCTTGTCGCTGTTTGCCGCTTTTGGGCGTGTTGTGTGAACCACTGCATAAATATGCACAAATTATGGCTACATTTCAGTCAACCATTTCTTCAATAGTTTTACGAGCTGCGTTTGATGAGAGCCCAAGTGATTCGCATAAGAAGCAAAGCTTCAAATGTATCTGAGTAGCTGTGTAGCTCAGTATCTGTTAGCTGCAACTAAGTAAGCAAGCTGAGCTGAGGTTACGCCCCCCCGTTCTGCTGTCGCCATTTCGCATGCTGCTTACATTTATGCAACATGTCGAGAGTGGCAACTTTGTATCCAGATACTTTTGCCTCTGATTATGACATTTAACATGAACACGTAGCGAGCGCAGCACATGCGAGCCACAGCATATATACATATATGTTCTCTCTGATATTTGTGCGAGACACGAACGCACAGCATGGCAGCAGCAGAGGCAATAGCAATTGGGGAGCGGGGCAAGAGCTGCAGGCCAGTTCTCTTTTTCGGCTTCATTCATTAATTTCGTGGTGCTGCCTGTCATATTTTGCGCTCTTATCGCAGTCCCAACACGAAATTGGCAAACATTTTGAAGCGCCAAATAAAAAGAAAAACAAACTTTCAATGTTGCCACAGCTGAAGCATTGGGCTCCAATTGGTGTTTGTCCATTGCTAAATTGGCTTGTAAAATGTATCTTGATAAGCACTAACTGCCTATTGGCAGCAGAGTCGGCGCATTGTAGTGGAAAATGTTTTTCCATTTTCCAATTGCTTTTTTGTTGAAGCTTTCTGTTGAAATCTCAGCTGTTGAAACTCACCTGCAACGAGAAAGACAGAAAAAGTTGTGAATTAATTAAAACGTGTAAATTCATCAATTAATTGTAATCCCTGTTCATTTATCTTCAATCTATTATCTTAAACGAATAAGTGAAGAAGAAAATAAAAAAAGAAAAACCAAAAGTAAACATCTTTTTCAGCTTTTCCAGGTCCAACGGAAGCACAAAATTCAATTAATTGAAATTTATATACTCAATAAATTGAAAACTTTTATTACGTTGCCCAAAGTATATATATATTTGAAATTGAACAATTCATTTCCGCCTTAATTCACTGCCAATCAAAGTTAAAACTATTTTTAGATACAAGTAAACAAGTTAATAAACCGACTTAATTTAGTGTTAACCAAAAACCACATTATTTTGGCATATAAATGAAATGCAAATTTCATAAATAAACAATAACAATTAGGAAATATCATTTTTATTTTGAATTACTTATCTTTAATGAGTTGAAATTATTTTGGTAGACTTTTGCGAAAATTCATACTAAATATCAACAATTTTTATCCTTATTTTAAACAAATTAAATACATTATTAATATTAAGAATTTGATTAGTTTTAGATTGAAATTGAAAACCTTCTGTGACAGAAATATTAAAAACATTTCTTCTTTTCAAATTTTCAATTTTATATATAATTTTAAATTTGTTAATTGACTTTGGTTGACATGAAATAAATAAATTATTTAGCAGCTAACTGGATAATGTGAAGCGCTTTAATATTTAGACCGTATAAGGTGTTACTATCAGCAACAATCGAAACAGGAATCAATAAATATGCAAAACAAAGTGCCATAAAAATGCTTTGTTTTTTATGGGCCAGCTTGAGAGCGAACAACAAAAGCAGAACAAAAGACTTCAAATAGATAAACTGCAAATATTCCAGAGGGCTTATTCACCACTCAATTATGCTACGAGCTCTTTAACATTTGCAATTCGAAAATGACTTTAAACATAAATCGAAAAACGAGTTCTTTAACGAAATCAAGTGGAACGAGAACAGCAACAAGTCAAGTGCCAGTGACGACTTATTTGTCACTCGAGTCGCTTGTTACTGTTGCTGTTGTTGTTGTTGTTGTTGTTTGTGTTGCTTTTATGGTCAGCGAGCGGCGTGTGGGCGTCAATTTAAGCGACAGGCGGCGGCATGAGCCAGCTGTGTAAGGTCAGGCGTTCACCGGTGCGTATGAGCAATATTTTTTTTAATTGTCGCATTAAACAGTTAACGGGCGTCACGATTGCCAGCCCGCCCCCTTCCCATCTTCCCCGCCTTTTGTTCCCCTTGTATTTAATTATATTTGTTTTGTTTTATTTTTGTCTGTGTTTAATTGTTTATGTAAATTAGACATCACTTTGCGATGAGCAATTCAGCGCTTTTTTTTTTTCGTCATTTGTTTGAGGAAGCGAATGGCGCAGCGCAACGCAGTGCGAAAGTATGTGCAACTCTCAGCTACTTTTGGCTGTACAAATAAAGGTGTGAACACATTGTGCCAGCAAATGCTAACAAGGCGGCTTGTCTTATTAGAGACTGAGGCGTAGCTGCGTGTCAACTACGCCACAAATGCCGCCGCAACATTTCAATTGCGTATCTTTGAGTCTATGCGTCTCTGGGCCTCTGGTTGACACTCTCAGATATAATTGGGAGGAGCTGTCAACTGCTCGTCGAATATGGTTCCATTTGGAAGCTACATCAACATCAGCTTAGCACACACAATTTGCGGTCAAAGTTCGTGTCATTCATCTCGATAGCTGCCCGCACCGGAGCAATCTCTCTCCCTCTTTTCAAATTAGCTCAGCTGACAGGTGGTGTAAACGTCAGTTGACCAGCTCTTTTGTCATCATAACTCTGTCCGTCTAGACTACTGCGGACCGCAGACCGTACACCGTAGATCCAGCGTACAAGTTACAGCAAATTTTAGTTGATTGAACGCTGCGTTGACAAAAGACGTAAAGGTCTGCGAAGTCCGTAGATAAAACCCGCTTATACCAAGCATTTCTCTCCTGCTTCCCCTTTACCACCCCTTAGCGGTGTCCAGGTTCAATGCTTCAATTAAAATTGCTGTCAATCATTTTTTGTTTGTTGCTTTTGCTGCGTTCCACTCGTGTGTTTTTCTTCCTCTTCTTTTATTTTTTTGTAGAAAACCAAGTTGAGCATTTTGAAAATTTTATAGTTGTGTTCGATTAGCCAGCATTGTTGCTGCTTGTGCATTGGCCAGCCAATGAGGTTTTTGACTTTGACATTGACTTTGACTGATTTGCATTCAAGTTCATAGACACGGCTGTCAGCCAGGAGTAAGTGCCTTCACGGCATAGTTCTGCTGGGCAAATGTATGTGTGTTGTTACATCAAAGCCAAAAGTTATAAAGACATTTTTCTATAATGCTTTATTTTGTTTTCTTTTTCTATCAAATTTTCTTTTCTTTCTTCTTTAATTTATACTTCTTACGCTTCACTTTCCCTGTAAAGTAAATCGAAGATTTTCAAATTTAAGTTTGTGGCTTTGTAAAAATCAGGTTTTTTTTCCGATTTCTTTATTTATTTAAAGCCCACTCTTTTTTTTATAAGTTTACACAAAATTACCACATTTCCTTTTTAGTTAGTAATATTTGTACTCAATATTAGTTTTAGATTAGATTCCAGATTTTTGTTGCAATGCAGTTATCTACTCGCAAATTGACAAACATTTAAATGAGTCAATGGGTCTCAAATTTACACCTCTGCCTATTCATTTTGTGGCTCTTTCATACCTTTGTCTCTTTCTCCCACTCCCTGTCTGTCTCTGCATTTGCCGCCCTCTGTCTCCGGCTTTCCATCTCTGGTTATTGCCTGCCCACAGCGTTTGTGCCTGCCGTGAGAACTGTGCCAGGTGAATGGCTCGCCATTGTTCTCGGCCTGTTGTTCGGCGACATTGAGGGAAGCGTTACGCTCTTCTATTTATTTTCTTGTGCAATTATTTATAATAGCGCCTGGCAGCAGCTTTAATGCCATGGCGAACTCTCGCACTCGGAATTATGCAGGTAGCAAGGCGCACTTTGTCGGACCTCGGCGCATTTCATTAAGGATAATGCATGCCAGAAAGATTGAAAGTAATACAAATTGTCTGGCAAAAAAAAAAACCCGTACACACCCACACACACACACACACACAGCGCATACACACCAATATCGACAGGAAGGCAGCGCCTTAATGGCGAACCACTTCTCGTCTGTCCTCGAGCACCTGCTGCAGTTCCTTAGAAAATTGCACCTTCTTTTGCGGCAACTTCTGCCTCGACTACAACAATTGCAATAAAAGCAAAAGCAGTTTGCTGTCCTGCTTTCCGGCGTACTACATAAATAATTAAGTTGCGGCACTCGTTTGGGCGTAGTTTATTGATTTTTATACCTTGATAAACATCGATTTGAAATGTATGCGCAAAATAATGAAATTATTGCTTTAAATTTTCAACTACTTTATACAAAATCAGATACAACCCAACAATTATAATCAATCGATTTTTAACATATGTGCGACTGTAAGCAGGGTATCTGCTAGTCGAGCATTAACTTGTCTGTCTTGGATTGCCTCAGGTTTTCAAACTTCTACTAACTAGTGTGGGATCTGCAGAGTTTGCCCTGGCGCTCGACTCGCACAGTTCGTTGCACTGACCCACTCAAGTTGTTGGGGCGCCTCTTCCTCTCCTTCTTCTTCTTCTTCTTGTTCTTCTTGTTGCAAGCCATATAACTAGCCGCAAGTATATTCAAAAATGACACCATAGCACCTACAACAAGCAGTAGTATGCCCCCTTACCTACTTCATGCCACACCGAAGTCATACATGTGTATGTTTATGTCTAGGGACTGTCACAAACATATGTCATCCAGCATATCATATTCCCGCAGCTGATTAGCATGTGTACTTGAAGGACTCGTCTTTTATGTGTACTTAAGGTTGAGCCGGCCGTGAGAAAAGTGCTTGGCGCTGTCTGCTTTTCATGTTTTCTTTTTTTATGATGTGCTAATGGGCGGTAAACATTTCGTAAGCTTCATTGATTTTTATGCATGGTTTATTGGCCCATTTCAAGTGGGTCAGTCACTCGAGAGTGATAAATATGTTTCGGCCTTAGTTGTGCAATAAAACATATGTTACACAACTGTAGTTTAGTACTTGTGTCATAAACTTATTTGCATTTCATGATTGTGATTAATGTCTTTTGTCTATTTCCATGCATTTGATTCGTTTTCTCTGGCAGATCAATTTTTGTTTGTATGGAAAAATCGGTTTTTTATCTGAATAGCTTGCATAAATATAAACAACAACAAAGAAGGAAATATTTGCTTTGTTGTATAGAAATTATATCATGTTCATTTGTACATTTGCTGTAGACGATTTCAACAATCTCATCAAATGTGTTTCCTTCCTGCTCTTAATTTTTTTTTAAGGCCAACATATTAGCAATTAAAATTTGTAAATTAATCTTTATTGCTAAGCGCAGCGTTTTTCCGTAAATGAAAATGAAAAACTGTTCAAGTTTGGGTCGTTTAAAAAAATGGCATTTATGTTGTGGCGAAAACTAGTTGGTTTAGCCACTTAGCTGGATATCGCCAAGAGAGTGAAATCTTGGGCAGGAAAAGTGCTCGAAACATGTGCTGCAACTTGTGTCCAACAGATTTATCAGCCATCATCTAGCTGTGGTGACAACGTCATCATTGCCACTATCATTATCATCTGCCGCTTGATCATTAGCCAAGGCTGCAGCAGTCTTTTATCATTTCAAGAGGAGTGGCTGCTGCCTGATGATTAATGAAATTTTTGCACTAAATGTTGCTTTTACTTAAGACCAAAAACTTTTGTTGTCCGCTCCTCAGTGTCTGTGTGTCTGTGCGTGTGTGTGTGGATTATGTGGGGCGGCGTTCATCATTATTGTAATTTCTGGCCATAGGCATTTGGCCAAAACACGCACGTCTCTGCCTCGCACGGGGACATTTGGCACACAGCCAAAATGCTTGGCCAAAACGGAAAAGGCAACAACAACAACAACAACAACAACGACAACAGCAACACCATAATACAACATATGTGATTGATTGTAATTGAGGTTGGTAAAAGTTGTTGTGTCAATGTCAAAGTCGGGGAGCAAAACAAAAAAGAATCTGAGCAAAAAATTGGTTTACGCATTTGGTGCTGTCACTTGTGAAAAACCAAAGAAGCGGCAAATTTTCATCAATTTTGCACGCAAGCTTTGAATGACACAGCAAATTGTCAAATGGCTTAGATGAGCATTACATGTTCGCCTCTTGTCAATTGTTAAAAGTTTGCAAATGAATAATTGATCGGCCACAAAAAACAGACATCTTTTTATGTTTGGATTAAATAAAATCATTTAATCATTTGAGATCATTTCATTTGGGAACTTTCGCCATGGCCATTAAATGTTTGATATGCCCCAGACCAAGGCCTGAGTTCTTGCACAATTGCTGACCCGGTTCGAAATGAAGCTCCGTGTCTAATTAACATAGAAACCTACCCAAAATGACCCGCATTGCCACCAACATCAAGTTTAACCAACTTTGAGTTAGAGAGCAGCAAAAACCTTTGCCAGAAATTTCACTTGCGAAAGTTGTGCGCCACAATTAATGTGGCAATGTGGCGTTGTGGCGATGTGGCAATAAGAGCACAGCTGACCAGGTTTTTGTTTTAGTTTTCTATATGTTTGTCATTTTTCTTTTTGTGGCACAATTGTGAAAAACGTTGATGCTGGAAGAGCACATAAACACGTTTCAAGTGACTGAAATACGTTGCCAAATTATGGCGAGAAATGTAAAACACAACTTGGGAAAGTTGTCTATCTGGAAATATGTCAGAGTGTCAACAGCACAAAGTAATGAACAAAATAATCACAATCAACATCAACATGAGCATCAGCATAAACATAATCATAATGATAATAAAGAAGGAAAAGCAGCAACAGCTGCCAAAATGAGTGCCACAATTGCGAGCAATTGTTGTTGTTATTGTTGTAATATTAAATTACTATGTATCTGCCACTGCCACTCGTTATGATTTCCCAAGCAAGCAAAAAGGGGTGAAGCCCCCAAATACCCCACTCCACCTCCTACTCCTACTCTTAAGTCTGTCTGTGAGTTTTGGCCTTATGCAATTGTCATTATTGTCTGCTGCTGCTGTTGCTATTGTTGTTGTCATTGTGGTTGCTTTGGCCTTATGAACATTCAGCTTATTATATATAAAAATATATACAAGTTTATACATGTATATATATATATATATATATATTTTGTTATTGTCGCGTCGCTGAATACGCAAGCAGCGCGTATCTTGAAGATGTTTTTTCAAGTGCTGTGTTTTGTTTGCTGTTGTTGAAAATTTCACTGCTTCTCATTAAATGAAGTAGTGTCTGTTTTTTTTCTCTACTTTTCTCTTTTTTGGTTACCTTTTTTTTTTTGCAATTAAATGTGCCAAAAGCGTAAAATTTAATTAATTTAATTGTTGTACTAAAAGATATGTTGCAGACACATCTGAACTTGGCCGCACATGCAGCTTGTATGTGAGTTTTTTGTGTTGCACTTTTCGGCCTCGAAAATGTGCATTTAGTTCAAGTTAATGATGATTTTTTCCGCTTTGCAACTGCGGCACATTTTTCTCATATTTCCCATACCGACTCAGAAAAATGTGCATATCAAATTGTGAATAATTCTTCTTTAATCTTTCAAACTTCACAGTCTGAAATGAACGCTGTGAATCTATCCCTGAAAACGAATCCTCAAGAGATTCAAAAAATATTTCAAAATATTAAAGAAAAAAGCAGAAATTAATTTAAATTACAAAAAAGAGCTCACATACAATGGATATTTATTTTATTTATATTTATTCTTTTTTTTACAAACACTTGGTCAAAGTAAACGCAACTTCATTTTATTGCAGGGTATCAAAAAGTCTATAAACATTGAACGAAACAGCTTAAAATATTGAAATCTTTGGCAAAAGCTAAGCCATGGTTTCGCTATATGATTGCTAAACTATGATCTTGCACAATTAGCAGGCATTGCCAGCCAACGCCTACGACAAAATGTGACTAATTGATGAGATGCTCAGCTGGGCAAACAGACAGACAGAGACAGACACACACGCAGACAGACAGAAAGAATGCCTCACTTAAGCGAAAGTATTTTATATGACATCAATTTCCATAAGGCGTTCAGCTTTAACGGGTTTGATTACTCACACATTCGCTGGAGAGGCAAGTGAATCATCTATGAATGAGATGTGTACTTTAATGCCAGCGAACCCAAGCGCCAAATGACGCAAATTCATTCAGCAAAATAAGTGTGATTAAAAAAAAAAATAGACACTCAAATTTATATAAGTATGAATAAATATTTTGTACATTTTGGACAAGTGATTGCATTTATAAATACAGCACGCGGTCAGAATGTGTACGTGATTTGAATGTGAATTTGCAAATGTATCTGTATCTGCGGGAAGAGTGTATCTGGTAACTGGTATGGATGCAAAGCTGCGCTATCATGGCATTGCCAGCATGTTGGGGCACAGTGTTTTTTTCGTGTTAAAGCATAAAAAAATTAAAATGCCTGCGGTTTGAATTTATGGCATTTCCATTTTTATTTATTTACTTTTTTTTTATTTTTTATTTCATATTTTTATTTTTGTTTGCGGTCGCGCTTGGCAGACGAGTGTATGAAATGTTCGTTAATATGGCCAATCGTAAAAGTAGACAACTAGTCAGACACCAGACAGAAGCGTGTGTGTTAAAACATATTTATTTTTGAGTCATCTGCCATTGTTAGAGCATGCCAGCAGTTACCAGCCGTCTGCCACAAACTTATGCAACATTTCCAATTACTGAAATCATTTTTGATGACTGCACAGAGCAAAAGATTGGAAATTAAATCTACAAAATGTAATTCTTCATTTGTTCCACTTTTGTGATCGTTTTTTTTCAAAATCTTTATATCTGAAAGTGTCAGTCGATAAGGTAGAATATTTCGCACAACTTTAAAAATCGAATCAAACTTTCTTCCGCATTTTAAGAGCTAAAGTTACCAAACTTGGAAGGCAGTAAATAAATTTCTTGGGCTCTAAACATATGTTTTACACTGGCATCAGTGTATTACTCCGTCGGTTACGCCCCTCTGCAATAGTCTCATTTAATTTCTTAGGTGCTCTTGCTTTGTATCATGGAAATTAGTCAGTTAGCTGAAGACATATTTTCTTTTCTTGAAACGCTCATGTTAATTTGCCAGTTTTTGTGCTACACTTTTGAAGAGTTTTTTCTAAAATTAGTTGGCAAGAAGCTGTCTTGTCAAGAGCTACAATTTTATGTGAGTCCGAGTTCTCTGTGTGTAACCAATTAGTTGCTTTCACATTTCAACAGCTTTCAGGCAACTGTCAACACTTCTGCTGCTGCTGCTGCTGCTGCTGCTGCTGCATTTGCCCCACTCAATTCTCATTTCAATGGGCCACTAAAAATGTCATTCTTCATTTGAGTGAGCGATAATTTCTATGCTTGCTCAGCACTTGCGAAATCATTCAAGTTTTTGGGCACAGTTCCCAAATGTCTGGAACGAAACTAAAAAGTCACATTTGACATTTTCGGTTAAGTGCTTGCCTGCAATCGCTCAAAAGCCGAAAACCCATTTAAAAGTTTTGTCATTCGCTTTGATAAAATTATGAAAGTGAAGATTTTCAGATTTTCCAGCCAATTTAGCAGCTGTGCGTTACAAATAAATATAGAAGAAGAAGAAGAATTCTTGGCATTGGTTGAGCAGTAATCAAATGCGTCCCACAGCAATTGACGTTCATTGTTCTTTTTGGCCCATTAAAAGCAGCCCCAGCTCCCAGCTCCCAGCTCCCTGCCACAGTTGCCCCTGGCGAAACAAGCCACACTAATGAGCGTCATGGCATGCATAATGCATGGAACAGGCAGGCAGGCAGGCAGGCAGCTTGCCACAAACCCTGCCACTGCCACCCACACGAGAGTAACATAATAGTGGCTGTCAAGTGCAGTGCATGTGTAAAAGATACAAAGCTGCTCAGATACTTCCTTGTCCGAGAGCTCTTTGGGCCACAGTCGAGTGCGCATACGAAACTTAATGACAATATCAAATTACACACAGACGGACAGACAGCCAGACAGACAGACAGGCAGACAAACAGACAGTGGGATGGATGGACAAACAGTCAGTCAACAATTTGCATGACACACTTAGCCAGGCCAGCTGGCAGCTTTCAGCTTGTGGGAGTGGCAGTGGCAGTGGCAGTCTACTCAAATCCTCGCCTGTCCACAAGTTGTGCTTACGATTTAAGACCCAAACACGATTGTCAGGTTGGCCAGTTGGCCAGTCGGCCAGTTGGCAGTTTGTCAATGGCTTGTTAGCCATGCAAGGCAGCGTTCACAGTTTAATGCAATTTTCACTGTCAATTTCGAAAATAAAATCAAATAAAGCCACAACGCAACTTCAGCGTGTCCAACGAAAATGAAAGTAATTTGCAGAAGCTATGCAGCGTCTTCTTCTTCTTCTTCTTCGACTTTATTTGCTTCTTCTTCTTGCTCAATCGGACACAGATCGTGAGGCCGTAAACCAAACTCAGAGTGAAACATGTGAAAGTCGATGATCGCTCGACCCGCTGCTGATGCTTTGGCATTTGCCATCAATGAAAGTGGCCAACGGCCCAATGAAACTATCTTTTTTCTTTGGTCTGCTACAATTCAAGAGTTGTTTTGTGGCAATATCTGTAAAAAGCTACTTTAAACTAGAAAACATCTTTAACTATATTCTACTTCTGATTAGCTCTTAGAATTTGTCAGCAAACTTGCAATGATCTCTGTCCCTCTGTGGATACTTAAAGTGTTTAACAATATTATTATTATTATATCCTTTCAGTCCTTTCCAATCTTTACTAACTCATTATTTGAAATCATTAACTCTGCGATAATTAAGTATATTCGGTATTTATAATAATTTTGAATCAATATTTATTCGAATGTTGAGATTAATCGGAAAATGGAATTCTAGTAAGATATTTAGAAGAAGTTTGTGTTTCATTTATCTATCGATAACTATACTCGATTTGCGAATATCGATATAAATCGAGGGTGCAAAAGTTTTTTATTGGAAACTTTGAACACAATCAATAACAATAAATTAAACAGCTGGGATTAGGGCATCTCGTGGTCGAGTTCTCTCGACTACAGCATTCTTTTTTGTTATGCTAATGACTAAATCAGTTTAGCATGAATGTCGATCTTCATCACCTGTGCCTATTCTTTTTTTCATTTCATTCTTCAATTACCTATTTTTAAAGTTTCGACCTGTGTTAGACAAATAATATCATTCGAAAACCTTAGTTCGCTGCCTTTGATCTAACTCTTTTGGTTTTTTTCCTAATCATCGTTGCTCTCATTTCTTGGTTCACAACAATGCTTTCCTTTCCCTTTTACGGCATGCTGCTTAATTGATTATCTCCCACACCATATATTTTAGGCTCACACCCATTGTGCATTTCCCGTTTTGTCTTCCCCATTCTGGTAAGCGTGAATCTTTCATGGGGCCTTTGCATGATTCGCTAAATAACTTCCTGCTTGCTTTGCTGAGTCCACCCAATTAATTATGAAATCAAAACGGTAAAAAGTATTCAAGCGATACCTTTTCCCAAACGACCATTCCATGTTAACCCAGCTCAACTGCTTCCTCGAAGCGCCAAAGAAGTATTGCTCATATCGATTGATCGATCAAAAGTTGTCAACAATACTTACTGAGAAATCGAAAAAACGGAAAATTCAGAGGCATAATTTTCAGATATGCGCACTTACCTGGAAAGAGAGGAAATAACAAAATGATTAATTAGTCTATCGATGAGTCAAGTATCACTTATATATATCAAGAGTATTTGTGGAGTGCCTTATGGGCACTATAAATAGAGAAAAGGCCATGTGCAATTTCTATTGTGATACGCATATAAAGTACATTAATCAACAGAGCCAACACCAAGCGCATCCCACGTCATAAAGCGATATAGATATATGTGTGGATATGTATATATATGGGGATATATATGGATATATTGTAGATGCTGCCACAGTTGGACATTTAATTAAGTGCAATATATAACTCCTATGGATCGTATGCATATATACATATATATATATGCATATTTGCATTATATAAATGCCGACGAACTCTGAAGGTTTTAATTGGTCTCCGTATTTCCGTTGTGCGGGCGAGCGTTGCCAGATCGGCGCTTTGTCGACTGGGTTCATTTGCAGCTGGCAGGCTGTTATTAGCAGTATCAACAAATTATTTGTTGATTATATGGCAGAAGAAGGCAAGCAGTTGTTGGGACTTTCATCTGGAGCCAGTTGTCAGTTGGATTTCGTGTGATCTTTGATTGCTGCTGCATGCAACACATTGACCCTGAATGAGTGACGGATCGAAGGCTGTGTAGGCTGTGCACAAAGTGTGGCATTGTCTTGGCTGCTGGCGTCTGTAATTTGTTGTGGGAATCATTGATGTCTGCCACGAAAGTCGGAAGTCGTTTTGGTTACCCAATCTTTTGCTCTAATATTCTTTGCCCACGTCTTGCTCAAGACTCGCTCCATAAAATAGCCAAGTAATTCCCATTGACAGCGCAACATGTGAGTTGTCACCTCTAAAAGCCCACAGTAAAAAAACACAAAACTTGAATACTTTTCCAATTTATTTCGTGTGTCTATCCAAATTGGGCAAGTACTTCTATATAAGGCTAAATATTTTTAGTGGCGTTGCGCGTGGCCAGTGTTTCTGATCAGCTCACAATTTGCTTAAAGTTTTGGTATTGTGCGAGTTGTCGACACTTGTTGACTTTGAAATTGAATTTAGAGACTACGCAACCTGCACGCTCCACATCTTATCAGCAGCTGCCTTATCTAATCTGTCACTGTGCAACTCGCTACTCGCTACAGCATAATTTCGAGTTACACAAATGTGTGTTCACAATTACGTCACTAAACACAGTTTTCATTTGGCGCCGCACAATTAAATGGGAGCTGTTGCATGGGGCGGGTCAGCCGGCAAACAATTACTGCGCCCCGCATGTGGGAAGGGGGCGGATCGGGGTTATGTAAACTCTTAAGTGATTAAGGTCAGCCCGCTAATTAGAAGACAAATAAATGAAAGTGGGTGAGCTTCGGCAACGGGTCTCAGCTAACACCTCATATAAATTACATTACTACAAATAGTTATACAGAGAGCGGTCACTTTGAACTCCAATTGCAGTTGTAGTTATCAAATTTTCATCATCTCAAAATGAAGATATAGAGAGAGAGAGAAAGAGTGAGAAAGAGTGAGAGAGAGAGAGAGAGAGAGAGAGAAAGAAGAAAGAAGTCATCACAATGAATTTGTCACAATAAATTTAAATTAAACAAGTAAAATTTATGAACCCGACGATGTCAGAGACAACAGCCATATATGGAATATCAGCTCGTAGATCAAGATTAATCGATTAAAATCGATCTTAAACACCTGTTCATTTACACATGTATTGAGAGCTATAAAAGCTAGAGACAAAAAATGTGCTCTCAAGTTTTTCTCAAGACTGCTTTGGGTGTTTTCGTACTTTGCAGAATAATTGAAAGTGCGCTATTTCTGAGAATAGGATCGATCCATATCAATATCGAACTGTATCTGTCATTATTTTATGCCAGAATGCTGCATAAGTTATAGCTAGAGCTGTTAAAGCTGCATAATTCCATATAAAAGTGCATGAAATATGTATTTGAAGTTCTTGCAGATTGAATTGAATACGGACAACAACATGTGGCTGCCCACATTTCAGTGCGAATTTACCAAACGTGTATTGGCAGGTTGCAAAACAAACATGGCAACAGATACATAACTAATAAAAGGCCTGCAATCCGACTTGGTGTCATTGCTTTTGGGTCTAGCAACTGTTCAATGTTGACTGAAAAAGCAGAAAATGTCAAACAATTGGGCACAGAGGCCTGCCAGCCACTAACGAACCGTGGCACAAACTCAAAACTGATGCCGACCTGATATTTTCCAAAAGGGACAATGCCAATGCAAAATGGCAAAAAAAAAATAAGTAGAAAATGCGCAGACCAATTGTTTCGCCTAGAGAAACAGCTGCCAGAACCCCCATTGAATCCCTGGGCTGCCTTTGTTTTCATCAACATTTTGCGCTGTTTAAATTTAACTTCCGCTTCTGCAACATTTTCATTTTTATACGTTGATACCCATTAAAAAGGTGCAAAAAGGATGTCATGCACAGGCAGCAGAAAGCATTTACTGCCTAGTCAAATATATATATATATATATATATATACATATATATTCTTGATCCACGTTGGCCCATTATCATCATTATTCAAATTTGAACTGATTTGACTGTGTTTGAATAGCTTATGTTAGGGCAACTACTAGTCGGGTTGCCTCTTCTGCAAAATGTTTACTTTGTCTTTTTACTCGACTTGATTTTAGTGATGATTTATATTGTATAGCTCGGCACGGCCTGCGGCCATATATTGAATATCAAATATGATTTCAAGACGCTGCCGGCGGAGAGTAAAAAAAAGATTGCCTCGAATTGAATTTTATGTCGCATCAGCTTAGGCTCTGCCACCGATTCAGATTGCGGCTCTTGGAGTGTGTCTGCTCATATTTTTTACTGCACTTTGCTGGGCGCAACAATAAATTGCCTTTTATATACACATAGATTCTACGGCTGCAATATGTATGACTACTATGAGTATATATATGTATATATATATATATATATATATATATATATTTATAGTCTCTTTGTGGCTTTGCCATTTATTGTATTAATGCGGCTCATGCCTTGCGGCTGCCTTTGTCTGATTCGGGAACCTGTTTGCCCAGGAGGCTTTGCTGGATATTATTTTGATGCCCTTCTTCAGGGTATTACAATTTAGTGCATAGATTTGAAACGCATTGAATACTGCAACTCTGATGGAAAGTCAGTCTTTGTTGATGTTCTTAAATAGCTACTAATATTATTATTGGCTCACATCTGATCAATTTAAAGACTATAATTTTTCTTTCATTGTTTACTTAGCTTCAGTCTTGATTGCTTGTGTTTAAATAGAATTTGTATAATTTTAGGAGCAAACTTCGCTTATTTTGACCGCAGCTGTCTAAACATTCAAATATTTTCAACCCAAACAAATATTAATTTGTACATCGAGCATTTTTCTGATCGTTTTCATTTCAGTTTATGTTTGAAACCTGTGCACATTTATACGATATTATTGATAATTAATTACCTTTGCCAAAAAGTAAAAACTTTCACGTGTAGTCATCGCCTAGACATAAATCAAAGTCTCTGTGAAATTCTCGAATTAATAGCGGGTTGGATTCTACATATAAAAATTGGCCAAATCAATTTTCTGTATCATTTGAATGTTTTCATTGCCTTTATTCCAATATTTAATTAGACCAACTTATTTATAATTTTATGTAACTTTGAGTATATTAGTTACTTTAATTTGCTTTTAGAATACTGTCTCGAGTGCTTGACAAACTAAAACCCAGCCTAAATATTTATAAATGATTTTCGGAATAACTCTTTTCCCTGGGAGCTGTTCAATGCCTAGTTGTATTGCTACCAAATTAGAGAGCTATATATTTAGTGATTTCATCGTTATTGATCTGCTCTTATAGTCTCTGAGATCTGCGACAGACAGACAGATAGACAGATAGACAAACAGACAGATAGACATTTGGGCAGGCAGAAAACCCTGCCCAGTCAGTCTCCTCTATCGATTGGAGTTTAACGAACTTTTCACTAAACTCGATTATTTAATCACACAGATACTCTATAAATTGAATTGAAAATCGCATCCGCCAGGGTATTAGATGTTCGTCAACCTACGCATTGTTTCCTTACTGGAAGTTTATAGCTGAGCATATAAAAATATGTTTGATTGATATCGGTAAGCGAAATGCGTGCTGCGCCGCATTTCATTAAATATTAGCCAGCTGCCCGCATAATTTAGAGAGCCAATAAAAAATGGCCATGTGTAGCTGATGATACACTGCAGAGAATTTGCCACGTGGTGGTATAATTACAAGCGAGTGTTGCAACACATCAGCATTTTAATACGCTTGTCTACGGCTTGAAAACGGCTAGGGACGAGCGGCTTTTGACTTTTAATTATATTCTTTTTGACGTGTCTTCTTTGAACTGCTTCTTGGCGGCAGGTACGCAAAGAACAGGGCTGAATAGAGTTGACTATGAAAGCGCTAAAGTTAAATTAATTTAATACCAGACAATTAAAAAATGCTATTAAAAAAAAAAACACAAAGCAAAAGAATATTTTAGTTTGTGTTTATGAAATTATATTCAATCAAATAGTAATGTAAAAGGAACTCAACTGGCATTATGTCTGCATCTGTGGCAAATAGTAGCATATTATTTGAAATACAAATAATTGAAGTATAGCAGGTCAGTTAGCTTCAAATTTGGGTCATAACTAATGCAAGTCATTAACTCGAAAAAAAAAAACAGTAGCTAATCGCAAACAATAAAAACAACTCTCTAACCGCCTAATAACTTGAACAGTTTTATTTCCAATTTCGGATTAGCATGCTCGCATTGGCTCCGTTTCTGGCTTGTCCAATAAGATGGAAAGTCTATCATCGTCGTCATCATCATCATCATCGTGTTCTAGCTCGCATTTGGTGGCACCACTCGTTGCACTCGTCTCAGACGAACCGGCAGCAGATCCAAATGAAAAATTGAAAATTACACCGCGCTGATATTTCAGCAGTAGGGCAGAACGAGAGCCGAATCACGGCGTACACAAGACGAATCCGAACAGAGACGGAGCCAGGTAGCCGACAACCGGTAAACCGGTTCAGCGGAGCCGGAAAACCTGTCCAGCGATTCGACAACATATTGTGGCAGAGCGCGCCACTCAACAGCCTCAATGGCGCATCAATTATGCTAATGAAGTTTTTAATGTGACTCCGTAGTGTAAAGCTCGTACAAGTTTTTCACAATACACAAATATGAACGACTGACAGGCGCAGCAAAGCCGGTTTTTCCTCAGCTGATAGGACAAAATGTCACAAAATGTCAAAATAAAAGAATAAAAAATGAAATACACGTAAAAGAGCAATTTGCATTTGGTGACCTTTGCTGCACACTAAACACTAAACGCTAAACGCTAAACACCTCGAACTCTGCCCACACCTTCATGCTGTGTCATTTTCCCAGCCGTTTCATACTCTGTTATTCTTGACTAACGTGCTTTTGTTTACTATATTTATTTCACGCTTCACTCTGGCCCTGAGCTGATTTATATATAGTTTATGGCCGACGAGTAACTGACTTACATGTATGTACATATATATATGTGTATGTGTTATATATATGTTAGATTTGTCTCGATGACATTTTCAGTTACATATATATGTTATATACACATGTGTTCGATTTGCCTCGATGACATTTTCAGTTACCTTTAAAATCTGTCCCCAATTAGGCTGCACTTGTTCAACGGTGTCATAAAATCGTAAATGTCAGTAAGCAAATTTTATAAAAACATTCTTGGTCACAGGGAGAGCTGTACCTCATATTACCTTAATAACAGAGTATTCAGCTGTCGGCTAATTTTTTAAAATTATTTTTAAATACACATATTACAATATCTTTTAAGTATTATTCCTTACCATTCAAATATTCCTAAAAATGATTCATAAATTATTTGCATTTTCTTAAAGCTGGTTTCTGCTATGCATATATGCATACATATATATTAGGGACAGATATATATATATATATATATATATATATGTGTTATACAGCTAAAATCATAAAGCTCAGCTAAGCATGCACAGAAAAGTAATGCGAAATGGTTTTTGTGGTGCACTTTCAACCGCTGAGTTGCCTTGGTAAAGTCAACAACTGGGATTTTGTTGCATTGAGCTTTATGATTATGATTATGATTATGATTATGATTATTTTATGCATTGCATTTAATGCAACGTTAAGTTTTGAGCAGCTTGTGCAGAAGCTGCTTTGCAAACATTCGTATTACTAAAAAATGGGCAAATGTTCATAAAGTAAGGGCAAGTCTCTCATTGTGAATTGTTTAATGAGACCGGGCAAAAAACCAAATACCATAGAAATATTTAAAGCTCTTAAGGCAAGTTTCTCAATATGCACTATTTAAAAAGACCAGGCATAAACTGTTTACCATAAAAAGATTAAAAACTATAAAACCAAAATCCAAACCAAGAACCATAAACCAAAAACCAAAAATCATAATAAATTCAAATTAAACATAAGATTCTGTGGAAATTTTGATTTTGAATCAAAGTGAAAATTCATGGAAAATATTTTTCAGTGTCGTAAAATAGTTTGGTGCAGCTACAAACTAAAAACAAACTACAAAAGTGTAAACAAATTTTTGTTGTTGAAATTAATTCATAAATGTTGCACGCTCTTATGCAAGGCACAACAATAAGAGCGGCAAGCAGCAAGTGTCCAAACCAAGTTGTATCATTAAATTTGTGTCGCCACAACCATGCCAAAGAAAACTATGCAACTATTATGGATCTTTTGGTTTACCATATCGGGCCTGAAGTACACCTGTTGCGTATACATGGAACTTTTGAGTGAGGACGTCTTATCCGGAAACAAAATGCATTTGCCTGGCATTGTTGCTCTGCCAGTGCCACCATTAATTGTTGTCGCTGTTGTCATCGTCGCTGTTGCCGTTGTTGTTGCTGTTGTTGTTGTTGTGTGTGCTGTCAGTTGGTGATGGCCAACGCCCACGTCTGTTTTCTGGGCCGTCAGACTGTTCGTCGAGTTGACTTTTGAGGCGTGCGAGAGGCGCTTCATATGCGTCCACATCTGATGCCAGGGCGCCACGTCTTTCTATATGGTTGTTTTTTTTTTGTTTAACCATTTTGTTTTGGGGTTGTTTGTGTTGTTGGGGCGGACGCGCAGGACAGTGGGTATTTTTTTTTTTTTATAGTTTTGTGTATTTATGCAAGAGAGTGTTGTAAAGGGGTTTGGAAAGAATAGAAATAAATATAATTTTCATTTTAATTGAATGCAGCCAATTTTTCTGTTTTTCAAAACAAAAATTTGCGATTATGTAAAGTTTTTGCAAAATTTCATTTAATAACAAAATAAATACTTAAGTACAGTTATAATTCGATTTTGGTCATATTAAGTTAATTATGGCAAGCGTAATTGTACACATTGCCACATCTAGTGTGAATACATGCCCGAACCAACATAAGGCGGCACTTTGCACGCACTTAGCACCCCCAACACATACACACGCACACACGCAAATGACTACACACCCTCCGTCTCCCTCCCTCCACCCCCCCTGCAGATACTTAGCTGCTATGATGTCATGCAGTCGTTTTTTTTACAATCCCCACAATCCACCCGACAAACGCGACCGACGAACTTGCAATTTAAATTTCATTTGCGTTTGCCATGTTTATTTTTTAGTCAGTTCATGTTTGGTATAATTGCATGATGTCAGCCCTATAGACTGGAACGTAGTTTTCTTTTAACCATGTTTTTCATTTTTATTATTATTATTTTTTTTTTGATAACGGCAAAGTAACACTGATAAGGCAATTATTTTTATCATTGGTTAGCAAGGCTTTGCTTTGATAGGGTTGACTAATTTCATTAAGTAGAATTTTTATGACAATTATGTTGAGGTAGTCAATCTATTTTTGAATTGAGCGATGTGAATCATTTGTGGTCTGCTTAGCGAGAAAAACTATTAGAAGACTGGTTGCAGCAATACTTCAATGTGTGATATTTGATATATGTAACTTTTTTCAATGAATGTTCGACTTATTTGCAAATTCAATATTCGCTAAGCCTGTTAAGGTTGCTTCTAGAAAACAGTTTACAAAATTTTGGTTTATTATCATCAGAAAATGTAATATTTTTTCATAAAGCAAAAGTCTTTAATATATGTAAAAATTTGCAAGTTTTACACATAAAATGATTGGATGTGCACTTTATTTATGTTTTCGGCTTTACTTTCGGTTCTTTTATCGAATGGAACTTTTTCCCTCGCAAATTGTCGCTTATTAAATCTAATACTCAATTCGCTTGTTCGCTAGTCATAAAATCACTCAGCACCCTATTATGAAATATATATGCGTATTTTTTCAACATATGCATGTTTGTACAAGCCATAGCAACTGGAGCCAAGGCTGGGCCCACAACACAAAGACCCCAATCATAATATTCATAGCTCATATTCATAAACCCCAAACCCCAAAACCCCAAAACACAAACCTTGTGCGGTCAGCAATGCATTTAAAAGTCATGCCCTTGTCGCTAAATAAGTCTATAGTTTGAAGGGGTCTCTAAACGTGACAGAGAGGAAGAGATGGAGAGAGGGAGAGAGAGAGATAGAGAGAGAGAGATAGAGAGAGAGAGAGGGGAGTAGGTGCACCTCTGTATGCAGCTAGGTATTATGCCAAGCGCTAAACAAATGAAAACGATTTCCGTTAGTCATGCAAACAGTTGCGCAGCCGAAAAGAAGAGAAAAAATGCATATTCGTAACAACGAATACTGAATATACTACAAATACATTGTTCATATCGAACAAGAACTGATCTTATGCTTATTTTGAACTGAGGTATGAGTTTTCTTTGTTTCGCTTTGCTTATCAAGAATATATATGGATATGTCGGGCGTAGATTTATATATTCTATTTTTAAAAAATGATTAGCTTGCCTAACAACTAAAATGCCCGCTGGCAGGGTATACAAAATGCAGCACGCTGCCATTTGGCAAGTGCAGCGAACGGAAGCAATGAAAATGGGTACAGCAATTGCCCGGCCTGTTTGTGAGTGTGTGTGTTTGTGTTTGTGTGTTGTTGTTGTTTTTCTTGTTGGTTGTTGCCATGACCCACGCCCCCCATTCTGCTTTGGCTGCATTTAAATGCATGTATATCGCGAGTATTTTTTCCTTTAATCATAAACAATTCATTAAAACGGGAAATGGCAATTAAAGCATGTTTGAACATGCATACATACATATATATATACGCATATCATAAAACTATATACCGATGCGTATATGTATTCGTTGATGGGAAGGAAGCAAGTTGGCCAAGCGAGATGCACAGCTGAAGGAGGTCGTCGGGTTCCCAGTGGGCATATTAAAGACTCCAAATATTTATTAAACAAGGCCCCCCACAGAGATGCAGGCAGGTTGCGAATGTGAATCAAATGCTAACCGAGTTACTCGGTACTCAAGCACTCACTGCGAACACTCACACTCACTGCGAACCCTTACACTCACCGCGAACACTCACACTCGCAGACACACTCACACAATAGCCACTGATTGCAGAGCTCTTCGTCTGCATCTTCTTTGTGCCTCATTCCAAGCCATGGCTTGGCTTCGTCTTCGTCTCGATTTGTGCTTCTTCTTCTGCATCTTTTTGTGGCATGGCTCGATTATCGCGAAGCTTGCATGCGCAAGTGCAGGGCGCTTAACTCAATTACACACACCCATACTCATACATGCAGCAATTCGTTGCAACAACAACTGCATTTGGCATGCAACATGTTGATGTAATATGCAAATTTGATGCTGTTTGCCATTGTTTGGAGTTTTTCCCTAGAAATTTGCTAATGTGGAATTTGTTGCTGCAGCATGGGGAAGCTGCAGCAAGCAGAGTGAGAGAGAGAGAGAGAGGGGGACAGAGAGAGTAAGGAAGAAGGTTTGTATATATTAGAAGACTGCCGCTAAGTTAAAGAGTTAAACTCAAAGTGATTACTGTTTGGACAACGAGTTGATTGTACTCAGTTTGTTGTTGCTTAAAATGGGTAAGCCGGGTAAAGGGTATCATGAGGTTGTGCAAAAGTTTGCAACAGCCAGCAGAAAGCATTTTGAACCTTAAAGATTGGCAAGGCAGGCCTCGTTTATGTTTAGTTTCCTGGCTAATATCGTGTTAACTAAAATCTTGTTTAACTCAATTCTCACATTTCTAAAAACACAAGAAAACCATTTCATGAAAGAAGCAAAACTTGGGAATAACTATTCTACTTTTTAGACGTTTTTTTGAGCATCATCATCATCTTTACAGCATTCTCTTTATGATCAGTTGGCTTCTATTGAAAAATATGTCCAATTTTCCTTTTGATCTCTCATTCTACTTTCAAGTATCATCCAAATGACAGACACATATAGATATATATGTGGATGGCACTCTTCGTTTGAAAACCCGTTCTATCTCATCAGATGTGATCGCTTTTTTGAGGTCAGCCCTTTCACACTTGCTTGCCACTTGGCGGCACTTGGCTGCCCACACTTTTATCAATTTCCCCCAATTTACATGTGGCCATATAAATATTAACACACTGCTCCACACACTAAACCCCTGCCTGCCAAATGCAATCTATCAAAGTGCATTAAAAATAAAAATATTAAAATTGGCCTCTTTCCGCAGCTGGATGCATTTGGCTTCGCTTGTGTGTTTGTGGGTCAAAGTGGGCAGCCCGCTTAATTGTGATATATCACTTGACTCCCCGGGCGAACAGCATTAAGATCTTAAAATTAAAATGCGAATACAACTTCAAAAGCTGCGCTGATGTTCGCGTACAGACTTTAGTTGATATACGTATATGCAACATTTAATTAAAAATCTACATAAAAATTGGCATATAATTAAGTATTAATTTAGCTCAGTTGATCATGATAAAATATTGAATAAATCAGACTTTCTTCATTCGAAATTTATTTTTTGTTATTTATTTCTTTTATGTATTTTTGATTTAATCTAAAAGTTCTTACAACTAGTCAAGAATATTACAATTCGATTACTATTAACTACTTTTTCTACAAAAATAATTTAATATGCTTCAAATATATCATGTATAAAACTATCACAAGAAATTTTCATTTTCATTTTCAGCAGCATTTTCACTTGTGTTCCTCATTTCAGCTTTAAAGCAAGGGGCACATTTGTGCTTGAACTTGTTTTTTTTTTTTTTGTGGCAATATTCAACCTACATTTTCAGCGCATTTTGTTTTGCACTTGATTTGCTTTGCCCAGCCTCTCCCCACCCCCCTTGGCAACAAAGATAGCCAAAAATTGCACTACTGAGTGCCATTTTGGAGCTGGGACCGAAAATTCCCCCGCGTTGCTGCCTGGACTTGGTCCTGGTTTCGGTTTCGTTTCTAGAATTGGAACTCTGCTCCAATGCGCCTATTTGTAGCTCTGCGCACTTACAACCCTCTTCCGCACCTAGCACAACACACCCCGCTGCTGGAAGCACCCCAACCATTTTTTTGCATTAAGCCCTGCCATTTATTTGTATATTTTATTGTGGCGCATATTTTCCGCTAAAGTTTTTCTGTTCGCTTTATGAATGAAAACATTTTCGTTTCTGGGGTTCGTTTGGGTTGCGCTGCAAAGGGGGATTTCATGATTTTCTACGTATATATATATATATATATATATATACTATATGTATATAGTGTGTTTTATATATTTGTGTGAGTGTTATTTTCTTTTTGTTGGCTCATTTTTATTTTTACGCATTTCTTGCGTGTCGCTGTCTTTGTCTGCTATTTGTCTATTTGCCTTGCAGTATAGTTCACTATAGGCAGAGGGGGGCTAATGGGTCGAGGGGGTCGTCGCGTCGCTCTATTTTTTGACTTTGCAGATAATAAGCGACTCTGTGTGCGTGTGTGTGCGTGTGCACCCACTTGCTACTTGTGGCCCCCCCGTGTTTATTCAGCGATTTTCGATGCGTGCCGCACAGCAGTTTCAGCTCAAATTTCTCGACTACAGTTTTGCCTTAACCCTTCAAATTTATTTGATTTTCCATTTATTTACCTAGCCGTATTTTTCTTTTTTCCAGCTATTTTTGGTGTTGTTATTTATGGGCTAATTTATGGGCTCATAATTGTTCCCTATACGCAAAACAAGTTATTACACGATTCGTCAAGGCTTTCATTGAACTCGAGTTTTTCAAACGTAATTCAATACGAAACTGTGTTTAGTCAAGGTCAAAGTCGCAGAGTTATACGAAATTAATAGTTTTGAAATAAGATTTAAGAAATTTATTATTATTGATAATTTGAATAGTTTTCAAAATTGAATTTTGCCTATTTTTGTACGATTTTAGCAATTAAAAATGTAAATTTCAAGTTACAAATGAAATTATTTAAAATTAATGCTATTATTCTCACTTTTAATTTAAGCCAAAAACACGCGAAATATTTGATTTATATTATTTGTGTAACAATTGAAAGTAAATTAAAGCTATTTAATGATTTAATTTGAATGGTTATTTATTTATTGTATGATTTATTTATGTATTGTATGATTGTTGTGCACAAATACCACTTTCATTTTCCTAAATTCAATATTTATTTTCAATTGAGTTTTTTTTTTTAATTTTATTTATTTTATTGTCTGTTCAAAATGTACTAAATTGCGCTTTCTCGTTATTTTGTTTCCCCAATTTGCAGTCGAGCAGCTTTGCGCTCTCTCTCAAACTTTTGTGGCTATTATCTCTACATTATTTATGATCATCGACTGTGCCTCGCACCCAACTCTTTCACGCCTGAAGTAATCGTCACTCAGTGCTCCCCCACTCCCCCCCCTCTAGTCCCCTACACCCTCTTTGCGTAGAGGCCTCGCTGCGCATTGAACCGTGTTGAAAAACATTTTTCATTACTTTTAATTTGTTGCAAAAACATTGCAAATGTTACATGCGAATATGAATTTTGTTGTGTGTTCTAGTCGATGTTGTTCTTCTTTGTTGTTATTGCTGTTGTTTTGGCACTCTGCCGTCAAATTGAAATGCGCATACAAAATAAATTGACATTGAACGTTAAATTTATTGAAATTGTTGAAGTGGGGGCTGCAATTGTTTTGCGGTTTTTTCCTTCCCTTTTTTGCGCCGATGCTCGTTTGAACATATTTTACAAGCATTCGCATAGATTGCATTTCATTTCACTTCAGATACATTTCACCCAACACACACATACACACACACATACACTCGCACACTCGCATATTTCTGTGAAATAGCGCTGCATGCTTTCTGCTCCAGATACCCGACTTAAGCCCTTTGGCAACTGCAGTGGAGTGCACCGAGGCTTGGCCATAGTTATCGCTAAAGACGAGTCTGGCCAAAAGACCATGCAGGCCATGCTGTGCTGCCCGTTTGTTTGGCTTTTGGGTCGTCCGAGTACAACTATAACTATCTGGCAAAGTCCAGCCATATGCTTGTCGAGCACGTACCAAGTTTTTGTATTCTTTTCTTTTTTTCCTTTTCATTATACCCTGTTCACAGTCAATAGCGGAAAAATGGGGTATACTGATGATGAAGACCCAATATGATGTAATGAGTAAATATTCATTAGAAGAAATAAAGAGTGGATATCAGCTGCAAAGAATATATTTCATCCGGAGTTCCTTTAGAACTACGAGCATAGTTGAAATAATCAAGTTTGAGTGTTATTTATTCATTGATCTACTTTTTTTTTCAACTCGATTTAACAGTTTTTTATATTCTGAAATAATAATACAATAACATACCTAAAAGTTAAAGTAAAAGTTATACGAATTTTTTCCATATTTAAATTGCAAATCTTATTGCACAATAAACTATTTTGTAAATGTTGCCAACTGTTAAATGAATAAATTAAAAACAAAAATTTTGTTTAAAATAAATTAACTCGATTTGAAATTTAAGTTAAAATATTATCTTTCAATAACGTAATGAATGAATTTTGAATCCAAATATTATCTTTCAATCAAGTAATAAAAGCAGTTTGGAAAACTCGCTTCGAGTCTAATATTTGCTTTTCATGAGTGAAATTCGATTGGAGCAGCAATAGTTTTTTATTTAACAGGGTATATCCCAGTCGTTAACTGCCCACAAGTGCTGTCTAATATATTTTTTTTTGTTTTTGCTGAGATTTCAGCTGTTTGCTTTCCATTTGTGAGCGGTGAGTTGTGAGTTGTGAGTTGTGAGCTGCTCGAGTGCGTCGCTGTCCCCCATCTGGAATCGCCCTGGCGCTTCCTACTCATAACTCTGCTGCCGTCTTTTGTCTCTGGGCGACGTTTCTGGTTACCACCTTTTTGGTTTTTGCTTTTGCTTTTTCCTTTTTCTTTTTCTTTTTTGCTTTTTGTTGTAGTACTTTGCTCATATTTCGCGTGGCCAATAACGGGGCTCAAACTTTGAGGGCCAATGGCTTTTTAAGTGTGACTAATTATGAACTGGTCGTAATGTCTTGAGCTCTTGAAATGTTAGACTGGGTTGGGTTCAATGCACCAGGCGAACTACAAGTCCCTTCCACCTCCTTCCACTCCACCATCAGCAGCAAAATGACCCCAAAAACTACAGCATTGATTTTGTGTCTCCTGTCGTTGCCAAATAACTTGGCTTCAAGCAGCGCTAGCAACAGCGAGTTGGCCAAAGACACATGTATCGACCTTCGCAACTTTGGCAGCTTCCAGTTGCCAGGTCCCAACTCAATCTATTGACAGCAGCCCCAACAAACAACTGCATAACATCTGCCCAAATATTTGGCAACATTCTGTTGCAAGAGTGGGGAAGCTGCGCAAATTATGCAGGCAACCTGCTTCTAGACAATATTTCAACATACAATTTGTTACAAGTCAACAGAGCGGACAGCAGACAGCGGACAGCGGACAGCGGACTGCGGACAGCGGAGTCAGCGGGAAACCTGCTCAAGAATATGTAACCGAAGTAGTTCTAAGCACTTTTCAGGTAATCAGTCAACTTTGGCTGTGGGCCAAATGGAATTGAAAGCCCAAAATGTGTGTCTGTTGCATGTGTGTACGTATGCAGGTAGCAACCTATCTAGATAGAAAAAAAGTACATTAGTCAACATCAACAATTACATAAGCACCAAGTGGGGCACGACTGCACTCAGAAGTTTTTTAGGCAGTCAAACTGCTTTGGAAAAAGATTTTCCTTGTAAGAACTGTGATTTTCTTGGCATGCCTCTGGCCAAGTCAAACTTACTCAAATATGAAAACTTTCGTTCTATCGTAAACTCTTTATTAATGAGAAACTCTTTATAAATAAGAAACAGAATTATTACCAAATACTATTATTAAGAGACCGTCACAATATAAGCCCTCACAAAGATAATTAATTCAATTTTAAGCCAACATCTTTTGGAACAACTACAACTCAAATGCCCAAAACATTGCACGTAAATAAATAAATATAAAAATGAATACTTTTTTTAAGACATATATTTCTTAATAGAAAATATTTATATTTAACAAAATATCCGTGCTGAGTGTAGACATCAAATTATTGTAAGAGAATAAGATCAGAATTATTCTTTTGCAGGAGAGCAAATCTATTGCCTCACGCCACTTAAAAGTGGTTGGTTTCTTTTCCATTTATATTTATCTTTATCTTTGGCATTATCTAATATATTCTATTTCTTAATGGTCATCGATCATGTAATATTACACACAATTCAAAATACTTGTGGTGTTTGCTTGTGGCTGTCTATCTTTGGGCCAGCCCAGCTCAGTTGTTGACTATCTTTTGCAATTCATTATCTGTGTTTGTTGTTCTTTCTGTTTTGAGTGCCCCAAAATTGTGAGGCAGCTTTGGCTGAGCTACCTGGCTGGGCCAGTGTTGAAATGGAAGCTGGGCATATGCAAAAGTAAACAGTAAAATGAACACAAAATTGGGTCCACGACACGCAGAGTTGGGCGAGAAGGATTTAAATAACACGAGCGAAGCCTAAAGAGCTTATGCTCTGCAGATGATGATGCCAACAACTCAGATAAAACCCCGCAGATAAGAGTGTTAACAAAATAATAACAAAATAAAAGCCATTTACATGCACACACACACACACACACCCACACACAAAGAGCAAGTAGGCCAAGTACATGCTACAAATAGCTTGGGGAGCAGCCATTAGTGAAATGCTGTCGAGAGCTAACCAGGAGCTGACCAGGCCGAGAACAGGGCCACGGCTTTAGCTCAAAAAACAATAGACCTTAATATTTAATCACATTTCACGAATAATTTGGCACATCCGAAATTGAGATTGAAGTTTCCGAGCCAATTGTCACATTGGCTTAGTCAAAAGGCGACATTTTCTCATCTTTCCAAAATCTACTTGAAATAATGAATGAATATTGCACAATTTTGGAATTTTGTCAGATCTTTTCATTTTCTTCATTCAAAAGCGAAAGATTTCTAAGCAATTTTAAGTTGATGTTTTGAGACAGTTTTGATATTTATTATACAAAGGAATGGGTATAAAGAGACTGAAAGTTCAGTCATTAAGGAGTCAAAGTGAATTAAATGGATCGATTTCTTTATATATATTTAAGTTGAGAGAGATTTGATTTTGTGTGATCCAAATTTAGCATACTCGTATATAGAGACTGAAAGTTCACTCATTGATGAATCTATTTATTATTTCGATTTAATTCTCTTTGCAAATAGAGACAATATTATTTTTCAATCAACAATCAATTGCCAGTTTTAGCTTTTTTCTAAGAAAATGTAAATATTACAAAAATAATATAAAAAAATTTAAAAAAAAAAAAAAAAAACAAAGATCTTTTTTACAAACGGAACAAATAAATAAACATAATTTTTAACAATTTTGATAATTAATGAGCAGCCAATTCTTGCCGACTTTGATTGCTTTAATTGTTTTGTTACTCAACTTAACTAAACAAGTTGCAACTCAAATGCAAATTACTTCCTCAGAGACTAAAACTTCATTAAAAATATGCTATGTATATATATATCCAGGTAGAACACTTGAGTAAACAGTTTGGAGTGCCCACTTAACAAACGCATTGATTTAAATCCCAACACAGGAGAGACTCAAGGATGCCTCCGATGGCTCGTGTTGCATGTAAAAAGCATAACATAGAAATCTATTATTCATGTTACTTAAACATATTGCACATATTGATTAAAAGTTGTACCTCCAAGTGGGCTTGCACATATGTATACTTGAGAAATCAGATCAGTGTAATCAGCCAACTTAACAAACGCAGTGATTTAAACCCCAGCTCAAGGACTCCTTGGCTGGGTCGAGTTACAAGTGAGTATGAAAAGCATACATAGAAATCTTTTCATTTGCGCCACACACAAGAAACTTAATTGTAATTTATTCTAGTAAATACATACATGCACGCATACATACATATATGTATATATTTATATGTGAATAGCTGAACTCACCTTTGGATCCAATATGCTGCGCTCTAAACTATCCTCACGATTCATGGTCGTTGCAGTGCTGCCTGTGCCGCTGCTGCTGCCACCACCGCCACCGCAACCCCCCTGCGAGCTGCGTTGGCTGCTGCGTTCCCGTTCCCGCTCCTGCTGCTCTAGTCGAAGACGAGCGCGTTCAACACGCGCCAGCGTCGGACTGTCCAGAATGGAGGGGGCACGCGAGGGGGGACGCGAGTTGTTTGCACCATTTGTTGTTGTTGTTGTTGTTGTATGCAACTGCTGCAGTTGCTGTTGCAGCTGCTGATGCTGATGCTGTTGCTGCTGCAGCGACTCCAGCATCGCGCTGTTGTTGGAGGACGTTGAGCCTGGCGTTGGCGTCGCCGACGAGGATGAGTTGGTCATCGTCGCCGTCGACGTGGTCGATGTGGTGTGCATCAGCATTTTAGTATAATGTGTGTGTGAGTGTGTGTGTGTTGTTTGGCTTTGTTTTTTATTATTATTTTTGAAGTTATTGGGGGGCGTTTGCACTTGAATCGTCGTATTGTAGAACTTAACTGCAGCTGCCAAATCACGCACTTTTTCTGCTCAATTTTATTTTGTTGACTGTGGATTACAAGGCCAATAATTATTCACATGGCTCTTTAATTCTGCCTCAAAGTCTACTTTATACCTTACGAACATTTATCAATAAATATTTGTGTGGCAATTGTGAGAATTTGTTGCTTTTTCTTCTTTTAAAATCTGCTGCATTATGAATTAAAAAAATGTTATATTGTTAACCGATTAAAAAAAAAATAATTATTGAAGTAATTTTTAAAATTTTGATCGCTAATCTGCTAATCTTTTTTCAAATAATGGCAATTGATTTAGATTTTTGTTTCGATTGTAATATTTTAGCATGCAGATTTTATTCTGATCTTTTGTATGAATTTTTAAGAGTGTTTTCTAAATTTTAAACTGACACCTTAAACCTCAGAAATAGTTACAATTTTTATTACATAATTGATATATATTCGAATACGATTTTGCCGTGATTAGTTTGGCTTCAATTCAGCTTTTGTTGAAATATAGCTCAGGCCAAAAATGGGTGCAAAATATGATCGTGCAACACTTGCAGCAGCCAAATTGATTGGGCCAATTTCTGGTTATTATTTCAGTAAGGGGCTGGGGGGACAACAGCTCAACAGCTTAAGCCCATCGAATGAAAGAGCAAGAAACAACAAAAGAAAAGAAAGAAGAAAAAAAACATACAAAAAAATTCAAACACAAATGACGAAAAGCAACCGAAACCAAAACAAAAACAACAACAATTGCCAATCATTTTCACAAAACTGGTTTCTCGGCTAGTTGCCAAGTGTTGCAGGTAGTTTTTACTTTCGCGCAAAACGAGAAACGAGAAACAAGAAAACGGAACAACAAATAAAATCCCATTGACGACTGCACAAAATTGCAAGTCGTCAGATACAAATGTATCTTTCAGTACGGTTTTTGCCCAGTTCTGGCGATTGATATTGAATTGCTTGCTTTCTGACTTCGCTTAACTGATTTATTTATTTAGTTTGCGTGTTTTTAAGATAACCGCTGACTATTTGATTCGTCATATTAACACATACTTTATTAATTATCTTATTTGATTTGATTTAGTTGGCTTCGCTTCGCATTTCCTCGCGTTGTGCTTGAAAAAACCAATTTTGAGTATTTTGGCAAAATTTTATTTTCAATGCGATTTGCTGGTAGCGCCAAGCAAGCGAGCGAGCGACCGTCGACGAGCCGAGAACCGTAACGAACTGCGTACTGCGTACTGCGAACTGCGAACTGTTCACGCCAGCTGCCCGTCGTTGACTGTGCGCAAGAAAACTGGTTTGCCGACGCTGTGCATGCATCGGCATGCGGCCGCCGCCGAACACGTTCGAGTTGCGAGACCAAACAAAATTCCCAGTATTTAACATTAGTTTATTGACTGTGGCCAGCGCTGCAGTTGCTATTGCAACCAAATGCAGGAAATGCTGTTTGCACACAAACCATTATTTTAATCTTCATTTTCATTTAAATGAAATAAACCAATATATTCAAGTACTTCATTTGTCATTGTTATTCATCTCAATTTAAATGGGTGAGCAATGGAATGTAGGCACTTGTGAATATTGTTATGATTAGATTTTAAGAATCAAGCAAACGACAGAAACAAGTTAATGTCTGTTATTTAATCTTATCTAAAGGTTTAAACGAAATGATAAACTTTGAAGAATTTCCCATTCGATTACCCAAAACAACGCAACTGCAACCAGTAGAAATGCCTTCAGATAGCGAATCGAACATGTTGCTTCGAATTTGCTTGGACAGTATTTGGGTATTGGTTTGAGACAGCAAGCGATTAAAGCAGGTAAAAGCAGGTAAGAATGTGTGTGTGTGTGTGTGTGTGTGTAGTAACTAAATCTGTGTTTCTTCGTCTTTGATATTATAGCCATGCCCATTGTTTGTCCGGGCGGCATTTCCAGTGATTTATGTCGCGCGACAAGAACAACAACAACAGCAGCAACAACAAGGGCGACAACAAGATCAATTGTTGCATTTCGGTTGCAGTTGCAGTTGGGCCATTGACCCATAGTTTGAGCTGCATTGCATTCGTTCTATGATGAGCTAATCACACACAGCTGACTCATTTGGACTTTTTCTTCGGGCCAAGTGCATATTACCTATTGCCTGAATAGAATCGTTTTTGAATAGCGTATTCTCCACACATGATTCACGCTGGGCATGCGAATCACGCAATTATGCAAATTATCAACGCATCTTTTTCTTCTCTTTTTTTAGCATTGGACGTGCCAATTTTTAAACTTGGCGCATGCCGCCTAAATTTGTTGAAGATATTTGTGCCCAAAATGAAATAGTAATAATAATAAAACAAAGCAACAAATGTCTCAATTTTAGTTTCCAATTACGCGTCTGTTGTCATTCATTGGCTGCACGACTGGCGCCAGCATAATTTTTCTAATTTCAGAGACATTCAGATTCGGATAAAACCCATTCAAAATCTGTCGCGACTCGATTCGTTTTTGTTTTTGGTTTTCTGTTTTTTTTTTTGGTTGATTTTTCCTCAGAATTTGACGTGTTGTTTGAAAGCATTTTATATTTTTGGTTTCTTCTCTTCTTCTTTTTTTTTTTGTCTTTTCAGTCTGTCCGTTTGTCCGCCAAGTGGTTTGATGACTTTATTGCTTGAGTTCCAAATGTTTGTCTGCGGTATTCGCTGAGATAATCGCAGCGCCATTGAATGAAGTCGCTTTGTTTGGAAATTTGATAGGAAATTTGATTGCCTATCCCCAAATGAAGATATCGACGAAAACTATGCAAACTCACACTATGAATGGTCTCACAATCACTTAACTGTCATATTAGACTTAACACAAATTGTTACAGGTACTGATTATATATTGGTGGGGCATAAGCGAAGTCAGCGTATTTAATTTTAGAGATATAAGTATTAAGATACTTTGTGTAAGTCGAATGATAATGCCAGCAACTAACTGATTTAGTATCGTTAGCATTGTTAATATATTTTCCATATAATTAGAGTGATAATACCAGAAACTAACTGGTTTAGATTTATTTAAGAGTTTCAGTTTTCATACAGGTTCTATCAATTATAGATCATGAGTACCGTTAGAATTATTATTATTATTATTATTATTATTATTATTGTCAACTTTATATTACATTTATTCGCCGATGTACTTATAAGAAAATACTAATTATAATTCTAGGAACTATTTGATTTAGATTTATTACAAGTTGTACTCCTTATATATGTATCTTTAATGCTAATATTACTTATTTATGATTTAATATATATGTAAGCATGTCTAGTTCTAACGATAATTGCCGGAACTAACTGATTAGGAATACATTCACAATGGGAATAGGCGTTTTATTTGATATGACTTCTATTCTTGAGTAACTATTATTACTAAATGCTAAACACCACTAAATGGGTCTGTTGCAATGTCTTTTTGTGTCTTTTTCCTGTGTGATACTGGCATATATAGGCCCTTGCCTTATATGCATGCAACGTTCTATGGAAGAATACACCCGCCTCCCCCCTTCACCACCTCTCCCTCATTCTAAACCCATTTGTGGGTCTGTGCCGCATTTCCGTTCCCTATTGGAAAGTCTTTCAATGCGTTTTATTCAAACAATGTTCAACGTTTTATCAAAGCCCAGTCGCCAAGGCGTCTGGCCGCCATTTGGAATCAGAGTTTCTTCACAGTTTTCTCTGTTTTATTCTTTTTACACTCTACTCTTTCTCTCTATCTCTCTCTGTATCAATCTGTCTCTCTCTCTCTCCCTCCCTCCCTCTCTATGCATATCAGAAGTGCGAGTTGCCATATCTTTTGTATGCATTCGGCGCATTCGAGCAGTTCTTTTGTACTTTGCTTCTTATTTCGTGCTTACCCATTAACAACAGTCAAAAAGGGTATACTGGTTTTGTGCCAAGGTATGTTACAGGCAGAAGAAAGCATTTCCGACCCCATAAGGTATGAGAGCACTTTCACAGCTGCTCAAATTTGAGTGTGGAAGGCTTTTTAAATATAATCTTTATAACATATACATATATCTAATAGCTGGGTATCTCTAAGTCGAGCTCACTCGCCTGCAGCATTCTTACTTGCGACTTTATCGCAAACTCTGGCAAGGCAGGAAAAGGCGCGTTTGGCTTCCACTTTGCGTGGCGATCTTTCTCTTAATTTGTCCATGCAAACACGTATTTGCATGTGTGTGTGTGTTTGTGTGTGCGTGTGTGTGTGTGTGTATGTGTGTGCTTTGTATGCAACGCATCAAACAATGCAAAAATGGCATTTCCTCAAAGGGTGGCGGGCTGTGTTATCAGCTGCTTGACATGCTGGTTGCCAAGCTGTCCCAACTGGCGAAGATAAGACAGCGTCCATAGCTTCTTGGGAGTGTATTGGCTTATGCAGAAGCCAAAGAGCAAACTGCACTCTGATTGCCGATTCCAGATAGCAGAAAGTACCCGATGTTGATTGACGGAGGCATCCTACAATAATACCCTGCACCCAATTCCAAATGTGCAAACAATGGCTATGCTAAAGTCATGCAAAAGCTACGGGTAGAAAAATTAGTATAAAAAATACATTTTCTTAATTTTATTTATTTACTTAATGTGCACTAAAAGTCAATCAGTCCACAATTAAAAAAAAGCAAACATAGTATTAAGAATCAAATAAATTTGTGGGCTATAAAATAAAAAATATTTCAACATTTATTGGAGGGAAGAAAACTCAGCAGACCAATCATAAGAACCAGTCAGTCGGCTAAGGAAATCAGTCCGTCTACGGTTACTGATAACAGACGTAGAATATTCAACTTTTCTCTCAGATATTTCGCACAAGCCAATGTATAAGCAATGGCTCAAGTTTACCCATCTGATTCATCTGACAGTAACCTGTCCATTATTATTTATTTATTTATTTTATTGGGATATATATATTAAATGCGATCAGCATGAAAGTCGAGTACGTCTGTCAGTCCGCATAACTATCGCTGTCTCAGTTACAAAAGAATTAAATTTAGAAATATATAACTCACGTATTTCATGTGCGGATCTAGAATATATTACTGTTTCATTATTGAGCCATGATTTGACTTATTTTAGATAAGTACTTGGGTTCAGGGCATCTTTTAGTCGAGCTCTCGCGACTATTGCAATGCCGCTTGATAAGTATTGTAAACATATTTAATATTATTTATTTGCATATTTTGTATTCACATTAAATATTTATTATTTATTTTATTATTGCATTAAATCTTTGCGGATTATTAATGTTCATTCCTTGAACTTTATATTTTCCAGATCGATTATTAATTGCAGTTCCTTTTACTTGTCGCACAGAGTTGCTCAGCGCTAACCATAAATCTTTGATAAAATGTTGTCAGCATTAAATAAATTCGTATTTTTCATATATTTGCAATTTATATTTATTATTGGCTTTTAAGTGGATTTCGTCAGTTTGCGTGCCTTGTGCCTGGCCACAAGTAGGCCAAGACAATTAGTCCACACCGCCTACTTGCAATAGAAACTAATGACCGCTGAATGTCTACCCAACTCACTTGCCCCATACCACGAACTAGCTGCAGTCCATGCAACATGTCAAACATTTCTTGTGGCGCGCCACATGAAAAGGCCAACCATTTAGTGGGGAGTGTAGGGGCTCTCTATGAGGAAAATTATCTTCATTAAATTAATTAACAACGTTAATAGCTTTATCAGCTTTGACAACTTAATGCATTTGTCGACGCTTTGATTGAATACTGCACGCAGTTCTTATAGGCCCCGGAAGTAATCTATAGATATACATATATATATAAATATAGATATATAGATAGATATATAGATATATAGATATACAGAGTAAGACGAATCATGAAATTGTGTAAATTCTAAGAAGCTACTTTATTTGATTAGTTTTGATTCTGTTCAGTTGAAGCATGCATTTCAAGTGAAACAGATTGCATTTTATTTGTATATATTTAAATAAATAATATAAAATATTTATACATAATTAATTTCAACACAATCTGAAATATATGCAGTGACAGACAGTCAGTCAGACCATCACTCACTGAGAGAATATCAGCAGAAAGTTGCCCTGGTCAGGTTTTCAGTCATCATCATTTGATGATGGGTAAAGTTTTGGCTTATACATAAATTATTAAATATTAAATGAAGTTAAATTTGAAGTGAGTACATAAATTTAAATTTAAAATGAACAACAAATAATGTATAACAAATTTGATTGGATTGGCGAAACTGAGAAAATTGTAAACAGTCCAAAAAAAGGAAAAATAATGGAAAATATAGACAAGTCTCTGCATCTGTGTTAGCTTTATTTAATACGAGTTGAGTTCAAAAAGTATCAAATTTCGAACATAATAAAAAAAGGAATTTGAATTCAAAATCCAAAGAGACATAAATAAACAATTTCGAATGCAGCAATTTGTTTTAATTTGTTCAAACTGGATGTTCATTAATTAATAGTTATTTTCCTTATGTCTTTAACTACTTTCATTTGGAGTCTATTACAGCTTTACGCTGTATCGTCAATTAAATTACGTTCCAGTCTCTCGCACCGATTTAAAATCATATTATTGACTATTAACATCAAATCCGATAATTTTGAAACCCTTTTTAAGAATCACGACTGAATCGCCGCGACGAATCGCATTCCATTCCGTGCCACTCCAAGGTTAGTCTTGCCTCTTGATTCCTCTACTCGTCCGTTCCTCTTTCTGAGTCTGTTTGCTACCTGCTCCGATTGATATCACATGTTGTCCGTACCCAATAATCTTACCAGAATTAGTTAGCAGTCCATTTGAATTTCAAAAGGGGCTTTTGCTGTCTCGAATTCTTGAATTCTTGTATTCTTGTTCGTTTCATTTCAATAAAAACATTTCGATTTTGTTGCTCTTCTTCTCTCGTCTGTCCCACCAAATTGACGCCTGTTTGTCTGAACGGGTATTAAGCTATCGTCTGCTGGATAACATCACCAGAAAGAGTCCACAATCAGTATCTTTTTTACTCAATCGAACTACAAACAGGAAAGAACAGCTTTCTGCGTCAAGCTCAAGGTGAAATACTCTTGCAGACCAAAGTCCAACTGCGCATATCTAATTTGAATAAATGCTTCAATATATATTGCTAATTTGTTCACTTTTAGCCAACCTGTTAAAATTTAATTAGAATAAATAATAAGCTTCTAAACTTCTTTAAATATATAGTAGTCGAATATATAATTTGTTTACCAAAATGAGTCAACGAATGGCAACTGAGAAATGTAGGTCACCAGTTGCAAGGGTATTAAGAATTCCAGCGAGGTGCGAGAGGCTGAGTCATGGAATTTAAATTTGAGTAAAATAAAGACAGCAGCGGAATACGATACGTATAACACGTTAATATATACATTGACTATAATATGGTTTACTAACACAAAATGAGTTTTTAACCATGTGAATTTTGAACTATTTTATCTAAAGGGGAGATCAAAACGATCCACATAAGCAGGAAAAAATGCATCAGTAAATTATAGAACTTATGCTGGCGAAGTTTTAATAAATATATTTTAACTATAATTAATTCGTAGTTACTCGTATTCAGGAAGAGTATATAAATGTTCTAAGAAAATGGAAATAATTCAATTTGAACATATGTAGGTTTAATTACATACATATGCAAGTGCTTACAAAATAAGTGTTAGTTTGGACCGACTTTCAATGTTATTATGATTTATTATGATTTAAAATATTATTTGGAATTCGTTTGATAAATGTGTGTTAAAATTACGTTTATCAGACATATATGTTTTGAACATAATGTCAATTATCAAATATTAGTCATTCGGGCTGTCATCTTGTGTCGGAAAATGAACTCAAATTATTTACTGCATACTTTTAGATGCACATAAATATTGAATGTCAAGTTTTGCTGGCGCTCTTTTAGGCGTGCGTTGAACTGCAGTCAGCAAGAAGTTGAGGTGGAAAACACAAGAGTACGCCCAAGATGGGGCGTGCCACTGGAGGCGCGTGCCTAAGTGCCACGTGTCTAGACGCTGAACACCCACAGAACGCCAAATGAAATAAATTTCAATTCGTTTCGACTAAACGACCTAAACAAGTTGAGTAATTGAAGTGCTCTCGCAGCTGCACAATGAGCTCTGACAGCAGAGATACCAGAACACTGCTAAATTTGGGCCATGCTGAATTGTCAGTTATGTTGCAAAACATTTTAAATTAAAGAAAACATGTTTACTGATCTATCAGATTTGTATTTATTCTAAATTATTAAGTGCATAAATCGCGCATGGAATAACGTATTCTGAAAAGCAATACAGAAATAAACAGCTAAGAGACACGCCTATAAAATATTCATTAACATAAAGTTGAAAGTTTTGGCATTTATGCAAACTGGTTTCACAGTTTTAATTTTACATTAAATATTGATTTTTATCCGGTGCAAGTCTCCAAGTCTGCCGTATCGTATTCTATATCTTATAGCTCCCTTAATTATTTATTTATATTATTGTATCTGTATCTATCTGTATCCGCACTTATTTATTATTATCTGTTAATTTGGAATTGCCTTAAGTGCAGCTAATAATTTATTAAAATCTTGAAAGGCTATAGTTAATCTCGATGCTCAACTTTTCGATCTAGCTGAAAGCACAATTTTTATATCATTTCCAATTTAAATTCATTTTTTTGTTCCAGCATTTCTACATGCCTTGCATCGCAAAAGACGCGGCCAAGCGCAAGTGAAAACTTGATTCGCTTAGAATTTTAAGAAACCCTTACAAATCACTCACTCTCTCTCCCTCAGCTGCCACCGCCCCCTCCAAGCATGACGCAAGAGGCAGGAGGCACAGCCGCATTTGGCGTTAATTAGTTTGGCAACGCTGCGGGCGTGTGACTTTCACCAATCATTTACAACACACCATCAACCCTTCAAGCTAGCACAATATAAAATGAACGACTAGCAAACACCCTGTTATCGGTAGAAAAGAACTCACTGATTTTTAAGAAATCATCATAATTTTGTGACCAATGGAAGCTGAAGTCGTCAAGGCGATTTTCATATTAGTTTCAGTTTTCAATTTTCATCGGAGTCTTCTATATTTTTTTTGAAAATCCCAGAACAGTAAAAACTAGCTTAGAACGTTCTCTGAAGGCAAGCTTAGTTCCAAAATGCCTTATGTTATCTAAATGATTACGAAAATTAAGAAAAGCTATTTTGGAACTGCTGATAATATAATTATTTTGTGTAAAATCTTTCTCAGTGCGATAGAATCATTTGCAAATTTTATCATACTCGTTCTTGATGACCTTATAGGGTACAACAATTCAACATTGCCTGCATATCTATACACATATATTCTTTTACTCTGTTACAGAAGGTAGAAGAACATATTGGATTTGAGAGGTTCTCTATAAATTTAAGAATAAGGGTTATCGATATCAACTGCAAATGATAAGATATGTTCAACAGTTGAAAAAGTAGTCAAAGATCGACTAACGAAATGCCTGGCGAATAGCGAAATCTTTCTTCTTTTAAAACTGAGAACATTTTACACATTTTTCCCAATCATATTCAGTTGGTATGAAACTTGGTAACAGAGTATGACGCAGTCGTCTACGTTATCCGGCGTTTTCCTTTTTTGTTGAAGAGGCCAAAAATAATTTTCATTAACAGTCTGGCGTCGCGTCAAGTTCAAGACTCTCGATTTGCGCTCTTCGACATTTTGTCGTTTTTCTGATTACACATTTTAGCGCCATTTTTGGCGCAACTTGCGCTAAGCTACTCGCAAGAACCCTTTAGGCCAAAAACGTAAAACTTTTTGGCCAGCAACAGACGAAGAAAGAATAAAATACAGCAAAAAAAAAAAAGAATGCTGAAAGGAATCTCAATGAAGGGGTTAACAAGCAAAATTTGATTTATTTGATGAGTTTTTCGTGTTGTTGCCGTCGACCTCACTTCAAAGACGCATTTAATGAGCATAAAAATGGGTGAAGCAATATTGAGCCAGGGGAGGCCACTGAGGGCATTTGGGAAATGAGTTGCAAAAAACGCTAGACGGGAAAGAAAAACTGCTAAATTAACCGAAGTTGCCAACAACTAATAAGAAAACGAAAGAATAACAAAAACTAACCAACAAGAAGTACTGGACTGGCACATACCCTGTTTACAAATTGGAAATTAGTTTTTTATGTTAAGCAAAAATATGTTGACAGCCGTTTGGATTACGGTTCGAAACTTATTCTATTTATTTACCTTTAACTCAGCTTTCTAATCGAATTTATATTATGTATTGCATTTAGTTAATTTATTTTTATTAATTTTATTTACTTATTGAGTTTACTTTAAGTTTATTTTTAATTATGTTTATTTTAACAATTTTCTTTATATACAATTATTAATATTTATTTATGTAATGAAAACAAACTTTAAAATATACGAATTTAATAAATAAAATAGTTAGTTTAAAATTTAAAAAAATCAGTTAGGTTAAATTTATAAAATGTGACAAACAATATAAAATATAAAAATACAAAATATATAATAATATTCGTAAAAAAGGAAATATTAAATAAAAGCATTAAAAGCATATTCAAATTCCATGTCGAAAATACGAAAATGCCCCACACAATGTGACTGCAAATGTGGCCACAAAAAGTGCACATAAACACTCCTCTCGTAATGCTGAAAATGGTTATATATACTATATATTAACTATAAATGTGACAATGTTGTCAAATATCTTGCACACGGGACGGACAACAATATGGGCAAGTTCAGCCTGAAGGTCTAACTAAACTTTAGCCCAATGGGGCATAAAACAAGGCGCAGTAATAATGAAAATATAAAAAGCAAATGCGAAGAGCATTCACAAGGGGTATGTAAACAGGTGGAAACATACTTTTATATGCTCCCCCTCGGCGCCCCTTTCGCGGACGCACAAGAAACTAAAAACCAAGAAAATAAATGGGGTGGCAAATTTGCGTTGGCTGCCATAAAAATGATTTAATATGCGTTTTATATGAGAAAAGTTTTGCAATTTTTGCGCATTTAATGTTGGCTGGTCTCACTTGACATTTGAGGCAAGCACAATGTTGCGACTTTTTACAGTTAAAGTCAAACTTTAAGATACATGCCAGTTAATTATGCAAGCTGGCTGCTTGGCAGGAGTTAAGCAATCCTGAGGATCCGACACCGGAACTTGACTTGCCTGAATTAAATCTAATTGAATTGTAAAACTTGCGCCTTTGTTGGCTTTTATTGAGCTGCCATTTTGGCCAAATGTGATTACCACGAAGCTCTAGATGTGTCTATCTCTCTCTCAGTCCACACTTGCCTATTATTCATGTCACTTCATGTCTGACACGCCTCGGCCCAGCTCAAGGGAGTTCCGGCAGAAAGACACTTTGCTAATCAGCGGCTTTGTTGCCCGCACAAAGCCGAACAAGTGAAAAGTTTGCACTTATTGAATTTAACACAAAGTGTATTGTCGCCCAATGTTTCGTTAGCCTATTAGAAAGTTGTTGGCCCAAAATGGAAATACCATTCGTCTTACTTTGCAGCAGCAGCTGCCTTTAATGTGATATACATAAACAATGTGAGCGAAAGATAAAGGAAAAACTTTTGCTACTTCTTATCTTGGACATGTTTTAAATTGACCAAAACATTCGGCTTAAAATTATTCGAAATAAAAAAAGAAATCAAATAAAAAGTTGCCTGATGTGTATTGGTTATTATTTATTTAAGGACTTACAAAGCTCCTCAAGTGTTGTGCTCTATAAACCCAGTATACCATTATTGTTTTATTCATTAATAACATTTAGTTCTCGAAGGCAGCTGCATTGTTGGCATCGTTTCAATCTTCTATTTCCAAACCCATTTTCAGCCCCTCAATTCGCTGACTGTGAAAAGCATTCAATCTTTTTGCAGTTGTCAAAGTTCATAATGCTCCGCTGACTTTGCAGCTCTCTCTTCCCCATTGCCATGTAAATCAAGCTGTATTTGAATGAGTATATATATATATATATATTATATATATATTTTACATAAGATAAATTATCATAAACAGCGCTCTGGGTGCTTTTGAGCTGCAGCGAATGCAAATAATGTAAAATAGTTTCCCGCAGCTGTGTCCCGAACCTGAATTCACCGAAAAACTGACACTTGACATGTGACAGAGACAGCGCCAGCCAGACAATAATAACAATAACCGAAACAACAACAACAGCAACAATGTCAACTGACAGCCACAACAAACACTTTATAATTTCAGGAATTCTGATATAAAGCAACAAATCCAAAAAGCTTCATGCGACAAAAGACAAAGGCAAGCTTCAGAGTGTCAGGAGCGACAAGTCTGTATAATTACGGAGAGCTAAAAACAGCTTTTGGCAACTGTACTTTGCAGGTGTGTAAAGTCCTTAAAACAAACAAATATCAAGGTTTGAAGCGAACAATCGATCTAGAAACAACAGAATGCAATAATATTTACTTTGGATATATATCAGAGCTGAGAAGTGTTAAAGTTGTGTTATACTTGACTGTAGTCCCTCTCCACTGATCCCTGTAGCTTAAGCAACCGCTAACGATATAATATTTAAATTAGAACTGAAATGTTAAAAGGGCAACACACACAACAATCCGGGACATTCCCCCATCAAATGCGAAGTGACAACTTCAATACAAATTCTCGTTTCCCACAAGGGCAGTCAGTAAAAAAGTAGAGAAGTAAAAAAGTGTCAAAGCCAAAGCCAAGGCCAGACTGGCAACAGACAGGCTGGCAACAACGGAAACATTTGGTCGGACAACTGATGGAAAGGAATGCATAATAAATAGACGCAGAAGTGGATGTGCGGACAGCTAAAAGAAGCGAAAGCACAGAAGAACCAGAAGCGAATAATAATCAAATTCGAATAATACAACAAGCGGCAAGTTGTCAAAATGCCAACATTATGTGGTTTTTGTGGAGCAGACTCTCAACTTTGAATGAATTAATAAAAACAAGCAAGAAAGCATCGAAATACTCAGAACCCTGTGCGGAGCCAGCTTAAAAATAGATGTAAGACAGACTTCTAGACTTTTTGGGAATGTGAACGTAACTGTTAGGGATATATGTTCAAGGAAACTGGGGAAGGTATATTTCTTATGAAACCTTTTCATTTTTAAAATGTGCATTTGCAAATACTGGCAATATTTTGAATATTTGAATATTTCTGGCTGAAAAGCTGTCCTTTAACAAGGGATGATTTTTATACCGTTTCAGACTGAATTAAATATGCATCTAGGATCACAAATACAGTGATTTAGAAGCACTACAATGTGCTTCTCGCAGGACCTTCTGCTGCTCAAATTATTGCCTGCTGTTGCAATTGGCCTGCAGCGCTTATGCGACATATCAAAATGGGTGCAGGCAACACATGCCTAATCCTTGAAGTTGCCGCATGCACTCAGAGTCGAGTATTCGTTGCATTCATTGGCATTCATAAATCGCTTACGCAAACTGCAAGCTTAATCACATATGCCCAGCAATCTTGTTGCCAGCCTGCCACAAACAACAATTTGGCAAACGAGCCTGAGCCAAAAGTGCAAACTTTACCCCTCCCCTACGCCACAGCTCCTACTCCTATTCTTTTCATGCTGCCACTCAATTTACCTGCCTTGTGGCATTTTGCGAATGAAGCATCCCAAAGCAAAATTTGGCGACAACTTTGAGTGGCATATCGATTTCATGCTGGTTGAGGCAGTCAACAGTTGCCACCAAAGCTAATTAACTCAACCAACTGCATTTGTTTGCTGGTTAATTAAATTTGCCTTCAATCAGGCTGCTTTTAGCTGCATTGTAATTCCATTTACAATCGCTAAATTATTAATACGACTGCAAAGAGCGACCATTGAAGCAAGTTAGCCAGTTTCACTTGCTTTCAATCGTTCTGAAAATTTCACATTTTCACAATTTGCCCTTTGAAAGCCAACAGTCAACAAATTTGTCTTACAAACCGATTTCTATTCTTCGTTTTTTTTTTGGGTCAATGTCAGCGACTGGTGTGATAACAATTTATGTGTGGGTCGTGGGCTTATAGCCTGGCCAAAAGCCGCCACACTTTGAGGCCAACCCTTATTTTGGCTAGCCATTTGTGAACTTTTTGGTCTATTTGCTCTTTTGGGCTGCAACGAAAATAGTTATCAACTGCAGAGTTGGGGCAATGGTTTTGGCCACTTCCCGTAGAACTTGTAAATGCTGAAAATGTTGAAAAATTGTAAGAGTTGCGGCAGTAAAGGATACAAGCAGCAGGCTGGAGAAAATTGACGGAGAGTTGGTTAGGGGGATGCCCAATCATTTTGCGGCGGAAAAACATGGAAGAAGCAATTTCAAACAACATTTTTCTAAAAATCCCAGCAAGATTTTCATTTTATTAAATTATAATTAATGACATTGGAAAAATCAGTTCCCCACCTACTTAATCCCTGATTTCATTCCTTTGATTTATATTTGTATAAGACGAGAAATCTATTCAATAATAAGACATTATTTCTCTTGTCAGCACAAGTTTCTGGCGCAGATTAAATTATTTTAAATTATGTTTTATTATTTTATAATTTTTTAAAATTTATTATAAATAAAATCGTTAAACAAATAAATTTCTTAATTGAGAGTGTACGATGGAGAGTCAGCAAGCAAGTTGATCAAATGACTAAAGCAGAAAATCTATTTTAAATGCTCATCACGAAATTCATAGAAAAGATGCACAATGAGTGTAAGCCAGTTGAGGATAGAGTAAGTGAGAAAGATAGTTTGAATGATGGATACTTTTTTCATTCATATACTTAGTAGAGCCAGGAACATCTTGAGCAAATACATTTTGATCAAAGCTCTCAAATATTGGCACAGGAATCCTTTAGCGCTTAGCCAAACACAGTTGTCCGGACACCGCATGACATACAAATAGTTACACCCCCGTTTCAGCCATAAAATAATACTGCGGGCCACTGCAGGCAAACAGCATAAAAGCCTTCAAAATAATTCTTGACCGCTTGACCTAAATTTGACAAGTTTTCTTCCCTAACTCAGGCGCCAGATCAAGCCAAGTCCGTCCGTGCGGACATCAAATGTCAACAGTGCCGTAGAAATTGTACAAGAGAAATGTTTTAAAAATTACAACACGTACGCAATTTTGGCCTGATGCGCATAAAATAGGCATAAAATACGGGGCGTGGCCCCGCAACCAATGACAGCTAATGGAGGCGAACTTCAGCAAGGGTTATCAATCCACAATCCGCAATCCACGCACAGCCCCGAATTCAGCTCATTTGATTTCTGGCCAGCTACTTGGCCAAACAAGCTGCGCCCAGCGCCCGCGGCAAGGTGTTGAAAATTGATTTGAGCTGCGATAAACTTCTTGGATAACTTTTGTCAGCTGGAGGGCAGCTCGATTTATGCCACCTGGCATTAAATAAAGGGAGAGAAATCACCCACTTTCTGGGTAGAGTGTGCACGTACAACGTTTTAGCACACTATTTAAGCAGTGTTGAGCAGATCCACGCGACGTCTGCAAAATGAGTCAATAACGCACAACGAGATAAGGGCTAAGAGAGCAGAGGGGTGACCAAAAGACCAAGCTAAAAGCGTATGTGTTGAAGAGCAAAATGTAATTGTAAATGTAACAAGAGAAAATCAACAAAATAATTACTTTATTTAATTACTTGAAAAGGAATTTCAACTGGCTAAATATTTGACGGTAGGTATATCACAGACTTAATTAAGTCTATAGTTTGTAAGAATCGAGAAATATCTAGGAAAATCATTTTTAATTAAATTTAAAGAGAATCGAATTTGGAAGCAATCATTTGCAATGTGATAATGTAATATTTTGTATGCTTCCACTGATACTCTTCTCGTTCCCTCTCTCCTGATCACTTAGCAAGTGGATGGCAATTATTTTTCACCTTTTTTTTACTTTCACTTTGTTTTTGAGTCACGCCTCAATCTCTCGCTCTGTCTTTTACCTCTTTCCTTTACTCTCTCTTTATTTTTTTTTAGAATAGAATTCGAACTAATTTTCTATGTTGAATAAAGTGAGAACTTAATGTGTCTAAACTTATCAACTATCTAACCAGCGAAATAGCTAATAAGCTGAAGCTTTAAAGTGAACAACAACAATATCAGCACAATGCCGGCATTGAAGTTGCCTGCAACTGCTGCTGCCACGCCTACTTGCCACACAGCCAGACAGCTGTGTCACGTACTCCAGAGAGAGGGCAGCGAGTTGGAGAGCTGCCGAGCAGTAGAGCAGGAGAGCAGGAGAATTCCCCGCTTGGTTAGGCAGACAATAACTATAATTGTCGCATCAGCGTTTTTGCTGCTGCCGGCCTCCTAAAAGTATGCAGTAAAACGGCGAGTCATTTGTGGAGATGGCTCCAAGCGAGGGGGGAAGGCACACAGTGGTGGTGGCAGGGGAGGGCAGGGCAGCTCGGTGGCAGACAGCAGCGAGCAGTGGAATTCCATTAAGCAGCAGACAGGGAAATGCTGCAGCAAAACAAGTGGCACGCATAGGCGGCGCGGCAATTCCTTTTGTAGGTCTGTGGAGTGTGTTCGCATGTGTGTCTGTGTGCGTATGTGTGTGTGTGTGTGTGTGTGTGTGTGTGTGTGTGTGTGTGTGTGTGTGGGTTAGGGGTACATAAAAAAAATTCTTAAATTAAAGTCAATTTGACGAGTCGACTCGTTGGGTGTGGTGAATGCGACTTGGAGGCTTGGCTCAAGTTAAATTTAATGTTGATTAGGAAAATTGAAGTGATAATGTGTTGAGTCTTAGCTGGATAGCATATCGAAAAGAGAAACATTCAGCTTAAAGCTGAACATCAATTTAAAAACCTGATTTGATGAAAGCACAAGCCAAAAGTACAAGAAGATTAAATTAAAGTCAAGTTAATAATGAAATTAATTTAAACATGGTCTTTTGTGTTATAACCATTATTATTACAACTTGTTCGCTGCGTGCCGAATCCCAATAGAATTCAATTCGAGTGGTTATAAAATGGCTTTAAATATTTATTGATTTTTGCTGAGCTTTATGCGTTTTGCCCAAGTCAATTAAATTACTGAGCAAAGCTGGAGTCGAAAGCATCGCATTATTATTATTATTATTATATTATGCTAAAAATATTAATATTTTAACACGCACTAAATATGTGGTTTTAAACGAAGCCATTTATTTCAGAGTCAATTGCTGAAGTTATCCTTATAAACTATTATGCAGCAGCATTATCTGTTTTCGTTGTTTAACTAATCGAAGCAAACTTTTGCAATAATAAATAATAAGAACAAAATAATAAGCAAACCACAGAAGATATTCATGGATCTTCCAATCCATTCAACTGTGCACTATTTGCCAAATTGGCTTCGCAATTAAATTGACTGTGGTTTTTGGCAATGGGCAGTTAAGAAAATTTATGTACACACTCTGCTACTGGTTTTGTTTTGGCAATTGGTGTACACACAGTTGTAAACAGCTCAGTTTCCGATTTCCACATTAATTAACTGAAAAGCAAAGCAGACAATTTCGAGACATTTTGTACAATTTGTAAGCAACATTTGCTCCGTTCACCCCCTTTCCCCGTTCTGCAGCACTCGGGGGCAGCGTTTACGTTACGAGAACATTGTAATCTAATTTAACACACTTTAGATTTATATTTGCTTAAATAGAAGTTATCCAAGTGGCACGTGCCGGGCATACCCAATATGGCCAAGCACAACAATAGACAGTCCCAACCGAGTTCCGTGTTCGAATGATAGAGGTAGGGGGTTAGAGGGGGAGGGATAGATTGTGAACCCAGACACATTTTTATTATAGTTTATTTCTTGCTTTTGAGCAATTTGGCTGGAATGCGAAAATGCACTTCCGAATACATTGGCCAATCGAATTGCGGACAACGCTTAAGACGTTTATTGGCCACAAAGCTAAATGCAATCAATTTTACAGTTGCCAGCCAACAAAGACCAACATTAGACTAACCCCATACACAACTCAGCCATAAACGCGTCTCAGCAGCGTGAAGAACGAGTAAATTACGTTCAGGAGCGACTGCAGCATCTTCAGGTTCATCGGATAGACGCCGCCAACGAGTATCTGCAACAGACACCAAAATATAACACATGAATCATCAATATGTAGAAATTGCATTAGACTGCAGGTGCACTCACAAAACAATTGCCTCAACTATAGCAAATCGCCGTTCTTTTGCCACATTATTATTTAAAAATTGTATTTATAAATTGGAGGATGAGTTCTTGATAAAACCAGGATTTTCCAAGGAACATTTTTGTACAATTTTCCTACTCCGCCAACAACATCTAAACTCTAGCTTAGCAGTCGATGGAGTTAATTGCATTATTATTTCACTATTACAAATTATTTTCTCAAATTAAAAATATATATATATATAAAAAAAGTTTATACTTTTCAGCGCTGAGGCTATTTCCATTTAAGGCAATTTTTTTCTGAGTGTATTGGCAAGCAATTTCTTACCGCCAGTGGTGTCTGTGAGCGCATAATGAGCATCTTAAGTGTCTTCTGTGAATCGATATCCAAATCCATCCAATTGCTCTCGTAGGCAGCAATTGATATATGGAAACTCTGCGCAAATTGGTTTTTAATTGAAATTATTTGCTTGTAGCTGGACTTACCTGAAAGTAGAGCTCGTTGGCCACGTAGTAGAGCACGAAGCTGTTGGCTAATATCATGACAATATAGAAAATTACAATTATAGTCTGGGCGATCGTTTGAGCCTGCAAGTGGGATACATAACTTAATCAATAATGGCATATGTTGCAATCATTTATAGATGTGGCAATAAAGATAAGAGAATGATTGCAACTTACAATAATCAAGGAGAAAAGAAGCACACAAAGCATCGCCCCGAAGCAGAGAAACTCCACCAGATGCAAATTGGTCATCAGTGCATTCATCGCATCGACCAGCCTGTTTGGAAGATGTAAACATAGTTGGAACATTGTTTATTCTCGTATTGCTTGGCAACTAGCTCACCCCTCCAGCTTGATCTGATATCGAATACACCAGATGATTTCATCACGCACCAGTGTGCCCCGAAGTTGTTGCATGGAGCGCAGCTTGTGCTGCAGCACGCGACACATGAGGATGGCAAACAGTGTGAAGGTGACCATCATGCTGCTGTAGGGTATGTACATGCAGCAGCCCATCGGCGCCATTATGGCCTGCACCACGAAGAAGATCTCGTAGTAGGGGCTGGCGTATTTGTCAATGCCGGGCACATACATGCCATAGGGCAGCACTGCAATTACAAACACAAATCCAAATCCAAACTCAAATGTGTATTTGTGGAAATGGGATTTGGAGTAGTTCACCCACCGCGCTCCGACCCAAAAATTGGGTATGTTACAAAGCCAATACAGGTACACATGCCCATTAGCAAATTAATGCGGCCAATGGAGATGGAAATTCGGGTGGTTTCAGACACAAGTTGGCCAATGTGTTCATCCGTACAGTTCTGTAAATAATACATTATTCTTGACTTACTGCACTCACACTACTAGTACTACTACTTTGTTTATGTGAATACTAATATGTTATATAATATAGTAATAATGATATATACATATTTTCCGAATGAAAGGGGGAGTTCCCTTGGCGGCAAAACTATATCGATTTTCTAAAACTCAAAGCATTTTTTTCTGAGTTTATAATTCGACGTCCAAGTCTTTGATATTCACTATTATGCTCACCAAAAGCTGGAGATAGTAAATCTTGAGTAGCTCCAGAAATTGCTCGTACCGCTTGCGATCCACACAGAGCAGGACACCCCTCACTATTGTGTTGGTGAAGAGCACCGCCAGATACACGTTGCGTATCTTAAAGTCGAGAGGTTCAGTGCTCAGATAGATGTCCACGTACTGCGGGCCATTGATGAGGACATAGGGCAAGAGGGCCACATAGCGTCGCCAGTTGTGAACGAACAGATATGACCAGAATCTCATCAGCTTCAACGTGTTGCCAAAGATGGGCATCTCAACCGTGGACATAGTCTGCAGCACCATGCTGAGTCGATGCCGTTGCCAAAACTTTGAACCTCATGTCTGCAGTTCAAGCCACTTTTATAGACTCGACCTTAAATTTCAAATGTGTGGTTTGAGTGGTGTCATTAGCGTCTAATTAATGGACGTCATATTGATTGTGTGTGTGTGGGCGTGGCTTAATTACGCTGCCAGCGCCTAATTAAAGGTGTTAAGGGCTTAATTTGATGTGACTGTCGCCAGGGGTTGCTTCTAGTTCAATTAGATTTGCCACGCAAGGGTTGCAAGCAAAATGTGTTAATTGCCCATTAGATTTATAAGAAAAGTCTATGTTTTTTATTATTATTATTTTTATTTTTTATTTTCCTGTTACTAATTCCTGCTCACTTTTAAGGATTCACATAAAAAATTCAAGTACAAAATGGGTTGAATCTTAATATAATACTCAAAGTTGTCTGTTAGATTAGTTAATTGTTGGTTACTGGAATCAGGCTATAAGCCGTGTTTTGCCTTTGAATATAGACTTGACAGCCAAACTAATAAACTCAACTCACCTGAAGCGGCTTCCATTTAATGAAAACTGTAACTGGATTTAAAATGATATGTGATCAAAATGTGCCTTTAAAATGTAGACTATGCCAGAATTTATCTGGGAAATATCGCAATAAAATATTGCAATAAAAATGTAATTTTAACTGCGCAATATTTTAGGAATTCACTTTGATCCCAGTTGCAGATTGTGAAGTAACCAGGTCACCACATAAATATTAGCGCTGTGTGTTTTTTTTTTTGGCAAAAAATTGCGAAAAAGCAGCGCTGGTATTCGAGTGTGGTAAATATTTGCTGGCTGTCAGCTGCAAACGGCGATCTGTTGGTTTATGGCCAAATGTGACTATCCGAATTGTAAACGTGGCCAAGAAGAGGTTTAAAAGGGCAGTTAAAGTGTTTGGACCACGACCTGGGCCAATCAGCAGTGCTCAGTGTGTGGACATAAATTGCAGCTACGCAAACTGTGGAACTGTGCATGCAAGTTGAGCAGACACTGCACTTGACCTCTTTGGCTCTCTGATTGCGGTGCCGACATTTGCAATAAGCGTCGGCAAACTTTTAATTGCAACACGCAAAGCCCAACATAAACAATAATGGGTGAGGCATGTGTGCCTTGTCTTCCTGTTTGTTTGGCTCGAAATTGAAAATGTTGCCAGCCAAAAAAAGTTGTGCTGCGAAAAGTTTTGCTCATATGCAGATGTGTGAGACACTCGTGTTGACTTGTTGTTCTTGGCGTGGCCAGCCCCGAATTGGGGGACTGGCCGGTTGTCAATAACGCTGCTTGGTCCTGTGTGCTCCTGTGCGCCAAATTAAATGCATAATTACTTGATAATTGGATTTGCGGTCGGCTCAACTGGCTGCGCAACATTTTCTAATTAAAATGTTTAGTGGCTGGCGAGGCCGAGCGCCACTCCCCAATTGCCACTTGATGGCGCTAAGCCTCAGGCACGTACTCCACAACACGACCAAGTGGCAGCCGACCGCCCACTGCGAGCAACCAAGCTGAGCTGCCTCCCATATTGCTTTAATACCCTCGAACCGAGTGTTATAACTTTGATGATTTACTAGGTGCGAGCAGCAGACGAGGTACACAAATACGCCCCCTAAGCTAACCTCAAGCCGGCAAACATCTTCATACATAATTGAAGCCGAATCTTGATTATTAAAGTGTAATAAGTTATCTAATTCAGTGTTAAACTGCCTAAAGCCGCTAACCTAACAAACAATGTATTTTTATTGTAGTTATTCACAGTTGAAAAGTGTTTTGATTTCTGAGTTTAAGCGTAGATCGTTAAGTGCCGATATACATTTCAAAGTTTTCAAAATAAATACAAATTTAATATGTAATCTTGAAAGGAATGTGTGAACTATATGAGCGCAAGTGTGAGTGAAATGCCAAACAAATACAAACAATACAGTGGTGGCAAGAAACATATGTCCAGTGCACAATGTTCTCATTGCTTTAATTTGTGTACAGTTGTTAAGTGACAGTCTTATTAGCTACAGTTACAAGTGGCCTGCTTATGTAAAAAAATCGTTCATCGTCTAATAAAGCAACCTTTGATAATTATAAATTTCTCACAATTTACTTTATGATGCTTAAGGCATCTTTAATCAATGCTCAACGTACAAAACCATGTCAAAATTGACTGCCAGAAATGTTGTATTTTGTCGCTTTCTTTCACATTTATTTCTTACTCTGACTTATAAGCAAAGCAGTATCTAAAATTCGATGTTACACCGAACTGGTCGCTCTTGAAATTGTTTTCGTTCACCTTGGCGTGTCTGTTTAGGCGTGCCTCTCTAAATAAGTAATAAACACCTTTGCTGGGGTCTGGGACGTGGTCTGCGCACGTTTCCTTGTAATAAATTTCCATTGTGTTGTTGTTGTTGTTGTTGCTGTGGGCGTGGCAGCGGAGGGTGGGATGTGCGGCGGCAAATCTCAGTTGGGGTACATAGTTTGGCGCCTTTAAAATTTTCATAAGCAGCGTCGCATTCGTAATACAAACGAAATTTATAGCATACACTCAGGCGGCAATGCCTCCTAACTTATTCATATGAAATTGCCTGATTACCGCCCACCCGCTGCGACCTCTCTCTCCCTCTCTCTCTCTCTCTCTATCTATCCCTACCTCTGTCTGTTTTTTTTTTCCATCTCTGTATTTGGTATTGGAACGTGTTTGAATTATATGCCGGTCATGGCTTGGCAGTTGAGATTGGTAGACCTTTGCAATGTAATGCGCCGTTTTGTATGGCAATCGCTGCGCTGGGCCGCATTTTTTATGAACTGTTGGTGGGTGGGGCCACGACTTTTATGATTTGTATTTTTGGGCTCCAACAGGAAATTGTACAACACTCCACAGTCTGTCTGTGAGTGCATGTGAGTGTGAGTGTGAGAGTATGTGTGCCAAGTACCAACTCACAAGTGTGTAGTTTCAAGTCACTGAGGTCATTGAATTAAGCAAATGGTCAGGAAATGCGGCAAGGGGCATTCGAGTGGAGTGAGCACGAGTAAGCTCTGAATACGTTGGTTAAAGTACAGTTTGAACTATGGACTTATACATAACTAGTTAGTCTTATTTACTACAGCTGTATCATTCTTTCTTTGAGAGTACAAATGTTATTTAAGTCCACATTAAAGTTGAGGCTGTTCAACTGATTTCTTCATTTTTAATTTCAAAAGTAAATGCACAAATTTGATGTTTCCTTTAACTTTTTGTACTAATTTATATCGAAAAATATCTCAATTTTTGTTTTAAATATATTGATTCAAGATTTGAAATATTTGCACTTGGTTTTCAGCCATTTAATACATTTTCTGTCTATGCATACAAATTGTAGCTCCCGTTAACTTCAATAGTGCTTCGTTCTCTTAAGTGTCATATTTTATGCAGCTTCTATGATTAGCTCTTAAACTCTATCAATATTTCGGTCTTGTGGTAAGTCCCTCACAAGTGCCACACACAACACATAAAAGCAAAGGATCTGCACGTGCACCAAATCTCAGCGAGACACACTTTGCACAAGCAACAACAACAACAACAACAACAACAACAACAGCAAGAAGTAGACACCTTGGCAAGTACTAAAATATAAAATACAACTTAATCCCACCGAAATTGATATGAAATTTTACACAGTGTGTGCTTGGGCTCACAATACTCGATACGGTTCACGGGACGTATGAGCAATGTATCCACATAGATGTACACTTTAAAATAAGTGTGCTTGTGTGTGTGTGCTGTGTGTTGGCTGAGAATTTAAATTCCACACATGAGGTGTGAACATTTCTGCTGATTTGCTTGTAAAACTTTTTACTACTCTTGCACTCCACATGCGCCTATCTCATTCACACTCTCTCTCCCCCTCTCTCTCTCTCTCGTTGCATAGATATTTCGCTTTTTACTGTATTCCATGTTTTTCTGTCTGGCTAATTTGGGTTTTTTTTTGTTGAGGGGCTGTGTAACTTTGATGTTTACTTTGATAATTTTAGATTGAAAAAGTTTCTTGTTGCCAGTTTGAGAGTCACGTTGCAGATTTGATTGAAAGTGAAATCATAGAAGAGTACAGACCGTGTGACAAGCACACTCTTTCAACCAAAACTTGCTTTTTTTGTTGCTGTTGAACACCAGGTACCAAATTCTAACACAGAATTTAGCAGCGACCTTGTGACAGTTTTTTCTCAGCCCAGCTTTTGTTTGGCCCACCCATTCGCATACTATACAATTACTTTTAGCCAACACTCTCGTTTCGACTGGGCTGTGTAATTTCATCTCACTCATTGCCTGCTCAGCTCGCAGCTGCTTAATTTTTACACTTGACGCGCTCTCGTCGCCTTCTAAATGACATCCCTTGGGGCATGCAGGCACACAGCACACAAACAACAAAAAAAAAGTAAGAAAAGTAAAACTGGCACAAAGTTTTTCCTGTTGTTGCTTTGCGTTGTAATTTGCCTGCGGGGTGCCTCAAGGGTAACCAAAAAGTTGCGCCTTTTGTTAAATTTAATGAATCGTGTAAGCTACTTGGGTAATAACAAAATAAATTCCATATAAGAAGTCTCCTCCTATTTTAAATAAGTATCTTTTTCATGTTGCAAGCTTCTTAGTTATTCATTTATTTAATATTTTCGATTGCTAACTGGAAAATCAATGCAAAATTTATTTACGCTTCTTAAATATGTTAAATATGTAAAATAATTCTTATTGATAATTATAATTTTTGTATATATTTTCTTTTCACAGTTTTTTAGCAAATTAACATTGATTTAATTTGGATAATTATTACTGACTTTCAAAAGTATCTATACTCAGAAAAAAATGCTATGAATCTTAGCAGATCGATATATCGATTGAATCCAAGGGAGTTGCTTATTTATCAGAAAGTAAGTTGCTAATTGAGAAGGTTGTGTCTTTTTTCTTTCTAAAAATAAGTATACGTATGTGTCAGTTCAAGTAAGATATAACTAAAATTATCCATGCATGCATCTCCACACAATATGCAACAATTTTATAAGTGTACATTTTGGAATGCCACAAATTGTGAAATGTTTATCTGCAAAATTATAGGTAAGCGCTGCATTTGCGTTGCATGTCCACGGGGCAAACCTCAAGAGTGCAAACTGACTCAGATACTGAGTATATATGTATAAATATGTAAGTGTATGTATGTATGTATGTGTATATAAGCCCGACAAGCGTCTTAACCGCTGCTAAACAAGTAATTTTGAGCACATTTCACTTGTCATATGACACGTACTTACTTTCAACCTCTATCTCTCTCTCTCTCTCTCTCTCTCTCTCTGACTCATTCTCTCTTTATCTATCCTTCGTTCGTTGTCTTTATATGTAGCTGCCTGTCTGTCTGTCTAGATGTTTGTGCTGTGTCTCGTAGCGATTTTCCTACTTAGCAGCCAGCTGAAAGTTGCAACTTTCTTGCACTCTCGCCCTTTGCCCTTGTCTCTGGCGCATAACGCGTATTAAGTGCATCTGTACATTAGATACAAGATACAAGATACAAGATACAACCTGAAAGATACAAGTCTGGCGCTCGCTTGTTAGTTGCCTGCGCTTCCGGTGGCAGCCAAGGTGCTGTTGCCACAGTACTTAAAGCTGGCAATTTGAACAGCATTCAGGCATTCTTGCCAGGCATTTGCAATTGTCTTTATGCCTTTTTGTAAGAGCCCATTTAATGGCCACGTTCGGTCAATTAAAACTCTAATTGCCGCGCATAAAAACTAAACGCTAAGTATTGCCTCGACTCTAAGCGCAATCAGTGCAACCAGAAATGTCTGCCGAGTGCAGCTGAAGCCAAGCAATAGAGGCAATACATCATTGCGGTATCAAATTGCCAACCTGCAACATTAGCCAAATCAGGCGCAGCTAATGCCACTATTGCTAACACCTTTGCCAGCCAACTTGGAGTACACCACGCAGTGCCAGCTAATTAAGCCAAAGTTTTGTTCAATATTTCAGATATTTCATTCCTTACTTGTGTGATTGATGATGGCCAGCAGGCTGATGGGAGAGTTGCCACCCTCACGGTTTACCAGTTCTAACTCAATTAAGATGGCCATCTACAAATAACACAAATATCTTTAGCCAATTCAAAGTGCAAATACCTTACTACATAAGTATATATATTTGGTTTCTTTTTATTACCTTTCAATGGATGCCACAATTTAGTTACAAATTGCTTAACTGCAAAAGGTATCTTGGCTTAAATGATGAGCTTATTCCATTTAGTCTCTCTGTTTTGAGATCTATTTAGCTAAAACATTGATTGTTCCTAAAACGAGGTCTTGAGTTGAAAGCTTATCTAAAATATATTTTCATCAAGCTCACTTACATTATATATGGGAATTTCTGTACGATATACATATTGGATTTACAGTTTCTAAATATATTATATATCTATTGCAAGTCGCTAAGGGTATTTAATCTTCGGTTAACTGTTCTTTTTAGATTTTCTTTTTCATTTATCTTTTGCAGCACATAAATATTTGTGGCAACAACAAAGACGCTGTGGGTTCAAACTTCTGCAAAGGTCTACAGCTGTAATTGTAGCAGTATATGAGCCATGTGTGTAGGTGTGTGTGTGTGTGTGTGTGTGTGTGTGTGTGTGTGCACAGTACATTTGAGTTTTCTGCCTTTATATAAGCCACTGCGGTTCTAATGAAAAAGGTGGCCTTACAATGCTTCAGTTTGTATTTGGGCCTGTAGCATTGTGCTTTGATTCGGTTTTTGGGGTGTGGACTTCGGACAAATTGCTGGCGATTAAGATTTTGTATCTGACAGTTAGAAAGCTGCAAGAAAAATGAAAAGAATGGTTAACAAATAAGCCTCTCAATGATATATAAACTGTTTTAGGTTCTGGAGTAACTAAAAAGGTACTCAGCACATTGATAAATACTGAGAAGATTAGTATTCACGCAAATAAATAACATTACACAGTAGATTTTAATACCTTTAGTTATTTTATTTTTTAGTTTATTTATTAAATTTTTAGTTATGTATGTAACAGACGGAATAAAGCATCTCCTACCCCAGAATTGAATTTCTTAATGTTTGTCAAATATTTTCAGAAGAGAATCTACGCAAAATATCTCAGCAAATGCTTCATTTTCCATTTTGCAAAAGTGCTCATAGTTCACTTAGTGTGATTACACGAAAAGTGCTTGCAGCAAATTGAAGTGATTGTAAAATTTCTCTTGCAACATAAGGTTTCCTTCAAAAGTGTAATGTTCAAGTTGCCCGCTGCGAGCAGTTCCCTTGCATAGTCGATGGCACCTATAAATAGTTCAGTTCAAGGCTCTAAGTTTAGCTACTATTGGAATACCTTGCCAATCATTGCCAAAATGTCATCAATCAATACCTGATTTGATGCATTTAAGCTGGTTTTGTGGGCCAAGTTCCCTGGCTTAAGGCATGTTTATTTTAAGCTTAGGCCGCCTTCGCATTGACACAGCTTGCCAGCAAAGGTGGCAAGAAAACACAAAAACTTTTAGACTGATTTTCTTGTCAGTTTCGCGCTACGAACGTCAGAAAAGGTCGAGATTGATGGCTTGTATCCTTCCCTTCCCCTCCCTTCTTTTGCTTGCCTCCTTTGAGGCAAAGGTGCTTAGGGTTAGGCGAGGCGTAAAATTTCTAAACCCTCGATTAGCATGATGAGAAAATGACTTTAGTTTTGGCCCTTATGCAATAACAAGCCTTTTGTATGCGCTTTAAAGTGCATTCATTAACTTGATATTGTCGCTATTATTGTTAACCTTTTTTTTAGGTACATAATCATTTTTTTATTGTCCACCACAATGAGATAATTTGTATGTATTTTGTTGCTCTCGCAATCAATTAATTTCAAATATTTGCAGTTGTGCATTTTTAAGAGAAATATTCGCAAATAGCTCCATTTTCGATATTTGATGATTTGCACATAATTTAATTAAAAAACATGAATGAACTAAAAATTGCAATGCGTTTTAATATGCACAGTATGTGCGAACTCTCATGCATATAAATTAGTTACATGAATTTTTTATTACCATCGCAGGCACAAAAAACCAAATAAAATTATAGAAATTTATACAAGTATTGGCATATTTGTAATTTGTAATAAAATAATATAGATGCATACATGAAAAGCAAACATTTTATAATTGAATTCCAAATCAATCAATTTATATGTATACACCCAGAAATTAAATATTGAAAATCGCCATCAAAACTAAAAAGTTTTTCTTAGAAAAATTTACTCAGAACTGCAGAAAAGCGAAATGCTGCTTTTTAAAAATAAACAAATATATTTTTTAACTATCATACGAGTTAATCCTATTGCCAAAATGATGAAAAACATTATAGAAAAACATTCACTTACAAGAACGTAAAATTGAAATGGAATTTGGAACTTTTTAACAACAAACAAAGCATCACCGATGAGCTGCTATATGTCGACATACTCGAAGGCATAGCTACTATTTAAAGTGTGTCGATTTGAGGTCACATATAAACTGCCTATATATATATGTGTATATATAAATTACAGCCTTGCTTTTGTGGGTATCCACCTGCAGCAAACTTGGCAATCAGAAGTCAATCAATCAATAGAGTATAATACAAGTGCCCTGTCCAGGAGTCAAGTACTCGAGCCGCCCTAAGTCCTGGCCCAGTTTTATTTTTGCGCAACTATTTGCCCAGAAAATCCACAGACAAAAACACACAAAATGCTAACAAAAATAAACAGGAAGGCGGCCCAAGCTGTGTCTCATCAATAAGCCAGTCGAATAAACAGGATGTATGCTTCAAGGCGCCGCCAGCTGCCAGGTTTTGTGGCCCAGCCCCCAAACCGGCTCAAGGATGTTGCCAGAGTCGCTCAATCAGCGCGACCAAGTGGAAAATGCCTCCGCGTAGCGCCTGACACCTTGTTAAGCGTAGTCGAGGAGCAGGAGTACCGCACCGAACAGTGAACAGAGTACAAAAGGACTCCAACGACCGGCAGACTTATTAACATTTAGATGAAATGCCGCGCCAAGTTTTGTGGGGTTGAGCCCGGCACTGCCTCACTGGTTTAGCATTTGAATGCGTCGCGCTGCGGTTGCTTTTATTTACCGTGATTTAATTTATATGGTAAGGTCGAAGTTGAGAACGGTGGCTCCGGCAAAAAGTAGCTGCGCTCTTTGATTTCCTGCCTAAGTACAAATCATAAATAATTTGCATAGGCTAATGAAAAGTGGACAATTTGTGATAGCTATCGAACAAAAACCAATCTTGACTTAAGCTCTAATACTATTGCACTTATTTTATGTGTGAATGCGCTAGACTAGATCTAATCGCTATTTTTATATAGTATATACATATATATATTATATGGATTCGGAGATTCTTGTTTGTTGAAAGACAGATTACCAACATAATAAATGAAAAATTATTTGTTAAATTTGTCATTGACAAATCTTGCAATCCATATTCGAATGTATTTGAATTTATTATTATAATTTCTTTATTTATTTGTATTAAACACATCAAACAGATCTTAAGAAATTCAGAATTTGTATTCACTTCACTATTTAATTTTAAATATTGAAAATTTTAAAGGTTTTTTAAGTATTTTCTTAATGATTGGGGATAATATTTACGAGCATATCGACACCTTTGAGATTATGACAAGATATAAATGTGCATTTATTTAATTATTAATAAAATGATGAATTTGCAAGTACTACCCGTTTAAGTTACACAGTAAACCTTTTACTTGAAATTGTTGACAGCTTTCGTTACAACCTTTATTTTCATGGCAAAACTTTATCAGTGCAGTTGCACATAAGATCCAGACACGACTCGTACAAATTTGAACTTTCTCCAACTATTTGGCTGTCTGGCTTGTTGAAATGTTGTTTTTCAAACGAGGAGAGCCCGAGGCGAAGGCAATTGCCAAAGCAGCCAGCCAGATTGACAGACGGGCGCCAATTGTCTCAATTTCTGTTTGTCGCCATTTTCATTGTCAGCTTTTGTTTCGCTTCATTTCCTGTTGTTGTAATTTGGCTTGGAATGCAAATTTAATGCAAATGGCAAATTGTTGGATGAGTTGGCCGCTCAGTTCACTCAACGTTAACTAACAAGCAGGCAGCATAATTCTCCCAGCTGCTCTCATTAGCCATGCACTCAACGTGCTAATGGCAAAGTTTCGAGGCCAATAAAACTGAAGCAAAAATGCTATGATTAGTGTAATGCCAAGCACATAAACTAACTAATAGCAATCTATTGTGTGTATGCGTGTGTGTGTGCGTGTGTGTGTGTGTGTGTGTGTATGTTTTAGTTATAGCTGAAGCCTCAACCAGCTTAGTTGTAAGACACACAAGCGGCTGCTCCTCAATTGAATGCCAACTAAATACTTGCACGCTGGGCCATTGAGATAGTCTTTGATAAGATGGCTACAAAAATCGCTGGAGCTGGCAAAAATATGTTGGGAGTGCGATCAAAACGAATTAAAGATGCCCTGCAACTGAATAAGATGAATGCATTAAGAAATCAACATAACTACATCAACTACATCACATTCCGCATTCATTTCATTTATTTAAAACTCAGCAGAACAGGCTTACTTTAAGTACGAGTTTTTCACTATTTTGCTTTACAAAGATGTTGAATTTTCCAAAAACCCCTCTCTTGGTGTTTGAACTAAGTTGAGTCATCAATAAGCAATTAGCAAATATTTTTTATTGCTTCAGTTTACATATAACTAACAATTAATAAGCACTTCGAATTTGATGTAGCGCATTAAAATGTGCTTAGCCGCAAATCTTTAGCCAAATAATGAACAAGACTGCTACACACACAGCCATTAATAGAATGGGCAAATTTACTGGCACGTCTGCTAACGATGGATGTCAAAAGTTGGGTATAATGTGAGTATAAAACTGTGATACGTCAGATACTACAATACCCTTGGCGACATGAGAGACATTCCCAAAAAAAAAAACACCATAAATAATAAAAATAACTTTGTCAACAATATTGTTAACAATATTGTTAAACGCCAGAACTGGGACTATATATGTCTAAAATGTTTGTATTCAATTCAAATTGTGTGTCAAACTTAAATTAATTATACTTCCCAAGTGCCTAAATCGAACCTTAATAATAGTAAGACTCTGGGATCATAGCTCTTCCATCCACTCAAATTCTCGAACACATGCAAGAATCTTTGTCGGCTTGTGATGTTCTATGTCTCTCTGAAATGATAACATGTTTCCCTGGGATTCTACATCTTCTTCAACATTCTACACATTCTGCTCTCTTTTTGTATTAATATTCTTTAGTCGCTATCATAATCTCTACTTTATTCAAAATACGAACAGGTTTGTAAATTAACTTCTGTGTTTCTTATCTGATTCACATTGAATTTATACAGTTTATCAGGGTTTATTTAAGCTTTATCATATATAAGAAACAGGTGGTAGATTTTGAAGTATATTAGTGGACATACTTGATACCCATTTGAAATGAGTACATGCAATAGAACTGGAAAGTATGATCAGGTTTTGCCGGTCGCAAATGATTTTCTACAATTCTAAATTGTCATGCGGTTTGGAAATGTATCTTTCTCAGACAACTATCACTGCTTATTTTATTTATCGGTATATTCCCGATCAGTTATAAAGGTACTACTTGAAGTAGTTCAAGAGGTTTGATTTATTCACACGAGCATACCCTGCACATATTTGGAGTGTAGGGCATAGGGGAAACAAATTACGCCCAAGTCATGCGTGTGGCACATAAACAAGTGACGCGTGCGTGTGTGTGTCAATGTGATTGTATATGTATTCACACACACACGTACTCACACACACCCACACTCTTAGACACACACATATGCATGTGAGTGCGTGCCCAGCCGGAGCGATGTGTCTGTGTATTTGCTTACGCTGTGGTTTCTGTGTGCGTGTGTGCCACGTCTGGTGCTGCCTCTTGGCTTTGCTGTGGCACAAGGCCCCACCAATCAATCTTTATAAAGTGCGCTAATTATAAGCATTAATAATGACAGGCAGTGAGCCAAATATGCGCCCAAGAAATGGGGGAGAGAACTGAGGCAACAAAATGCTAACGCACCACACGACTCTTATTGTGGCTTAAAGTGCCAAAAAGTGCTGCAAGTTGTTCAATTTAAATGCCAATTGATTTCCACTGTTTTCCTTTGTTTCTTCATTTGTGACTGAGTCTGGCTTATTTATTATTTAGAAAGCAATCTTGCAGGTGACAGCTTTATGTATCACAGTCTTTTGTGACTTTAAGAGCTTCGTGTTCCAGCGCAAAAATTATAAATAACTCTCGAGCAGTTTTTAATTTCTTTTTTGGATGGCAGCGTCGTGCGGCGATGACAGCAAATTATTCGTACTGCACGCAAGTGTGGCAAGGATAAGGCAGGTAAAACAGAGCAGAGCACGCAAGGAGCCTGCCATGGAATAGTGTGCAATTTCAGCAGAAGCAAGCAAAGGACCAAAAGAGCAAGCCACAAGCTGGAAAAAGCTGGAAAATAAGTTGTAATTAGTTGCTGTCAGTGGCCGACGGAAAATTGTGAAAATAATTTGCACAAATTTAAAGCCAGCTCGCTGTAAAAACAAAAATGGAAACCAGAAGCAGAAAGTTCAGCTTAGACTTATAAATATAAACGATTTTACGGTCTACGTGTTTGCAACTGGTGCAGTTGCACTTGAACTTCAATTTGGAACAACATTTTGCGACCCTGACATTGGCCAAACGTGCAGCAAGAAAGCCGCAATCAAGGGCCAGGTAGTGGATGGGGCGGGAATGGGGGGTTTCGGGTTTTGAATTGAAAAGGAAACGGAAACGGAAATGTTGTTGAATTGTCGGTTGACTCGCAGGCAGAGATTGCCTTTGAGTAATGAAAATCAATGAAATTGCATTAAAGAAATGTGTCTGGCTCGAAATTGAGTCATGAAATATATGGGAAAACGTGCCTGGCAACCCAGTAAAAAGTGCACAAAGGGAATGGCCATTTCATTTTAAATATGCGTTTCCTGAACAACCCAAGTACCCAAGTCACTTAACAAATAATCATTATGTTCTCAAGAAGAAGTACTCAAATGGTTTATTGTTTTATGTTCATTGAGCGACATTAGAAAATAATTTGACGAATTTTTAATATTTTTAAATGATATTTTCAGGCAGTGTCTGTTTATTTAAAATATTTCAATTTACATATTTTACATCGAGTCTCGCTGTTTTTAATAATTTACCTTAAATTTGTATTCCGTAAGCTGCAAAATCATCGATTAATATTGGCACGTCTATATAAGGCCAATATCAATTGAAAAAAAGGCTTAGCAAAAAAAGGGAAGAAATCTCGGCACACATGCTCAACCCCCATTTGTGGCTGAACCTCAGATGCAGAGCAGCTCATTATTATGCGTAAGCTGTGCGCCAGCCGAAAATTACATTTTGATGTCGTCTTTTGGCGACATCGTTGAGTTTTGTTGATATTTTAATGGATTTTGTATTGAGTCAATTTTTGGGCTGCGACTCAAACTGCGACATTCCCTTAGGCGTCAGTCTGTTGTCACATTGAATTCGATTCCTGAACGAGTTGAGACCCGGCAAAAGTTTCGCTAAGGCTCGTTAATGCTAACCGCAAGGTGAAAAGACATCCAAGTCGGCTTTTGTGGCAAGGTAATCGCCAAAATGCGAATTAGCATATCTGCATGTGAAAGGGCCAAAGATGGAAACTCCTAGACAAAAAGCGCCGAAGGGCACACAACTTTTCCGCGGGTATAATGTTAATGGAATAAGAATAATATTTGACAAACGACTGAATTTAAGTAATGGACAGAAATCCTTTAAGACAAGCAAATGATCGAACTCAACATGTGTCCGTCCAAAGATTCACTCTAATTGTTGACTAATGCCGTCTTTATTTGCCGGCCTTGGACAACCCACCCTGAAGCAGACCCATTTGGCACCCTTAGCCCTACACGTCTCTGAGCTATAAATTTCAATTCATTTGTCGCATTTTATTTGAAATGACATTTTTTTTGTTGCTGTTGTATCTCAGTCGTGACCCAGAAAAATAAGTAAATCATTCCCTTATGGCAATTTAATTTGCCCTTTTTTTTGGGTTAAGATGCGCAGTAAATATTTAAAACAAGAAAGAAAAGTTAATTCAAGATTGAAGAATATTAAATACCCTTGTAAACACCTGTGAAATACTGGAGACTTACACTCGAATCAGAAGGAACAACAGATATTTCGAAATTTATTTACATGATGTTAAAATGTTATTTTTAGTTTGATAAATTTTATTTTAATAATTTAAATGCAATATAATTTGCGAGTAAAATCCGCAAATATACTTAGACCGATCGATATGATTCGCTTTTCATAATTGATCATTGCAAGGCAAAAGAAAGTGACATATTTATATAGCTTATGAATGTGGTGTTTAACTTTCTAACAATCCTCCCCATGGCAGTCACAAAGAGTGTTAAATTTATTGTTTAAAAAAGCCAAACTAAATTTGAGACTGACATTTAAGGACAAGCAACTGGGGATTTCTTGGAAAATTCCATTAAATTTGTGTCAAAAATTGCAATAATGGTCAAACAGATTCCCCCTTGTGCACTAAGCACAGCCATTTTGCCAGTTGCAGGTCGAAAACTATCCACAAATATAGCGGCAACTGCTCCCTGGCATAAAATGCAACCAGACAATGCAAATTGCCAGCGAGACAGAGACTGAGGCTGAAGCTCTATCTATTGCTGTTGCTGTGGCCAAGCATCGTTGGGAGCAGGATTGTGGCTCCTTGTGGTCTTATTGCATGCAAATAGCAGTAGCAGTAGCAACAACACACAGACATTTGGCCGAGACACGTGAAATGATGTGCAAATCTTATTAACAATTGCTGCCAACAGCAGCAGAAACAGTTCCTGCATCCATTGGTCGAGTGCAGTTCAGTTGAGTGGACAGACGGGACTGGGAACTGGGGGACTGGTGGTGTCCATTGGGGTCGCTCTTTTGTTGCTCCATCCTCTCCAACTCCTGTCCAGGATGTGCTCTTACTGCAATTGCAAAACTAAAGCGCCATTCAGCATAGTGTGCTCGAGTCCTTGAGGGTTTGCCGGAGTGTTTAGTCTTCAGTTTAAGGTGTGTCTAAGACTTGAACAGCGTTTAACGAATGCGAAAATCTTCATTATAATACAATACTTGGAAAACCAATTAATAGGCTAAAGAACCAAGAAAATAACTTTTCTTAATCAGTCCATCAAAGATTAAAAGACGCTTAGAAATGTAAATTTAACTTCTCTTCCATATTTATACAATCACCATTACATTTCAAATAAATTGATAATATTTCTGAAATTCATCACATCAAATCAATTAAATTGAGCAAATATGAAACTCCTTTGAAATGAAAAGTGCTGGCAACTATTTCAAAGTGAAATATATATTAACATAAATTTCATCTAAGTTGGGCTTACAAATTATTAATGCAAACAAATAGTTAAAGCATTTAAATCATTTAATTTGAAAACTCTACTTAATCATCAGTCTGTGCCTTTTTATTAATTACATTCCTCCCTTGATATCTATGACATAATTGAGGAATATGCTTAAAGATACTAAATTGTTCAAGTTTTATAATGTGCTTAATTATGTTTTCCATTAAGTTTTGCATATATATCTTACTTGTTCAGCGACATCTCCCGAAAAGGGATAACCCAAAATTTCTTTATGTTTCCCCATTAGTCAGCGGACAAAAACAATTTTGTATGCCCAACTGTTGGCCTGTTTTTCCATTAAAGTCAACTAATAAATATCCAAGTCGTTTAGAGTGGAGCCAACCGGAGCTGAAGTCTCAGACGGATATTAAACACTTAAATGCTGGCATAATTTTTACTATTCCAGCGGCTAAGTATTTAATTTAATGCGTACACCCCCAAAAAGCTAAGCTCAGAACAAATAAATTGAGTCGGGGTCGAGGCAAGCAACTGCCAGCCGACATTTGGATGGACAGGCAGTCTGAAGGGGTGGCGAGGTGGCGAGGTGGAGAGAGAGCCCGTTGAGGGTGGCCACACAGTAGTGGGCAAATTAAAGATTAAACGCTGGCAAAAATATGCTAGTGGGGTCAGTGAGGGGAAGGAGTGAGGCGGTCGCTCCAAAAACAATGCCCAACTAGACAGACAGCGAAATGGGGAGTCAAAGCAGAAGATGGAAAAGGAGCTGGAGCAGAAGATGGAGCAGGAGATGGAGCTGGGGCCAAGTCAAACAAAAGCCAAACGAAATGGAACGCACGCGTGTCTGTGGAGCTGTGGAGCCAGTCGAGTCTGTCCGAGAGTCTATGGTTGGGGAATGAAGCAGTCAAAAGGACCAATTTATGCGCATTATTAAAGCGAATGCATGAAATGTTTCACATGCCAAAGGTGGGCGAAGTCTGGCCTCGTCTGGTCTGCTCTGCTCTGGTCTGCCCTGCTCTGCCCTGCTCCTGTCCATTTTTTTCCATTCCATTGCTGACTGGTGATGGCCACGTAGGTGTTATAAACGTACATTTATTTATTTAGATTCTAGTTGAAGGCAACAGAGTGTTCTTATTGCTGGCCCATGTTGTTGCCCTGCGTCTTATTAGAATTATTAAATCAAGTTGGGCTTGTGTCTCTGATAAGAAGCCGTTGGGTAATTGGGTCAGCAACGAACTTCTGGTAATGGAATGTGAGCAAAGAGGGAATGGTTTAGGCAAACGTATAGCCATAGGAAACTATTTGTTAGGTCTTGAAAAGAATAATAAAAAGACAAAGAAGATACCTGAAATTATGTCAACTTTATCTTTAATTTGTCAGAAAAACAAAAAACAATTTGTATTACAAAGATTGTCAACTATTAGCAAATCAATAGTTTTCTGCAGTAACTTTTTTAGATAATATATTTGTTAATAATTTATATACTATTCAAAATAGTTATAGAATCATAATGTATTTTCCAATGCGTTGTTATCAAGTATTCGCCAATTTATGTTGAGTTTTCTTAAATCTAGTCTTAGCATTTCTTATGTCAAAAGAAATAAACTTAAAAAACCAAATTGTACATATATTAATATGTATTAACTCATATTAAGTTACAAATATTAAATATCAAATATGACATTTGCTGATAAAGCCCGAGTCTATGACTATGCACGCATTTTACGCATTGTTAATAAAGGCTTCCGGCGTAATATTGACTTGCATATATTAAATTACGGAGTACTTAGTAGAACAATGTTGTGCATTGAAGCAATGACATCATATGTGCTGTTGCGTGCTTTTCAATTATTTTCCTCTTCATAAATTCATATTCCAACTTATTTAACATTTCAATACGATTCGTTGGCCATTCGCAGCTGCATCATTAAACGCAAGTTTTTGTGGCATTAAAATTAATTTATGTACACTTCAAATGTGGCCGAAATTATAAGATTTTAATACAGAGGGGCAACTGCTGCACTGCGTCGCATTAGCAACGCGCCATTTAAAGGGGCCAGGGCCAACAATAGGCATAAAATCAATTATGAGCCATTAGCCAGGCGTAGGGCGGCGCAGGCTCGACCTCTCCCCGGGCACAAGTGGAGCTCATAAATCATCTGGCAGGCTGTTGCGCCCCAGACGAGGCAGTCTGTATATTCCTTGATTCCCAGTTGTTCACGCATTAAATATTTATTTAGCAAGATTTTAATGGAGCCGAATAAGCTAAGTGTGCAAATGTCGAGCGAACAGCAGGTGAACCACCGAATCATTCAGGCAGCCCCCTCCGCCTCACGTGTCCTTTGTGGGCGTGTAGTAGGCGTATCTCTGCCTCTGTCTGTGTTTCCGCGTGTTTCATGTGGCAGTTGTAGCATCTGTAGGAGCTGTGGAGCCGAGAGTGCCATACAAACTCATTTCATTTGTGCGGAAATTAAATGCACGTTTGACCTACTTAAATTTTGAGCGACGTCCCGAGAGTCTATGAAAATGAATTTATGGTGAAATTTAATTCAATGCTTCATTGAGTCAAAGTTTAAGTGGGTACTCTATAAGTAGGTAAATGAATAGGTTGGAGTGGTCCTCTGACTGACTTAGGCTACGCTTAAACTCAGATAGCTCAAGTCAAGTTAATGCTCATTAGTAGTGAAGACTTAAGGCTTACTTAGTAAATTTCAGAAGATGCAGTCTGGAAAAAAATACTTGAATGTGATTATCATAATATATCTGAAAAGATTGGTAGCCGATTTATCAATGGTTGCTTTTTAATTTTAAATAGTTCAATCTGTTAAATTTATTTTGACATTCTGGATTATTTGAAGTATCTATAGTCTACATTAAATAATCAAATAATAAAAATTGTTTGTGCTAAGCAGTTTTCACAAATACCTTCAATAAACTGTTTTCACTTGCGGATATTTCAGCCACAAATTTGACAGGATATCGCACGTATTTTGAAATTGTTTCAAATGTATCCCCCATACTCCAACATCTTCATTACAACTCGTAACACGCCCTTTTCGGCAACTTTAACCATTTATTCACTTTAATTTATCTCAATTTTAACAACCCGGACATAACCTTATGCAGTTTATTGGATAGTTCGCACAGACGAGGGACCTTTTACGATGTTGTTTACCCACACCGAGCATTTTAATACCACCTGATACACCTGATGCTGGGTAAATTGGCCAAGAATTTACCTCAAGCTGCTCATTAGCCATAAAAATAGTCACATCCACACGCAGGCCAAGTGGCAATTAAATGCCGAAAAACAACATAATCAGTCATAAAAGTAAGCCCCAATCCCCAATGCCCCGATCACAAAACCAGCAACGTGAGCGGCAAGTTAAGTAGCAGCGGGAGAGGCTGTTGGCAGAAGTGTCAAATGACCAGATGCGGAAGGGGCATGGAATTGTGGACCGCAGTTAACTAGGAGGAGCCCTTACGTCGCTAATTAAGCCACAAACGCCCGACGAGTCTGTAATGAGCGAACACTATGAAAAGACGCACAAATGCAGGCAAACACTTTTTGTCTAGCTGTTTCAGCTTTAATATGCTGAATTTGGCGACATCTGCAAGAATTGATTCTAATTAGCAGTAAATTTGAGCAACTGCCGCATTGCTCCATCAAAATCTGCAAAGCTGCCAGGCTGTGGCCTAGATTTATTCAGGGTTGCGGATAGTCGCTGGCCGGGAGTTAACTTATTTAGAGACTGCGTCGCAAATTGCATGTGAAAAATTGTCAAGAGTCTTGGAGTTAAATAAAATGCTAGAAACTTGCCACGCCGTTGAATGCAGCTCTATGCAACTGCTAAATTACTCTAGCTGTTTGACTTAATGGTCGCTCAGATTGGCAGCAAACAGACGTCTACACAGTTATACATCCTTGTATACGGACAGAGACAGGAACAAGCAGAGATAGAGAGAGATAGACAGAGAGAGAGAGAAGGGGCATAAAGCGACATAGACATGCAGACAGTTAGAGTCAAAAGAAAAAGCATTACTTGCAACTTGGCGTGGCAAAAAGAGGAAAGCAGAAATTTCAACTAAAATTATGCGTTTGCACAAGGCAAAAAGAATCGTAAAACTAGAAATATGTCAACGCAGATATACCCTTCAAAATGCAAAAGTAATTGCAAAGAATTAAAATTAAATTTTCTTAGCAATAATTGCAGTTTTAGGCTGGATCTTAAATTGTGGAATCTTTTAATTTTTATGGACAAGTTGACGCCAAGCAAAGCTGAAAATGATTAATAAATGAAATTCAGTTTACAGTCAAGTGCAAGTGCAAGTTCTCGAACCTAATTTTCACAGCTCATCCTTATAGTAAAGATCAAATTTGGCGTCCTCCACCGCATCCCCGCCCTCTGCATTCTCCACATAGCAGGTCTTCATGCATTCTGATCTTGTGGCAAAGCGATTCGGATTTCCACCACAGCCACCGTAAAAGTAATGCACACATCGATTGGTCAGGTAGTCGTAGCCAAAAACTCGAATTCTTCCATCGCATGGACCGATATCGGCCATATATTCACATTGTGCTAATCATTATATCATTACATATTCAATAATAGACAATATGCTGATGAAATTTTACTCACGTGCCCGAATTACTTTATTGTAGGCAGCTATTGATCCCGCGATGAGGATCACAAAGCAAAGTAACGAGTACTTCATGTTATATATATAAATTGTGAAATGAAGATTTTGTGATTGAGGTTTTACACAAACTGCCTGCTTAAGGCAACTTTTGCTAACTATATAATCACAGCTTACTCGATACAATTTTATAAATAGATTCTGAGATCAGAGTCAAGAAACTTACACGATAGAACTTCACAGTGTCAAATCATTTACTCCTAACAGCAGGATAATTGTAGTGTTGTTTTTATGTATATTAAACAAGCTTTCAATAGAGTTTGGCATGATGTCCTCATTTCTTAATTTAATTAATTCATTTAAATTTAATTTTTGAATAGGAAAAATCATAATTTATACGTAGAAAAGGTTGATCAATTTTCAATAAATATCATTTATGCGTATCGATTTCCTAATGCAGTTTTGTTTTTATTCTTATACTCACTTTAATAACAATGATAATTAATAATATTAATAACAATTATAATTATTAATAATAATATGAATAAAATACTCTTGCAAAATCTGTGAAAAAATCGGAACACTCTGCGCTCTTGCACACTTCGAGGAGGGACACAGTTGAGGCAATGCTCACATTTACAGTCTCCAGCTCGGTAGATTCTCGGTAAGTATGTAAGCTGCGATGCACTTTGGAGTGCTCACCCAGTACTTCATCATTTTTATTGCCATGGGGCCAACCCCTAGCTGCCCTCACTCCTCCAGTTGCGCTATGAAACTAGACATTTTTTTTGCGTATTTGACTAACGATTTGATGACGTTGATGGGGCTTTGCAATGCATTGGGAGGTGGGAAAAAACAAGCCAAAAAAAGGAAGTTATTGCCGCATATTTCACACAAAAGTGCAGCGGACTTAAAGTTGCAGAAACGGATGTGGCTGTGGAAGTGGAAGTGGCAGCGGAAACGGATATGAGAGGCTATAATGTAAATGTTAAGTGCGGCGTATGCGTAACTTTTGCCAAAGATTCGTATCTCGCTTTAAGTGTCTGTCTGAAAAATCGATTTAATTTCATTTGTAAAACGATTTTCACTTAAAATGTGATTACGCAAATTTTCAATTTGAAAACGATAACGAAAATTGGCAGCGCAGCTAACTGAAAATGGGGCGTCAAATAAGTCCCAACCCCAGCCACAATTGACATGCGTTGTCCCAGGGGATGCCACATAAAATTGCTTTACACGAGATAAGACGGCTTTGTGTCTCGCGGGTATTTCAACGGCACAGTCTTAACAAAGGATAATTATATCCCGTATTCATGAAAAGAGTGGCGAATAAGGGGGGAAAGCCTATTATTTGCGAAATAGGAAAAGGCATCTCTGAGAGGGGGCACCTGGCACCTAAATGATTCTATATTTCTTATAGTTAAGGCTTGCACAAATAGGAATGTTATTTTTTCCTAGTGCTTTCTACGAATCATCTAAAGTCAGGTCAATGTTTTTTCAGAGTGTACAAGTGTAACTTAGCAAGAATATACAAAAATTTTTATTTTTATATACTCAGCCATCACAGAGCAGTTTTAAACTTTGTTAAGCATTAAATGAATTTTAAAAATATTTCTCTATTTGGGAAAAACCTTCTCTTTATATTTATCTAAGCCTGTAGATCAGATTCTCGGGGGCCTGATTGTATATATTGAATACACTTTGAAGTCAAATTACCAAAACCAATTCGCAGCAGACGAATTATTTTTGAAATTGCACTGAAATCAACTGCAATCCGCAAAAACCAAAACCGGTAACGTTTATCGACAGCCACCGAACAACATTTGCCAACTTGGTAACTGGCCCAGAGGGCCTTCAACCAACACTTAATTAAGTTTCAGTTGTTGCACCCGTTAACAGTTAGGAGTTAGCAGCCCCTCAGTTGCAACATGGCACGAGGCCACAGCAAAGCTGAGTGGCGACCACTAATGCGGTTTGGTTTTGATCCCTCCACAAATCCAAACCATCGCATTTCGCAATTGCAGTTGGCACCGCAAAATGTAACAAAATTCTGACAGTCGCTGATTTCAGTTGGCTGATTATTCGTTGACCATTGCACCTGAGCAGGCAGAAAACACGTGGATAAAGGTTACAGCTGCAAATTGCTACAAATTTGGGACACAAACGATTCTGTTTTTAAACTTTAAATAAATAATGCGTAGAGTTGTGCGTGTGCTTGTGGCCAATGCGGAAATGAACCCTCATCAAGTTCCATTAGATTGTCAAAGTTCAGTGTTGGTTGGCGTCGGCGTATGCGGCTCAACCGTGCGCAAAAGTGTCAAAATGTTTAACATATGCCCACATGAGACGTGTCCAATCCCCCCCCTCCACTCCACTCCACTCCACTCCACTTCACTCCCGTCCTCAATTTATTATTGTCGTAGTTGCTGCTGTTTGTGCTGACATTGTTGATAACACTGACAACAACAAGCAGGCAGCCAAAAGTGGGTTGCTCTGATAGAAGACCTGTTCTCATCGCCCGTGTATTCTGATTAGATACATCCCAGAGCTGCTTTTTGTGAAATGGGCTGTTGACCCACAAGGCAACACTTCTTCCCATATCGCAGTGTTACACAACAGCTCTGAAATGTTTCAACTATGTTGTCATTTGAATTACATGTTCAATTTGTAAAAAAAAAGATGTGTAAAAGGCAAATAAGGGTGCTCAGAGTTACCACTCACTACTCGAAAATGTGGCATGAGTATTCCCAGAAAGATATTTTAAAACATAATATTAGTATGTGTATCAAATAATAAATAAATGCCAAACTTAGTTTAAGCAAGAAAGTTTTTATAATTCTTAATTTACGCAAGCAGCAACAGCTGCTGCAGATAAGATAATATATAAAATATAGATAAAAGATATTAAGCAACTTATTTGCATAGACATAGACATGTCTATAACGAGTTGGCTGATGGCAAATATCTGTCTGTTTGTTAGATTGTGTATCGATAAATTGAACCTTATCGTTAATCAAGTAAAGCTTATTTTATCGATCATTGATCGTATATATTATATATTATACTTCACTTAAAATCTTTAGCTCTGGCATTCGTTGTTCAATTCTGCTTTGCATTTACGTGCATCCATTATGAAATTGGCTTCAGATTGGCTCGACACATTTGTTGCAGGCACATAGTTGATAAGTTGCCACACAGCGTGGCAGTGTCAGCGCCCCTCGCCTGCTATCTAACTGTCTGATTGAATATCTTTTCATATTCTTTTTTTGCCGTGTTTTTTGCTGCTGCTCGCACTTTTTTTGCCAACCGACACTTGAACGCCTTCTTCTACGTTATGTTTTGAAGTTTATGCATATTTTTTGCATTTATTGTGGCCAAAACATGCGGACGAGCTGTGGGTCTATGTCGGCTAATGTATGCTTGTCACGTTTCGCCACTTGTGTCCTGCTGGCTCCTGTCTCCTGCCTTCGTGTCTTTACATTCACTTAGTGGCAGGTCTTGGCTAAACCTCTTTTGCATATTGATATGCTTATATATCAAACCCACTTCGTGGCATCCAGGCTCGCATCAGCCTTTTGCTTTGTAATGGAAATTAACAGCAGTTTGCGCTTTGCACTGCAAGTTCCCAGCACAAATATGAGCTAATAATACGCATAGCATAAATTACTAGCAGGTCAAATAAGGAAAACATTGAAGTTATTTGCCGACAACTAAATTGAAAATGCATTTCAGCTCGGCGCTGCTTGAAATAAATGCAGACGTGTTCAAGTGCAGTTTTGCACTGCTTGCTAGCAACACAAATTAAAAGTGGCGCCCAAAAGAATGCTATAAAAAATTAACTTTATTTTATAGGTACTAAAACTGACCAACCCCAACAATGGGCAGTATGCAAACTGTTTTTTTTTTTTTTTATGGAGTTTTGTAGTCAAATTGTTCGCTCATGGTCTATAAAAATGCACATAAAGGCCAAAGGGAACTGTTCTAAAATACTCCAACTCGCATATTCAGACAGCACGCAAAGCAATTAGAGCAACAACGCTGCATGTGGAAAAAGTTTTGGCGCCCAAATGGCGCACGAAGGCGCCTCAATGCCAGCTCATTAAAGTTTATTGGGTGATTTTGCATATATAGCCAAAACACGCCAGACAAGTGCAGCCAACTCAGGGGTGCGCTGAGGTGGCCGCTGACAGACGAGCAACAAGGCTGAAGAAATGGAAACTTTTTGTCTAGCGATAAATCAGTTTTTACTCGTTAACTTGTTCGTTAAAATTAAGCACTGCCTTAAAGACAGCCCCCACAAAAATCATTTTCAAATTGGGCTTGCTTGAAAGTATTTTCTGGCATTTGGAATGGGGCAGCTACTCTCAAGGAAATGCCCAAAATGCGCCGACGGCGTCTTTGCTGACAGCTAATGAACATTTTTGGCAAACTTGGCTCGAACGACAATCGAGTCTGAGCCTTTAGGTAGCTGGGTAATTAACGTAGTGCAGATTCCAGAGCGTTTATTTTATCGCCATAAAAATGTCAAAGTTAGCAAAAAGGAAGGAAGAATCGTGGAAATGAGGCTGCACAAAGTTAGCTAAACTGGAACAAAATTGCATTAGTTTGGCTTGAAGCGAAGCAGAAAGCGAGAAGTGTGTCCAGACTGACCGACTATGAAATACACACTAAAAAAAAAAATAAATAAAAAAAATACTTCAATTGGCAAGTGAGTTATGAAATTAAATTATATTGATATGCATATGGAGCTTATATTGCACTCATCTTCCAAATAAGACTTGGCAACATCTACTTGGCTCTTGACCAAGAAAAATGTGTAACTACCTTATTTTTGCACAGCTTTCCATATACAAGGATTAACTCTGTCTTTTATTCAAATTGCTAATATACATATATATATATAAATTTGAAATATTCTATTCAGTTTCAATTATTTTAATATGCAAATTTAATTATATATAAATTTTGTAAAATATTTAAGTCATTTGCAAAAGTGTGTAGTCAAAGGTAGTGTATAATTTACACTCTTAATACTGGCAAGTACTCTAAATATATACTTTAAAACTGAACACTGCATTTAATATTAGCTTAAAGCTTTTGGCCAAGTTCTCGGACAATGATGATACAATATTAGTGTAAATACAAATATCCTTTAAAATTGCAGTATTTAATAGTCAGACTTAAAACTTGTAAGCATGTCCTGAGACATTGATGGCTTTACTGATAAATGAACGCCTGACCAGTCCCAATAAATTCACGTCCAAGTCGAATCCAAGCCATAAATTATTACCACATTTTCGCTCTAAATTGTTATCGACAGACACGCAAATGGAACAGAGCCAACAAACATTTAATTACAACGATATGGGAAAAATAGAGGCGTGGCCCAGGCGCCAGCGAGTAAATCATAAAAAGCGCGAAATAGAGGCAACTTTATGAGTGGGTTGCTTGACTGTTTGGTTGTTGCCAAAATATGTTTACGATGTCAGTTGCCAAGCTGATTGGCAGAGCCATCAAAGGGGCTATAAATTCAATAAAGCATTTTGTATAATGCATAGACTGGACTAGTGCTAGAAGTCAGTTCGCAAAGCGGACTCTTGAGATTCATTTTTTCTTTTCCTTGCACATACATTTTATATTTTTCTTTTCACTTATATTTTTAATGCATATATTATTAATCTGATGCTTATTTCGTTTGAGTGAAGTTAAGAGGCAGCTGGTAGAAGCAAAGCAAAAACCTTTGGCAAAATCCATTTGTTGTAAAAAATTCAATTTATATTCGATTACGCGACGATGTCTAAGTAGAAGTCGGAAAAATCGGAAGCCCTTTTTTATTTTCTTTTTTTTTTGCTATTTTGCTTTTTTGCTTTTTTTGTTGTTGCCTCAGGAGCGCATTGAAAATGCGCCGTCATGCGTTAAAATTGCAATTTTTCTCCACGTAAAGGCGAATCCGTCTTCAAGATGGTGCAAAAATGTTAAGCAAATTGATAAATAAAAGGGCAGGAGAGTAACCACCCAAATCGCACCACCCCAAATCACTCTAATTGTAAAATGTGGATTCAACGCTGTCGAGAACTGAGCAACAAACATAACAATCATAGTCAATTGTAGCTAGTTAAATATTCATGGCCGACTTTCGAGGGCGAGAAATAAAACGGAGCGGGAACAGTTGAACCCTCCACACACACACACACACACACACACCAACACACACACATAGATATACATGTGCATTTATTTTAGCATGGAAATGACACCCGGACACGGAAGCGGGCCGTTGATTGCCGATTGCCCACAAGCCGTGTGCATAGAAAATGCCCATCGAGAGGCGTTCCGGTGTATTGGAAAACGATTTGAGTCTCAGCTTTGCACAGACAAACAAACAAGTAGAGATAGACAGCGGGAGTGGGAGAGAGATGAAGAGAGAGCGAGAGAGAGTGTGTCAAAATAGGAATGGCAAAACAAGGGCAGCACTTGCGAAATTTCATTGCAAATGAAACGAAAAACGTTTTATTTTGATTTTCTGCACGCGTTCAAAACATTTTCAATGCGCTTTCTAAAGGAACAGGAACAGGAGACGCCACTTCAAAGGCACACTTTTCCACCATATATATGCCCTGTATATGTGAAAGCGGACAGGGTATGCGCAACTCATTCACAGTGAACAGTGTGCGCTTATGTGAATATTGAAATTATTATTTGTAGTTTGTAGTTATAGAAATTATCTAAATATACCCTGTAATTGCAAGAATATAAATAAGTTGGCTTAGTTTAGCGGGAAAAGTGTCTTATGCGAGTACAAATCTGAATTTAATTGGGTGCAGCAATTTTAGACTTATTTAATATATACAATATAATAATAGAACGGATATCTTGCCAATCAATAGACGATTGGACTGCTTACACGGTATCTTATAGTCCATTCGTGCTCAGTCCTGAAACTACAACTTGTTCTATCCTTATTTGCGGAACGGGGGATTTCTAGTTGTTTGTGTTTTCACGTGGCCAATTTGCGGGGAAGTCAGACTAAAAGAAAGAACGCCAGACACGAATAAAGACAAAAACGAAAACGTGGCACAGTTGGAGGCGCCACATGCTGACAGCCTGCCAGATCCGCCACATGGTGAAAATAAAATTAATTCATTTAAAATAGACAAACCTTAAAAGATTAAAATAAATAATAAGAAAAGAGAAAATTAATTAAATTCATAAAAATGGTTTTCAAATTGAAAGCAAGCTTTGAGCAAACCAATGTTGGACAAATTAAAGTTAAATTATTAAATTACATTTAAAAGTTAAAATTATTTCATTCAAATTTGCTTACAAGCAGAGATATTTATTTAAATACATTTTTTAAATAATATTTTACTATCTAAATGTGTATTATTTATTTAAATACATTTTATTTAAATATATTTTTTTTGCTTTTCATATACAAATAATATTTTGTATTACAAGAGCATATTCAAATCAGAAAGTATTATGCAAGTTTTTGAAGTCTTATAGAGAAGAATACTATTTACACAGTCGTCTTCTGCAGCTCTTTGAAATAAATGTATTCCTTTGGACAACAAATGAGCCCAGCTGCTACAACAGTCTATAACTCAAAGCCTTGCAACATAGACAATTGGCAGCGAGTCCTTGCAGTTGCCTCTAACGAGGGTGGAGAGGGGAGGGCGGGATTGTTTTGTGGGGGATCTGAAGCGAAATGTTGCCAATGTCGATTTATGTCATTCGCATCGATGCAGTTAAAATGCTTTCCATGTAAACTGCTCAGAACGCTGCTCAAGAACTTTGCTCAAGCGGACAAATAGCTGAACATCGAGCGAGAAGATGAGCACCATGAGAGGTAGGCGTTGGAGGGCGGGGAGGGGCTGTGCTTGGGGTAGTTCTAAGGAGACATGTCGAAAAATATCAACTGCCTGGTATCAACTTATGTAAATTGTAATGTGAGGGATAGCTGTAAGAACTTTGAATCGCACTCACTCACTCAGCCCATTCCCCTCTCTCTCTCTCTCTCTCTCGAATAGTTGACACTATATGGAGGGGCGAGTGTAGTCCTTTAGTTGTCCTTAAGGAATTGCGGGCATGTTTGCTTCTGCTGAAATGAGCAAAAATAATTGCAAATCGTAAAAGAAAAAAAAGTTTGTTCGGGCTGTCGTCGCTACTCAGTACTCGACTCCCAGGACACAGTACTCATGTGTGTTGCCAGACAGACAGACGGAGAGAGCGAGAGAAAATGATAGAGAGTGTGAGAGAGAGAGAGAGTCTGACAGACAGACAGACAGACAAACACGGACGGAAACGGAAATATGCAATGAAGCAGAAGTTGGCAGGAAATTGTTAAGACGCCGCGCCTCCGTTCATTCAACCACTCGGTCTCCCTCTCCCTCTCTCTCTCTCTATCCCTCTCTCGCTCTCTCTTTCTCTCTCTCCTTGTATTTTTCTATTTTTACGGCTGTACTTTATTTTGCATCATCGAAAGGGTTTCCCCCAAAAAAGCGTTCCTTTGCCCGTTTTATGTTCTTAGACGAATTGAAAAGCCGCATGCAAATAAAATTTGCCTGTTTTTAGTGTTGTCCTTTGAACCCCGAACCCACAGTCTGCATTATGTTCTTCTTCTTCTTCTTTTTTTTGTTGCTCTGCCTGTTTTGTGGCTTTTATATTTCAATCGAGCTTGTTCTCTTGTTTCCACTTCGCCTCTTCTTTTTTTTTGTTGCTGCTCCATTTTAAAGTACATATTTGCAGTTGTTTTTTGTGGGTTTTCCTTTGAACGATTTCAACATTTCTATAAAATTTGTAAGCTACATAAATGATGATGTATTGTTGCAGTGGTACCCAAGGGGACAGCTCTAAATACGACTTCGAGCATGTAATGGACTTGCGTGTGTAAACACAAAGTAATACGACTCAAGATACGATGGAAGGGTTGTGCCTCAGGCATCGAAAATCGAATATTTCGACTTTTACTATGGAAACTATTTGATAGACTAGTCCCATGTTGATGACTTAATGCCGCAATATCAGCTGCATAATGTTTATATATTTATGTGCACGATAAACTTGAAAACCTTTACTTTGAAATAAGAGCTGAAAATATGCACGAAGAATGAAAAACTTTCTTTAGCTATGCACGAATAATATCAATAATATCAAATGTTATTTTATTGATTTAAAAATGAACTTATAACTACACTAAATTTATATAATATAAACTATTATTGGACATCTAAACATTTTATGCGTACAATTAACAATTTACATAAAAATTGGCAAAAATGTAGACGCAGAATAATAAGGGATATTTAAGGATGGTGTTCTTAGTTCAGTCAGTCTCTTCAAGGTTTTGATTCTTGTAATAACCTAAGAAAAACATATAATGTAAAGGATAGATTTTAGCATATCACATAATTTTCTGTATTTTTTGTATATAAAACATTTTCTTTTATGTTCTTGAAAGTTCTTTTCAAAATCCTTATATTTTATTATTTATTATGCAATTCTAATGAATCGACGAATATTATGCGTTATTATTGCTTAACGGGAGACTCCGTTTTCAGCTAATCAAACGGCCAAAAAGCCTTTGCACAAAGCGAAAAAAAAAACAACTTACAATTTGCATAATTTTAACAACTGTCAGCATAAATTTGCTTAACCTAAAAAATAAACTCCACATAAAATTGTCGGACAAATGCGAAAAGTTTGCAGTGCAAAAAAAAAGCAAAAATAAACTGGGGAAAAAAGAGGAAAACTCCATCAGACTGTGGAGATGCTGCCAAAAATAAGGGCATAAGTTTCCACATAAAGTAAACAATAAAATGCTCCAATTGTAATTATGTGTCGGTAGCATAAGCCTAATTAGCTACGTGGAACGCGCCCATAAAATATACAGTTCATGCCAAGACTGTTGCAATTATTTATCCATTTAATTATGGGCTCGGGCATTGAACTGTTTCACATAGCCAGTATTCGCTGTACTTGTGGCCTATGATTTATTTAGTGAGCGCTTTAAGCGTCTTCAAAATCAAACGAAATTGTTGAAAAATTATACAAAAATTATTTCAATGTGCTCTTGAATATATCGACAGATTTTTATGCACTGCTCCCGAAAGGAAGAGGGTATATCAATTTCAGTTTTATTGAATCCAGGTTGTTAAACCGAAACGAGTTTAACTTTTAGATTTATAATGAAATTGAGGAGTCAGCATAGGAGGAGTCAGATAGATTGAGGACTAGAATGGTATTTATATTGTATTATATATAGCCGAAATCCTTTAGAAATAAGTTTAGGTGCTGATTCCGATTCGGAATTTCAATAGATGAGACCTAAGAGCCAGAGTACCCAATTGGCATTAGAGTATTTTCTAGTCGATCATGTCCGACTTACTCTTATGAGAATGTGTGAAGGGGAGAGCTGTGGGATACTCCTGGGGGGTGGGAGGGGGTTTGTTGCACTTGCACATGCACACACGTGCGTCGTTTTAGAATTTCGTCTGCATGCGATTCGCGAGTCGTCCCAAAAAGTGGCTAAAAACGTGACGCGCATTTCGAATTGGGGTTGATGCCGTCCTCTGTCTGCCTCGTTCCACCCCTCACCACTCAGTTATCAGTTATCAGTCCCCTGGCAGCTGTGCACCTGACCTTCCCCTCGGGCCTCTCTTCGCCAAGGCATTTGCATTGCGTTGACATGAAACGCTTGCACTTTTCTTGATGTCCTTTTGCGAGGCGAGGCCAGGCCTTTGAAATTGAAAAAGTGCCTGCCACAAAAGGCAAGCATATGGACTGTTGGGGCAGATCCTTGGAGCTTGGCGCGTTAAGTGGCTGGCAGAGACAGCATTTGCATCAGGTTACATGGAGCATTTCACACGTCATTAGCTCGCTGACAGGCTGATGGGGAATGCGGTGCTGTAACTGAGCTGAAGTTTGCAATAAGTTAACGTATAATATGAATGGGCGTGGATTGGCATTTTTTTCGTTACTTTCTGGTCTGCATGGTCGGTGCCCATAAACCACCGATAGAGATTAAGATTAAATTATTTTAAGAGTTCGTTTTCAGTTAGAGAAAGTGAATGTGTTGAAAATTGTTGAAAATTTGGTGTTAGGCCATTCTTTAACATTGTCTATATCATGAATAGATATTGGAAAAAGTTCCTTAATGTGCAATTTAACACGGATTAAGAATGTTGTGCGGGAATGTGTTATGCCGGTCTTTGATCGATACAAAGGCCTGTGAGTATAAGTATTTAAAAAGAGGTAAAATTAAAGCTAGTCGCGTTAAAAACAAAACATTTTGATTAATCCAAAAAAATCGATAGTTAAAATATATTTAAATTACTTATTTTATTCATTTTTCAATATATTATGCAATATTTGGGCGTTAGAGCTCTAGCTAAAATCCTCAACTTTATGTTTATATTAAAATGTTAAGGTTTTCAGTTTCAAAAACTCGTTACTACCATTTGCCCAAATTGATTAGCTGAGAGCAAGCAGTTGTTCTGCACTGCTTTAAACTGTACAGTTGCCTGCTGCAAGATAGCACTACTTGAAGATATAGTGCACTGCTTTAACAATTGAAGTGGTTAAAAATCATCAGTTTAGATTCGCACAGGTTAACTGCTTTGTGCGAAGCAGGTGAAAATATAAATTACGTGCACTTGTTTGGTAAATTGTCCTTGCCATATTATCAACATTAATTTACAATGTTTAGCAGCTGCTGTAGGAAATCTGCTTGCATTGAAACATACTGCTAAACAAAGCAGTTTAGTAGGAAGAGCGAATTAAAACATCAACCGTCGAACAGCTTTTGCCAGAGCTTCTTTTAAGTCTGGCCAAATATCGAGTTTCATACAATAGAGCCTTTGAGAGTTGTGGCCAGATAATTATTATTCAAAATGCAATTTATTATTATTATTACTTCACAAATTCGCATATTATTATTATAAAAAACGCAACTTGTGGCTTTAATGAACTCTTTATACCACAATAATCTTCTTCTTTATCAGGCTGTCTGCCTGTCTCTTTCAAATCAAAGCATCTCTGAGCCCATTGAGTACACATATTCGTGATCAGAATGAACAGTCGAGTCGATATAGCTAATTTTGTCGTCTATCTGTATGAACACGAATATCTCTGAGACCTTAAGCGCTAGAGACTTCAAATGTAGCATATAAGTATTCTGATATACTCGGTGCAGATCTGTTTCATTTGATTTTATCGATAACTTTACCATTTCGCAAATACTAATTCAAATTTGTAATATCAATAAAAGTCACAATCTTAAAAGTATATATAATATATATATATATACATAATTTACCCCAATTTATAGTAACCCTAATCGATACCTCTGCAGTAAAGCAAACTTACTTGTTTTACTCTCCTTATTTTCATCTTTTGTTACTATTTATATATTTTAAACTTATTTTTAAAATATTTTAATTATTTTACATAACATTTCTTGCAAATTTCTGGGCTGTGTAAATTTAGAAGTTGCAGCATAAGAATAAAATACTATAGCTAAATAAATGTATGATTATATCTAATCGATATTACATTTTAGATGATATTTGACTTATATTATATATTCAGTGGGCTTCGCTTACCTTGGACACGCAGTAAGCACTGGCTCCACTTGGGTTCAGTGTCCTTTGCTGCTCGCACGCTGCGCCAATTGGTGTCAAATTTATGACCGACAAATACAACAATGCTTGCACTGCACACAAGACGGTCCTGGTTCAATCCACTGCAAATGCGAAGGAGCACAGCAGCAGGAGAAACACACGTTAACTGCACCCCCTCCCCCTTTTGTAACCGTCTCTGCTTGCAGGACCACACTTCAGTTAGTACGTGGAATGGACTGCTTGTTCACTTTTCGAGCATCATTATTGCTTTTTGATTTTGGTGGGAATCTGCAGAGCGAATGTTTCGCAGCGTGTATGTGAGCCAGTTTGGCTATGCTTAAATATATATATATATATGTGTGTGTGTGTGTTTGTGGCCGAGATGAGTTATGGGCCCCGGCCCAGGCGGAGTCGCTGCCCGTGCTGTCTGTTAGTGCTTTCGGTCGTATTTGTCTGCCTGCCCTTTCCCAGAACACTTAAATGCAATTTTATTTAAATTATTCAACATTTATGCCTTTTGCTGGCCTCATATATATTTGTTTTACAAGCAGCGTCCGGGCACAAGCCATCGATATCAGTCCCAGCTAAAGAGATGTTGCAATGTGTCCTTGTTGTCCCTTTTTGTATTTATTATGTATTTATCAAACCATTGATGTTGGCCTGATAGTTTTAAATGTTCATTATACTTAGTGTCGCCAATTAATATATTAAAGAGTTGACATAAGTGCCTCGTTATGCAATTTAAATGAAATGTGCAATTTTTAAGATGGATAATTGAGTGCTCTTAACTGGGTTAAGTAGTTAAGTTTACAATTGTTAACAAGTGCGGTTTCTGCCAGAAAGCATTAGGCAGACTTTACTGTAAAAACAAGCTCATTTCAAGAACTTATTGGATCTTCCTTATAATAATCTTCCTTTCGTATTCTCCTTACGAGAAGGTAATCATTTTAAAATCCATCTTTCAAATGAAATCACAATTCGTTTCCTACTTTCTTAGATGCCCCAGAAAGCAATTTTAGCTAAACAATAAAATTGCTTACTTCAGCTCAAATAAAAATATGGTTTTTAGGTAATTCGCATACAATACTTACTTTTGGATTTTATTTAGAGGCACGAAGATAGGTAATCTATGTAATAAACCAGCCGAACTCTCTTCATAATCAGATCCTCTCAATTAAGCTGTCAAATTTATTAAATTGCATACCCAAATGTAAGCACTTCACACTTTTACTTACAAGTAATGCTAATTATTCTCAGCATGAATCGCTCCGAGTACTTTGGAATGGTTACAACAGATTTTATCAATTCAGAGTTCTCAATTTGAAACTTTTTGTCACGTAAATGACATTTTCGCATCTTAACAAATCAATTTTAACTGCTTTTTATTTTTGGTTTGATTCACTTTGTTAGGGATTTTCGACAAACCAGTTGAACCAATTTCGCATTAAGATGGTTCGCAGATTTCTTAAAGATGGTTTAAATGCCTAAGAATGTCTGATTTTGCTTCAAAGTTGTTTGTTCAATATAAAAATATATTTACTCAACAAATGCAAATTTGCTTTTCCATCTTGATTAAATTTACATAGTTAATTCAAATTTTGGCCCAGCTATATCTATTACATGTCTATATCTTCATCTGCATCCATATGTATCTATATCTACATAAATATCGTATTAGGTATTAAATATTATCCACTGATTAAATACATTTGGCTATTGCACTCGCATTTCCATTTCAAATTGAAATCAATTCAGTTCAGGCACCATTTACAGGGGCCATAAGCGGTTTGGTCAAATGGAAATCGCTTAATTTATTTGACATTTTCATTGAAAATCAAGCGAAATCGTATTAAATCGCATAAATACATGAACACACTTGGAATTGGGGCAGATGACGAGGCTCAATTATGGCACATCAAAACCGAAAACGGTAAAGTGACAAACCGGAAGTGCCAACCATAAAAAAAATGCAAATTTATGTTATAAATTTTCGTCTACTTGTTTGGTCAAAAAAAAAAGAAGAAAATAAAAGAAAGCAAAGCAAAGCAAGCAGGAAAAAAAAAGAAAGCAAAATGTTTCTTTAACTGCGTCAGAATTTTGCACGTGAGTCGTTTGCCTGAGCTGAATCCAGGCAGCATCCACTTGAAAGGACGCCACCCACTTGAGGCGCAGCACCACAGAGACGCTAAGGGTGCAGGGGAAGAGGAAGGGGGACACTTCAAGTGCGGCGTCTGGCGTAAAGTTTTTTTTTTTTTGCGCTCAACTTTGTTCCTTTTTTGGGCAAGCACAACAAATAAGAGGTATCTATATAGATATAATAAAATACAAAAATGCAGTTGGCAAAGGAAAGATGAGTTCATATTTGTATAGATTTTTAATTACACAAGCATTAATTTTTATTTATTAATTTACAAGTGCATTTGCAATTCATGAACGGAAGGATGCCTGTCTGCCCGCAGTGAATATGCTCGGCCTTTGTGCTGAGCTGAGCTGAGGCCGTGTTGAATATTAATGCACACGAGGAGCGCAGCTCAAATGTCAGAAACAGCCAAGTCCAAAACGCATTACACAAAGGCATGCCAATCCTTGTGTGTGTGCTTGCACAGGTGAAAAGTCAGAGGTAGCCGCATTAATTCCACTTAATTGGTTTTAAATACAGAAGCAAAGCGAACAAACAACCAACAAGCCAAATATTCACACAGTTTTGTGGCGAATATTAAACGCATTCAAAAGCTGTTAAAATGCAGTTTCAGATTTTTTTTTATAATTTAACAGACCAATTAAATTAGCAGCTTGTTTCAGTTAACATTCAAAGAGAATTAAATAATAGCAAATTCAATTTACTCCTCTTTCGACTTCTCCTTTTCCCTAAAAATGTAAATTCAATGTTGAGTTGACATTTGATGTTAAGGAGAAACTTTCTTTAAATCTTAGCTAAAATTAACATACTCTGAAAGCAGCCGAGTTCAGTTAACAGTTGATTTCAATTCTGTTTAATTTAATAACATTTACAGATTAATTCTCGTAAGCTTCTATGGTAACTGAATTCTGCTGCCTGAAACTGTGAAGCCGCTGTTAAGTGGTCATGTTAACGTTAAGTACAAAATTTCTTTAAATCTTATGCTAAAGTTAACATACTCTGAATGCAGCCAAAGTCAGTTAACAGTTGGTTTCAGTTGACAGCAAAACACCTTCTGTTAACGCCTATGTAAATGTAGTAACATTTACATTATATTTCTCTTATGCTTCTATGTTAAATAACTTCTCCTGCTGCCTCAATCTGTTATGACCACTGTTAAGTGGTCATGTTAAAGGACTTCCCAGCTCACTGCTAAACAAAAACTCTCTTTAACTCTCACGTTAACTTAACCTAACTGTTAAGTAGCTTAAGAGCTCCGCTGTTTTTACTCTTAAGCGCACATGTTAATCAACTACCCCAATGTTACTGTTAACTAACAGTCGACAAGCGCTTAAGCTTCACTCCAAATTTCCCTTTAAATAATGGTAAATTTATCCCTTCGAAAAGCTCTTTTCCTGTTAAGCTTGCAAGCTCTGTCGGCAAGCTTTTGCTTGCATGAACGCAGCTTTCGCTCTCAACAGATGCTGAGAGCGCCCACGCCAATCACGTGCTGCTTAGAAATTGAACGCGTTTTTCTTATTGGCTGAACGGTGCTTATAAAAGTCCGGGCAGCACCCAATTAAAGTTCAGTTGGGGTCTGCACTTTGTCGAAGAATGCCACTTTTTCTGTCCTGGGGGTACTTTTGTGGTGGTGTGGAACTTATGCGTTTGCTGGGCTTTGATTGATAGAAAGCTGTCCCTCTCGGTGACAGTATTGGTATAAGTAAAATTTGTCATATCATTTAATGCTTTTTATTTAAATGGATATTAATATGCTTATGGGATACATGCTTCATTGTACAGAGCAATAATGAAACGAAAACTCTTATTTTGTATGCAAATGTTTGCAGATATTTAAGCATTCAAAAAATTCAAACATTTCCTTAATTATTACTCAAAAATTTTATTATCAGTCGACACATAAGAATATAAAGAGTAAAAAACAAATTAAATTAAACTTGAATTAAAGTTTAATACTTTTTGCTCATTTTTAGCATGGATTAAGGAAATCCCAGAAAAAACATAATCCGAATTAATTATTAATTGAACAGATGTCGTCAAAATAAAAATATGACAGAAAGTTTTGTAATTTACTTTATTTATTTTATATTGCCATACTTTCACTTAATTACAATAATAATAAACAATTTGCAGAACCTTTCAAATGTATAAAAAGACGATGAATAAATAAAATAATTATATTTTTAAATTGTATTTTTGTATGCATATTTAATTTTAATCTCGATTAAGACCGTGCAGATGTTATGTTAATTATTTGTATTATTTGCATAACAAATATTGAGAGTCAATTTCGAATTAAGTGATTAAGTAATTAAATGATATACACATAAGCTAAAGTGGTCGTATCAGACATACTTGAACTTAAATTATAATAATATCTTTGCTATAATTATGATTTTCCTGATAATGTCTTAAATACAATTACAAAAATTACAACAATATTTTGGCTGATTTTGTTACGTTAATTTTTAGATCTGATTAGTTGCTCAAATGGAGCTTAGCCAATTATTATATTCTTGGCAATTTTCGCATTACTCAGCGTAAACAGCACTCGGAGTGATTAACGCAGTCATCATCGAGTAGCTGGCTAGTTCACTTCTGGCACTGGCCCAATTACAGACAATTAACCAGGTCTAATTGCCGCAAACCCGTTATAGTAATTCAAGTCGAAAATTCGACGACATAGTTCATGAAATGCTGCACACTCTGTGCTGGCTCTGCAGCCAATTGGAAAGGCACAGTCCAAAATACATAAAATGCAATTGAAAATGCACTCAACGTGGCAATTTGGTGGAAAGAAATAAAATGTTGCACGCCAAAATGGTTTGAACTTGCGGCCATAAATTCATTTTATTGGTGGCCAAAAAGGAATAAAAACCCTAATGAAGAGGGCAGAGCCTACAAATTGTATTATGGTTTCCATCTCACTATTTGCCTTATTTTCTATTGCACAGCACTCTAAAATGTTGAGCGATGTTTATACCCTAGAAAAAGTGTGAAAGGTATCAGCTGTGATGACTCCTACTAAAAATCAGCTTTAATATTTAGATAAACATAATAAATATATATTAGGCATCAGCAAGATGCGATTTAAAAAAATGTTCTGTAACAAAAATAAAAAAATATAATTAAAAAAACACAAACCAAAAATATGAAATAGAAAATCAGTTATAGTTAATTTAATGTTGGCTTATTCTTTAATATAATAATATTAATAATATTTTTATCAAATAAATTATCAGCGGAAAGAGAAACTAACAATTTGTATTCAAAATGTTTAATAAAGAGTCGACAAATTATTCAAATAACTTAGCTATTTAATTATTCATTAAGTTATTAACTTGTTTTTGGCAAATTCCTTAACAAACGATATATATATATGTATATATATATATTCTATCTATCTAAATATGATATTCTTCGCTTTTAATTCTAATAAAAATATACAAACTAATTTTTGTTTATTTTGAAATCTGTTGAAATGGCGTTAAAATTGATATTTGCAGATACCTTTACATATTATTTTCATTTATATTTCATTTATATTATCTAAAAATATTAACAGGGTATTTAATAGTTGCAAAATACAAAATACAGCAGCAGTTGCTGTTTAGCATTTCTTTTTATGTCCGACTTCATAACGATTGGCAGGCAGTCCAAATGTCTATGTGCGTGTGTGTGTGTGTGTGTGTCTGTGCAGATGAGTACTTTGAAAAATTACTCACGTATCATAGAGCGCGGAGAGCCTATCCCTAATCCCCGCAAGCGTGACAGGCGTTGTCAGAAATCGAAACGGGTAGTAACAAAAAAATAAAGATGCGGCACAAAAACTTGAAGCGAAGGGAAACCGCATTTATATAGAAATTAAAGCGAGATACTCAATATCAATGGTAATTGGGCTGTTTAACTATTCCTCAATTCAGTTAACTTTGATCTACAACTTTCTGCCGGCCCCCAACTTGAAGAACTCCCAAGCAGAAAACTATGGAGTGTTAAGCAAACCATTTAACGATTCGCCCATTAAGGTTCTGCTTGACTTCATTCGAGTGTTGTTGTTGTTGTTGTTGCTGTTGTTGTTGCTGCTGCTGGTGTTGTTGGGTATTGTGTGCAAGTTGTGTTAAGGCAACTAAACATATGCCGCAAATAATTTGTTATTCAATACGAAACACGAAAAGTACACAAAGCGGCAAACGAGCTAAACACACACACGCAGGACAATTTTAGTAAATTGGCTAACAACTTTTTGCTGGGCTCCTTTAACTTTTTGCTGTGCCTTGATTGTTGCTGTCTTTGGCTGCCCGTTGTTGGCCAGCCTGTTGTCCTGTGTCCTGTTGTGTTGTGTTGTCTTGTGTCCTGTTAAATATGCTTGACCGCTAGCAAAAACCGGATACATGCCTAACAAAGGATTAACCAACTGGCGACACACTTATTGCAATGGAAGCAAATTAATAAAATAATATAATAAGCATAATAATAATAATAATATTCGATATTTGACTTGATACCAACGAATGAGCAACACTTTTGAATATCAGTTTGAAAGTTACCTGTGAATAAAACAACGCTTTTCCTTGGACGATGACTTGTTGCTCTTGGCGGGAGCCCAGCGCCTGCTGCGGCTGCACATCCTTTTGATCCTTTTGATAGGCACTGCGCAACGTCTGTTTCCTATGTGGCAGCCGATGACAGTTCAGAGCTTCTCAGCCATTAATGAGACGAGGCATGCCTTGATCGGACAAGCGTACATCTTATTTTCTGAATAAGGACTAAACAAAGACTTTAAAAAACAGATTTGTTTTAGGTTTTCATGAGATTTTCCAAGGAACAAGCAGTTTCCCTGAATTCCCTTTCGATTCTTTGAATTGATCAATTCCCGTATAAATCACAAAGATTTGGTAGACCTACATGGTTCAAAATCATTTTGAGTTGTGGATGTCAAAACACTTGAGTCCGGACAAGATCTCCATTTAGTGCCAGTGAGATTAAAATCGCCAAGAACTACAAGACTACAATCACTATCAGAATATGATTATCTCTTTTATTTCACTGTTCCAAATATATTCGCAATATTTGCACTCATATCTTACAGACAAAGTTAAAGTTGACACTTTTTCTACTCGATATTACGAACTCAATGAATAAAATAATAAAATATCGTTTTATACAAATAATGCCTCAGATTTTAATGATTGGCAATGGCAACTCGCAGTAGTTCTTAGTTGTTGCAGCTCTTCTCTACAACACCAAAAGAAATATGCGTTTGTTGCCCTTCCCCAGTCGGGATGCACATTTTGAAATGTATTTGTGTCAGGACATAGTCGTGACTGCAGTAAATTCCTGGTAACAAAACACCCCCAGATCCGCAACTGGCAAACAGGAAGTGCAATGGCAACTGAAATGCACATTTCAACAATATCAAGCATGTCTGCAATTTTTTAAGCAAACATTTTATTTGCAGAGTACCCGAAAAGAACAAAAAAAACGACATTGGGAGACTTGAGTCAACTGTGCAATCCACATAAAAAGAGGAAGAGAGCCACTTCCTTGCCATCCTGCTACTCGCATTTCCTCATTGCTGTCTTGTTGTTGTTGACATGGGTTGCTGTTGACATTTTGCTACGAGTCTACAAGAAAAGAGAAGCAGCTCAAGTAGCCACAGCAACAGCAACAACAAGCGGAATATCCAAAATAAGCAAAACAATAACAACTTGATGGATATCTGCTGCTTACAGAATGTGGCTTGGAGCAAAAGTTAAGATTAAAATAACTGAATGTCGAATCAGTCCACAAGTGGCACTATACCAACAGCAGCGACTACAGTATTACTCCAGTTAAGCGCAGTCAAGGATTGTAATCCTGATATTACTGTTATTAGGCTGTAATCATTATTGATAAGGATGTGATGAGCGTTTGCCACTAGTTTAGAGTGTGTGTCACTTTAGCAAAGTTTGTATCTCTTTATGAATGACATCTGAATAGGTTTTGATTCAGTGAATATATATTTATAATATATTATTTTTTATATATTATTATTCACTTAATCTTGCAAATCATATTACACCACTTTCGCATGTTTATTCTATTTCTACCTACCCACAAAATCGGAACAGTTTGCTTTAGGCTAATTTAAATATAAATAATACTGTATGCTCAGGTCAAAAATCTGTGTTCCTATCATATTATTCAGTAAATATATTTCTAAAATCCAGAAAATATTCCTTAGGCCATTTTCTAAAATCATTTCGATTTTTTCTGAGTGTAGTTTCATTTGCAACAGCTGCTGTAAGTATTTAAATTCGATAATCATTATATAATTCCATGCATAATACCATAAAATAATTCCCTAAATTCCTTATTGATCATTTATTTCGTTACAAAATAACAATTATTATCTGCTTCTCAGCATTTTTCGCATTACATTTAATTTAATTATGCTTAGTCCTTCGCATCCTTTCCCTTGTACCTTCCGAGTCATATGCAAACCCAATTAACTTTGTCTCAAATTTCAGTGTGCATTTTATTTGAAGAGCAACAACAGCAGTGGGAATATATATTGTGCGATTTACCATACGCGACGCGACTGCTTGAGGCAAGTAGAGATAGGATTATTTTACATAAAGCATACGCCATGTTGCCTGGGGGGGGAAGGGGGGGGGGGTAGATCTGTGTGCAGCTCGTAGTTAATCAAATTGCCAGCAAAAGAATCGGCAAACAATGAAACAAATGTCTTGAAACAAAAAACACAGAGTATCTGATGGAATGCCGAGTTCCCCGCCCATTTAAATGCCCTCCCCCCTCACATCTTGACTGTTGGGTTTGCTCTGCGGGGGTGGTGGGGTAGGGGTTGAATAGCATGTGTGCCTGGGCATGGCTGATATATTAAATGTACTGTTTCCACATCGACTTTGAGCAGGTTACATCAAATCAACACAAACACAAATTCAATTACTCAGCAGCAGCAGCAGCAGCAGCAGCAACAGCAGCAGCAGCAGCAGCAGCAGCAAAATAGAAGCAGCAAAATAGAAAGTGGCACACGCGGCGTATGAGTGACATTAATGCGATTTGGCCAACTGTCAATCATTTTTGTTTGCCATCACCTAAAAATAATGTTGTTCTGCATTGTTTTCCGTTGGTCGCCTTTTGATGTCTGCTGGCTCTCAATTTGCAATTAAATCGATCTCTTTCAAATCTACTAAATAAATACAGATGTGTTTTCTTATCGCACAGTTGAGTGGTTCACGAAACGTTTTCGCCCAGTTATTTCAACTAGTTTTTGCCGCCAAATATGTTGAATAATTCCCATCAAACTCAAGTTCAATTTAGAAGCAGAGGATTAATAAAAATATGAAATTCAATTCGCATTCGAGTGCTTTAACTAGCTCGGAAAATTAGTTTTCTATTTGGTTTAAAAGTGATTTTCATTTATTTATTGTCGATTGACACCAATCGTCGACCACACAAAGTGCGCAAAGTTTCAACTAAATGAAATGTAACAAAAAATGTATATATAAATGTTTTTCGCTGGCTGCCGGCCAAAACTTCGATGCAAATCAGAATATATTTTTATATAATATATATAAAAAAAAGCCCCGAAATACATATTTAAATTATAAAAAAGAAGGTCACCAAACATTAAGCAATTAAATTTATTATACAATATTTCATATTAATGCTTTTAGCTTAAAACTGAAAAAATATAAAAAATATGCATAACATTTCGTAATATAAATAAATTTTGAAAAATGCTCAGAAGTTGTTTGAAGTCTAAATATATTCATTAAAATTAATTCACAACATTTTGAATGTATTTTTTGAAGGCTTTGCCATGTTTTGTGCATTTAGTCTAATTGAAATAATAAAAGAAAATTCTCGGGCTCAAAACTATCAAATATATTTTCTTAGAATTATAATTAAATGGTTTTTGCATATTTTATTTTTTATTGTTTGTTTAATTTAGATTTAGATTTAGATTTAGTAATTTTCTTCGCTTATTTCGAACTGATTTGCTATTGCGAAATTGTGGAAATTGAGTCGAAATCGTTTTGGCAATTGCTCCAACATATTGTTATCTGGATGCAGTGCGTCGGCTAATGAATAAATAACATGCTGGCACACTCATTAAGACCACAATCGGAAGGAAAAATAAACGAAAACAAATACAAATAGAATGGAACGGAATAGTTAAGGTAGAACAACAACAGGCGAATTGAAGGTAACAATGTGAAACGCCTGTCGGCAGATTAAAAATACAATTTACGGCAAATCAATTGCGGCTAACATGGCGACGACAGCAAACGAAAATTAAAATGGCCAACGGAGAACATAGCCAAGTTAAGAGCGAGAGAGAGAGAGAGAGCAGCAGCAGCTCGAGCAAAAAATTAAAAACAAACAGCAAAGTTGGCAACACAAAAAAAAAACACAGCCGAGCAGAGCAAAGTGAAAACAAAAACAACAACAAAAAAAACCCCCCTTGAAGCCAAAGGAAACACTGGGAATTGTGGTGGGCAACAGGATACTAACAACAACAGATGTTGGCATAAATTTGTGTGCATAATAAACAATTTACGACTCCGACTCCGGGTTGGACTTTGGCTCCATTTATGGCTGTCGCTCCTCATGCCTGGGGCTGCTTCGCTCCGCCTGCAGCTGAAACAAGCGCAGAGCACGCAGCCGATCCTCGCGCTTCAGCTGACAGAAGCAGAGCAGTCCGCGCGCATAGTTGGACAGCTCGCGGGCACACGACAGCAGGCAATCGTCTGCCTCCGGCCGAGGCAGCTGCCACAGCAGCTGCACCAGAAACTCACGCCACTGGGCTGGCGCCAGGGCGAACAGCAGCAGACCCGAGGGCAGCAACGTCAGCATGCCCAGCGTGAAGTACTCGCACCAGCGACAGTTCACGAACAGGCTCAGGCAGAGCAGATGGCTCAGCTGGTGGACCAGTCGCTCGTAGCTGCACCACCCGATCAGCATGGCCAGCTCAGAGACGAACACGCTGCCCAGCAGCTCCACGCAGGTGTGTACGCGTGGATAGACGCTCGCATAGCGTTTGGGCAACAGTTCACACCTCCACAGCAGCAGCACCAAGCTCAGCCCGAACAGCCACCTGGCCTGACCAGGTGCTGGCGAGCACCGCGTCTCCGCCGGCTGCCTGATGAACAGCGAGACGCCGCAGATCTGCAGCAGCGTTGCGGCCACTATCGAGGGCGGGGAAACCATCTCCAACGGCCAAATTGAATATTCCTCCTTGCTTTGCGCTCGTCTTTTTTTGGTGATTTTTTTATTTTTGTTTTAGAATTTGGCTAAGTTTTCAAAATCATTTCCAAAATATATGTTCAAACAGCAAGCGCCTGCTCCAAGCCCTTACTTCTGAAAGTGACTTCATTGTTATTATTTTCAACAATTTATAATAATTAGTAAAAGAATTTAAATATTTTGTGAGAAAGTTTAATTTAAGCATTTTAAATGGAACCAGCTCAACTTAATCATCAGCAAATTCAGCACTCATCTAAATACTTATGGCAACTCACACAGATTAAATAAATCACAATTAGAAAACAAAAAACATACAAAATTCACTTTAATTAATAATGATTAAGATTATTTTTCAAACTCCAACTTTTTATGTAATTTTTTATGCCATTGCCAAATGAGCACTGTGCCCACAATCCAATCTAAATAATGTTGTACAAAAACTGAATGCCATAATTAGAGCTATATTTGGGAACCCTCCACAATTAGTCCTTAACAATGAAACATTAATAGAAAGAAATAAATTAAATTAAATTAAATCTAATATTTTAGTTTAAGTGAACAAAAACTTAGACCTACCTATGTACCCACTATATTGGTGGTGGAAAATGTCTCGTTCTGATTGTTTTATTCTTGCATGCAACTTAATTACAATCTTAAATGAATATTAATACTTTATTTTATTAAATTACCCAATTTAATGTCCTTTAAACTCAAATGATCCTTTACTTAGTCGCAAAGTTTTAATACTATTTTATTTATATTTTATAAGAATACAAAATGAAAATGGGCATTAAATAAGTGTAAAAGAGCGTTGAAAATCTTTGTCTACGCTTTAGTTGCGTCTTTGTCCGTTTCAGCATTATCATTGTGGCAAATCTTATAAAGTTTTAGACACACTCACACTCAGCCAGACACACACACACACAGACACAGACACAGACACAGACACACAATCGCACATTGCTTCAACACCTTTAAAACAGCTGCAGCCCAATCTGTCTGGGCTCAGTTTCACGCTTTACTGACTGACATACACACACAAGCACACACACACACACACACACATATATATATACAGACACACACCTACACACTCAACTACATTTTGCAACATCACGTCTTTTACTTGGAGCTGGCTCTTTGCTTTTAACCACCTTATAAGCCAGCTTGTGGGAGGCCGCAATTGCTGGGCCTTAACATTTATAGCATACTTTTCAGGGCGCTTCGAATGACGATTAGTTTGTGTTTTTGTGCCTGTTTTTGTGGCTGGCCCCTGAAATGTCACAGACTCAAATGCGACATCTGCAGGCAGCCATGAACAACTTGCAGTTGACCCCTTATATAGCATTTTGGTATTTTATCTATTAATAACACAATTTGTAATTCTTTCTTGCTATCAAATTGATAAAATATTTTGTTCAGTTGTGCATTCAAACTGACTTCATTCCTTAATACTTTAGCTAATCGCTGTACATTTATTTGTATCCTTTTTTTTGATATTCTTAATATGTGTTAAATTTACTTCTTAAATTCGCTTTTATTCTTGAACAACATGGAAAAATACATGTTAAAAAATATGTTTTAGTTATTTGGAAAAGAGTCGGATATTGAGATTTGGGGAATTTTAATTATAAACTCAATTAATATTCAATTACCAAATGAAAAACCTTCTAAATGACATTTTTAAAAATTTTCTAATGAAATTGTTAAACATGCTTTTGATTTGAATTGAAATTACTTAGTTCCTTTAGAAATCCGTTTAATTTTAAGCCCTGATTACTTACACATAAGTCAATCATTACAGAAATATTAAAATAGGCCAGAAATATATTTTTCTTGAAATTCCATTTCAATTCCAAAAATGAGCTCTGAAAAAATCGCAAAGATCATGTATTTTAGACAGATGTTAGAAATATGCTTTCTAAATAGTGAGGCGCCAAAAAGAAGCTGTTTAAAAAAACACTAAAAAACGACTGCTTCGTGACTGTTTCATTGAGCTACTTGTAGTTCCATAATTGCCTCAAGGAGACCACCTCAATGAAGGAATTCACTCAGAGTGTCCTTTAAACTTTTGCTGCAGAGCATTCCGAATGTCCTGTTAAGTTTTTGCGCAATTAGTTTTTGGTATTCCAATGTCCGCAATGTGTGTCTAAGCTTGTGGCTTTTGATTTTCATTGGCTTCAATAAAATAATTTGCAGCACTTAAATTTGAGATTGTAGCAATTTTAGTGCCTACTTTGAGGAGCACAGTGAGCAATCAAACAATTTGATGGCCTATATAAAGCAAGGCCAGGCTTTATCGGCCGGATGGCAAGATTCAGCTGACAGCACTTTAAATGGCCAGCAAATTTGCATAGAGGCTAGAAAGTCAAGTTGGTTCACGCCCTAATTAGGCATTGGCCGAGTCAATGACAAAACTTTTTGGCAAGCAATAAAAATCAACATTATTATGTTAATTGGCTTGAATGGAGGGAGTGATGGGGGGGTGGGGGGAGTGAGGGGAGAGGCCGAGGGAATAGGGAATGTGAGGTGGCAGCCTCTGGCGATTGAGGTGCACGGCGGCAGAAGCAGCTGCTTCGCAGATTTTAATCACTAAATTAGTTTACAAAAATAAAATGTGTGCCGTGCTGGAAAAGATGGAAAAGCGCCTAAAAGCATGCCGCCTTTATTTGTGTAACGGTTTCGGTTTTTCCGCAGCAGTGGAAAGAAAAAAAGGTACACAAAGCTTTTGTTAACTGCGTAAACTTTGCGCCCCCTCAAAATAATAAGTAAACATTATTTATTTTAAAAGAAGAAAAGCCGTTGCATAGCTCCAGGCGCCCGGCAACTCGGTCAGAGGAGGGGCGAGGACTGAGGCTGTGGCAGGGTCAGGGGCAGGGGCAAAACGTCAAAGTAATTAAACAAAAGTAATTAAGATTAGCGCGCTTGGAGTAGCTGCAAGTCATCAAGAAGCCAGCGGTCCACGCTTGTCCATTATCATCATTATCATTATCATACTCATAGTGGAGCTGAGGCAAGGTAACAGTGGCAAGTTGAGCTAACGGGATGCCAGGCTAACGGCAACAATATGAGTAAAAGTGCTGCCAAGTTTGACGTCATTATAGCCGGCATACCTGCGAGTCGAGTCAGATATTGTTAGCCCCTCGTTAAGGTCGCTGCTGCAAGTGGTGCTGCTGCTAAGATACCCTGTAATCGTAGACAACGAGCTGAATGGTGAGGCATACCGAACTATACCTCTCATATTTATTTAGTAGCTTAATAAGGAAAAGTAAAAGTTAAGATTAAGAAAAAAATGTAGATCGGAAGGCAAATCTCTAAATTTAAAAATGTAAAGAGGTATCCCAGATATATATATGAGAATTCTAACTGAATTCTGGTAAGATAAATTTCCAACCAGAATACACGAAAAAGGCATTATATATATATATATCGATCTTAACTTTTGCCTTATTCATTGACTCGAATTGCCCGGCAAACATTTTGAAACGCGGAAAGCAGAGTGACGAAAGTTCCAGAAGGATTTGCTATAATGCCTAGATGTATTTGTAGCTTCTATGTATGAATCGATATATCCTAGGTATTCTAACTATATCGTTAGTCAGCTATATCTTCTATATACAGTGTGCGTCAGCTTATTTTCAACAGTGTCAAAGAAAAAACGTAATTGCCTGCCATATGTGTTTGGGATTCTGCTCAGTATTGGATTGTAGCCACACATAATTCCGTCCGTCCGATCCAAAAATGTTGAATTTGGACTCATCTTCAAATATGACTTTGTTCCAGAACTCCAGATCCTTGTCCAAGTGAGTTTTGGCGACCGTCATCCTAGTCCCTTAATTTGGTGCGCTTATAAAGGACTTTTTCCGTGGTGCTCGGGCATTTAAGTCATGTTTGCGCAGAACAATGCGTACAGTTTCCACACAGCACTTTTTCCCCATTTTATCCTGCACCTGTTGAGACATTTTTGGAGTCGATAGCTTGGGATTTGCCCTTATTTTCCTGATGATCCTCCGATCCTCCTCTTCGGTGAAAAGCGGGTTTGGTGCCATTATGCCCTTGCCCTCAATCTAATTTGCGTCGACGAAGCGCCGAATGATGTTATACATGGTTAAGTTGCTCAGATTGACCATTTCAGGTATTTGGCGATGTGAATATCCGTTCTTGTGGTGTTCCAGGATGAGTTTCCGTTGTTCAATGGTAGTCCGTTTGTCCATAGTCCTTGTGGGCTTATTGAACTCGGGATGCAGGATATAACTAAACTGACTACGAAGTATTGATCTATTTATTCCGAAAATACTCAACTTTAGGTAAAAAATCCGGGTTCTATGGCTCCCAGGTGTCCACAATGTACCTGATTCAAATAAGCTGTCACCTAAAAATAGGCTACATTTTTACATAATCCTACCTAGCAGGTGGGGAAACCTCAGTTTATGAGGGTCATCCATTCATATTGGTGGTTAATACATGTACCTACCATCGGTCTTTGGAATTTTTGAAAAATAATGTATAATTACTTTATGGCAGGCAATTACGTTTTTTCTTTGACACTGTTTAAAATAAGCTGACGCACACTGTATATATTTATTTATATATCTTCGTTTGAAATTGGTGCTTTTGTGCTCAGCAATATATTTTCTCATTTTATTTACCAGTATTGCAACACTTTTTGGTTATTCAGTTTATCAAGTTCTACAGGGTATCTAGCAGTCACACACTCTCCCTATCTAGATCTATTTTATTTGTTCCAATTGTTGTTTTTGGTTTTTTGCAGCTCCTTTGGGCTATTTCCTGAATTATTATTGTTCGACAGCGAAGTTTGCCGCGTTGCTGAAACTTTCGAGCAACGCCTTTGGCCTTCAGGTGTTTGCATCTTTCCCTTTTTCTTCTCTTTTTTCATTTTTCTTTTTTATTTCGTTTTTTTTTTTGGTTAGGTATTTGTCAGAATAAAGTTTGGCTTAAACTCGCTTGGCGCTGATCAACTGCAGAGGGAATAGGGAGGAATGAATTCCTGGCTCAACCAATCAGCACGAGATCATAACCCCGCACGAGCCATTGACTCACACACACACACACTCACTCGCACACACACAGACCTCCCATAAGACCCTTGACAGCCAAAAGAATTGGCGAGACTCGAGTGGAGCATTAACACTAAATAAAATGCTCACATGGACACTTGTAGACAAGTTTCTCTTGCATTGATTTTGGCCTGCCTTAAATTATGTTTGGCAATGGCAAAGGTTAAGTTTAAGCCTCCAAATGAGATTTATTAGCATTCAAAGCGGCATTTTAGCCGCTTTCAGCCGGGCCTATTGGCCATTTTTCATGCCGGCCAACTTTTGTTTTGATTAAACGAAGCTTAACGAGCAGTCCTGGCAGTCCTGCCAGCAAGCAAAAAGCAGAAGGCACGTGTCAGGTAACAGTGGGAAGAGGTCGAGGCTGAGGGCCGTTTCTGCCAACTTAACTAATGAGCTGATTTACTGCCCAACAACACGTCGAGGCCAGGGCCACAACTGCAGTTCGACTTCTGGCCGGGGCAGGACTACGCCAGGGTCGTATGACAAATGCGCTTTGCGTTATTTATGGTCACCGCAGGACTAGATGCCTACGTGTGCTCATTAGGCGCCTCTCAGGCGACTCGCCCAACTTTAAACTTGCAATACAATCGCTAATAATGATAAGACCAAATTTTCCAACTGGCCAATTCTTGAAAGTTGTAGCAAGTACTTTACCAACTGTAACTAATAATGAGAAGGAAAATTAAATGAAAATCTACCTGAAAACTAGAAAGAGTTTCTTATTTTTATAAATATTTTCTTAAAAAAAAGAAGAAATAAGGATAAAAAATTAGAAAGCGTTTTTAGATTTTTCAGAAATATTTTCTTTTATTAGAAACTATATTTAAAGCAAAGTGAAAACAGTGCAAATTAAAAAACTATTATTTTGCAACAAATCCTTTCTTTTATTCAGTAAATGTTAACAAAATCTAAATTTTTGTTTTTTAAATAATTTGTAGAAATACGATAGAAAATTTTCTAAATGAAAGGTACAAAAATTAACTTTTCAAATATTATATAGATGTATAAAAGATGCGTAGTCATGCCCCCAATATAAATAAAGACTTAAAAAGAAATAATCGATGTTGAATCGAGTTTGGAAATCTTCTTTCGAAATTGAACACATGTCTGCACTTGAATTAAGAAAAGAAATTGATTGTTTGACATACAAATTGCTTATTTTGAGCAAATAGTAAGGCGATTTTGCTAATTTCAATTCGGCCTAACTAGGCTTATCACAAATAAATAAATATAATAAATTTAGTAAAGTTACATTTGTAAACAAATGAAAATACTTTATTTAACAATTAGAGTTAGCAATTTGAGCAATCAATTTGTGATGCTAAGGCTAATTTGCATTGCGAAAGCGGTTTATGAGTTATGGCTAAAATCGGAAATTTGATGAGCTTTGACAATTTGGCAATTGGCAATTGGCAAAGTGAAGTCTCAGAGCCTGACGGACAAAGTGTCAATTTGACGCTGACTCCGCCCTGCAACGCCTTAAGTCTTCTGTGTCCTTTGTGTTGTGTTCTATCCGCCATAATCCCTAATTAGGCATTTGATATATATGCGCCGCAGTTGTGAGTTGGCAGTCGGCAGCCGACAAGGCCAAGAGACAACCTGAGCCGCAAGCTGACAAATTGTAATTGCGTGGCAAACAAGCGGAAATCGGCTTAGCTGCCGACGAACTGAGCTGCTGACACGTGGCGCGGCGCGGCGCGGCGCGGTGGGAGTGATGGGTTGGGTTGATTCTTTTATTGAGTTATTAGCCGCTGAAATGCGGTTGCATACTTTCAGGCGCCGCACAACTCAATCTTGCCCCAAAACGCTTAGTCACGACGCCAAATAAAGCGTTGCCCACCTTTTTGTGGCAATGCAAATTTTGTTGAATGACAAAACACATTCTAATCACAATTTCACTTTACTTTTAAAAGCATCATTTTACGCCTGGCTTCGCCCGGATGTGTTATGCAATGTGCCCCAATGCGGGTGCGTGGCACTGCCAAACCTCTTTGCAACAAAAAAAAACCGCTACAGCTGTATACTTTGGATGCTGCCAATTTTCGTCGTGTCATTTTATTAAATTCGTTGAAAAAAAAACACGTTTGCTTTTTATTTTTATTAGTCGGTTGCCGGATGGAGGGGGGGGGGGATGGGAATGTTGTGGTGCAGTTATGCGTAGCATTGCGTAAGTGCAGCTGTCAGTGGCAAGTAGTAGAGGAAGAGCGCAAGTGTGGCACATGCATTGCACGGCAGCTTGACTCGGAGAATTGCTGATGAAAATGCAGCGAAACTTGATTTTTTTCTGTATTTTTTTTTGTTTTTACAGCAAATATGCGAGTTTTTTGAGAGGCTTTCCTTCATATGCCAGAGTTAGTTGCAACTTGCAACACATTTTCGCAGTTAAATTATATTTAAGTGGTGCAACTGAAAGTGTTTTTTTTTTATATTTATTTTGAACTCGAAAAATAATTTGTGAAATGCAAACAACTCCGTTTGAAATTGATGTAACAAATATGTAAGCAAATATTTCTTTCTTATATAATTTACCAAATTGAAGACTAAAATTTGTTATAAATTAATAATATTTTTATCGGCTGTTGTTGTTTTCATTTATATTGATATTTATTTATATTGTTGAACAGATATGTGATCTAGAACAATTTAAATCTAACATTTTCTGCATCATTATTCAAAATCAAATGCAAGTTGTTTGAATACCAAAAATGTTTCTGTTTCTTAGAAAGATAAAGCATTGAATGTGAAATCAATTTAGAATTCAGACTGTGTGCAGCTTAAATAAATTTATTACAAATATTATTACCAACAATACTTTTATCAGTTGAACAAATGATGTCTATACTTATTTTATGGTTTTAGTTTCTATTTCGCTTCATTCACTCAAATACTACTTACTCATACAATTGAGGAATCTCGAGTTTTACTTCGGTTTTTATTTATTTATTTTTGTTTTTTTTTGTGGCACAAAGTAACTTGAATATCTGCCGCATAAATCTTTATATTACTGAACAAAAGTTTGCCAGCGCGAACAATGCGATTCCCCAAACTATTTTACCTGATTTGCTGAAAGCTGCGACTAGACACATATTTAAGAGCAGCACACAAGTGTGCGAGAGAGATGGAGAGAGGGAGAGAGACAGAGAGAGAGAGAGAGACAAGTTTTATATAAAGTTGCAAAAGTCGAAGCACAACTGCAAAACAAAAAACTTTCCATTTTCAATTTCCTGCAAGTTTATTTTCATTTTTTTTGCAAGTCTACTAACTGAATTTTTTCTAGGCGTCGGCTGCTTTAAGCCAAGAGCAACAACAATAACCATGCTGAACCGGAAGAATAAAATTGAACACCAAACAATCAGCAGTCAAAATTTTCATTGTCGAAGCAAAATCAAAACAACAACAAAAACATCAACGAAAAGTAAAACTTTCAACAAGGCGTGAAAAATACAAAGAGGCTGCCAAAAAAAAAAAGGAACAGAAAAGCAAGCAAGAAGATAAAATACCCTATCAAAACCGGAGTCCAACTGTGCACACTCTAAACGTTGATTTGAGGTTTGATTGGAGAGCAGACAGATGGAGCTAAAGACACGACTTCTGAGCAGGATTATACATATATCTAAAAAGGGTTTGAGATTTTTCTCTTTTGATTTTGAGCCTTATTGATTATATTCTGGGATGTATATAGAATATAATAGAAACATAAAAAATAGAATAAAGAAGAAAATTGTTGACTCTACATTTTAACATTAGCAACAACATTCAGCACATGCAACATTCAACATTGTGTTGAGAATTTGTTGAATTCGCAACGATTATTTCGTTTTTTCTGCGATGATTGAATTTCGTATCGATGTTGCGAAAAGTATGGCAATATCAGTGTCATAAATAATTAATATTTCAGGCGAAATAAGCGATTATTAAAAATACAATTATAATTAAATTAATGTGATCAATTTTGTATAAGTTATTCTGCTTTAATTCGAAGAGCAAAATTGAAATGAAAGCGTTTTTAATTTTTAAATAAGGTTCTCGATAATTCATTTGGCAATAAGTTCAAAGCACAATCTTAATGGAATCGCGGAATGTTGACAATGTTGCGGAATGTCAGCAATGTTGGGCTCGGTGGAACCTGGCTCTTCTTCTTGTTGTGTCAAAGTTGAAATACCTTTTGCAAGGGTGTAGAAAAACAACTTTTTTTTTTTTGGCAGAGCCAAACAACTTAACAAAGCAGCCAACAAAATGTTGTAATGGCCGGCAAAGGAGCTGCCCCCAATCAAAGCACCCTCTCCCCTCCACTCTGCCAGCTCTCCTCTCTGCCAGCCCTCCTCTCTGCCAGCCCTCCCCTCTCCTCTGCTCGTCATTCCTTACACACTTGACTTTTGGCGTCACAATAGCAACAACAAAATGTGTTGCAACGACCTTTGTGGCCTCTGCGCCGCATGCTGCACAAACACACCATACACATCAGACGCAACAGTCGGCAGCGTGCCACGCCCACACATGAAGAAACCCACCCCACACCCTACCCCCTTCCCTTGGGAAAATGCCTTACATAATGAAGATGCCAAGTGGCGACTGAGTTTCTTCATCTTGTTTTGTTTGTTGTTGTTGTTGTTGTGGTTGTTGAATGTGGCACGTTTTCTCATCTTTGACTCCCAACTACCACCCACAGCCACCCCCTGCCTCACCCCCTCCCCCACTCCTTAATGGGCATGTCTAGCCTTGTCGGTTTTAATGTTGTTGGCATTGAGCGATGCCTGTGATTTGAAAGAGTTCATTAAGCTTGTTATTTAGTTTGTCCCCTCCCAACTTCGATGAATTCCTTCCGTTTTTTTCTTCCTATTTCCCCCTCTTCTTCTTCTTCTTCGTATTCTGCTCCTGCTTCCTGTCCTTGCTGATATATCCACAGTTCAACGACAGCTGGCGATTGTCTGAGGAATTCAGGTTTTAAAGTTTGCCACATAAAACTTAAGCTGAGCACACTTTGTGGCAGCAACTCAATTAAGGTGAAGCACAAAATTAGCTTGTGTTGTAAACAAATCTAAAAGGTAAATTGCCGAAAATAGAAAACTAAAAAATCGATGTTTATATGGAGAGATTCGATTCGATTGTCGGGGTTTTATTATAACAGTTATTAATGACACACATATAATGATAATATAATGTAATTAGTAATTCAACAACGGTATATTTTCGTACATCGATGTTGCATTCTCCAAGTCAAGTCTTGATATTTTTTTTTATATTTTATATACTTTTATATAATACATAAAAAAAAATAAAAATTAGCTTTTGTCTCCAGGATACAAAATATTTTTACCATGAAGAAATATGTCACCAAAACAATATTCGAAATAAATATTGGATAAATCATAAAAATACTATACAATTTCTGGTTGAATTTAATTTAAATAGCGAAAGACAATGTTAATCTAATAACTGAAATAAATATAATTAATAAATTTATATTTAAGTCATGGGAATAAGTAAAATTATAGAACAATTTTGTGGAGATGTTAATAAATCGAACCAGAACCGATACAAATACCGCTTATTTAGCAGTTTAACTCTGGTTTCATTTAACATAAATTTGACTTGAATTCAAACAAAAATTATGTATAAACAATTAAATTTTAATAAAGGCAGCGAATAAAAGTAATTCAACAATTTTGGTACACAAATTTCATTTCGTTTCACTTTCGCTTATTAAAATTTAAATAATTAAATTTGAATTAAGCTGCATTTAAAAAACACATGATTTAATTTAAAATTTAAAATGTGAAAATTAAAAGAAAATGTATAATTTAAATAATGTCAAATTAATAATAAAAATGTGTATGTGTAAAATAAAAAATAAATAATTTCAAATAAAAGGAAATGCTTAGCGGAAATGAATAATGGACAACTGAAATGAAATAATTATGAAATATTTTGAAAAATCAACATTACAATTTAAGAGAACCTTTTGACAAGCAATTATTTTAATTTTATTAGCTTCGAGCATTAACAATTATTTTCAAATTTGCCACCCGAAGTGCATATTCAATGAATTTCACTGTCGACCACACACATGAGGAGAAATGAAATAAAATGCAAATAAATGAAATTAATTAACTTGCTTAATTAAATGCATTATATGCAGAGATGCAAAATCAGACGAACTTTGTTGAATTTTTAAGTTTTTTTTATTTGCATTCATTCAATTAAACCGAAAATGGACAAATAGCCAAATGTTCTGGCCCAAATTGTAACAGAGATGACCAGACGCATGTCAACATGTTGCAAGTTGGCACTGGTTTGGGTTCGAAGCAAACCGGGCGCAAGCACACACAACTCAAACCCAAACAATTGACAGCATCGGCACTCAACAGTCCGGAAGTCATTTACATGCTATGTAAAATAGTAACGGTGTGTTTTTTGGGTGGCCGTGGCGGCGTTGGCTGGTGAGCGGTATGTTATGCGGTATGGTTTGGTATGGGAGCTCAGTTAACATTTTTGTCGCGTGTTTTGCGGTCTGTTGTTGCGGTTGCGGTTGCACGCAGACTACAAGCCGACCGACACGACACGGCTTGTGCCGGCTATCACAACAATAGCAACAACAGCAACCACAACGAACAGCGTTTCATACGATGCCAGCCGAAGCATACTTCGTGTGTTCGGCGCACTCGGCTTTTGGCCTGTTATCATTCGTTTGCCATGGCGCCGCTTACGTGCTTTTTTTTTTCTCTCGCCCATTCGTCGGTTATTTTTTTTTGCCGTTGGTCTTTGCCTATGACATTTTCTTCTCGTTGTTGTTGCTGCTGCTGTTGTTGTTGTACGACAGCCGGCTTAGTGTGTTGTGTGCGTATTGCGTCTGTCGACGAATCAGTTTCGCTACGGATTCTGCACGAAGCGGACGCGCCGAGTTGTAAGTCGCATTCACTTGCCGGAGGATCCTTTAACGAAATCTCGTCTTTTGACTGTTTTAACTGACTCTTATTTCGAAAGTGTTGTGTTTGTGATTTGATTTGAAATTAAGAAATTACGGAGGAAAAAATACAACATTCAGCCTTAAGCTAGATAATAAATAATACTTTTTGCTAAGGTTAAAAACAATATCGAATTTATAAATACTATGTGAATAAACTGTTTTATGTGTACATTACGTTTAGAAAAAAAAGTTAAGAAAAAAAAATGTTGAACAATGATTTCAAATAAAATACTAGGCCCTTTGCGCTTGTCATGAACCAAGAGGATTTCGTCTTTGCTATTTTCCTAATTTAATTTTTTAATAATTGTGCATTTGAATGATTGATTTGAGCATTTTTTAATAGGTGTTGATTAATAGTGATAAAGAATGATATACCTGCCTTATTTTTAATTATTGATAAATACATATGATTAATATATGATTGATCATTGATTGCTGATTGCAATAAAATAATACAGTATTTTACAATTATTTTATGTGATATTTAAGGATATTTGCGCTCCTTCAGAACCAAGAGGATCCCAAATTTTCAAAAACTTCGAATTTGGTTTTCTGATATGCTAATGAAGTATATTTTAAAGTAATTGTAATCCCCTTTTTCCTGCTCTTGTGGCACACTTAAAAATATATATATCGATCGGATAATAACTAAACCGTTTCATGCCAGTTTTAAGCACACTTTTAAATAATAAATGTTGTTAAATGTATGCAAAAATTAAACTAATTGCGAGTCGAAGAGGTCTATGATTTAAACTAGCATTTGAAAATACAAAACTAACTTAATTTTGAGTTAAATAAAAGATGCAAAACATCACCTACACCCATATATGTTTTTTAGAAAAAAAAAAGAATCTTCAGTCGAATCAAAGCTCAACACTAACATGAAATTTGCCAACACTACAAAATTCTTTGGCTGTGGTTTTCGTGCTTTGCATGTGCAAACAATTAACAGTTCTCTCAGCTAATGCACATTTCATGCCATAAAAGCAAACAGCAACAACAACAACGGCAACAGCAGCAATCAGAAGAGCAACAACAAGCAGAGAAAACTTGAGAGAAACTTATGAGCGTATTTCTAAATGAATAAACCAAAGTTAAATGGAGACTTGACTTCAAGCCTTACCATACACCCATACGCACGCACTCACACATGAAGTTGGGAGTAGGAGAGGGAGAGAGAGATATAGAGAGAGAGAGAGAGAGAGAGAGAGAAGTGCAACTGCAAAACACATACGAAAACAGCAAAGCAAATATAAACATAGAATTTAGCTTAAAAATACATTAAACCAACACAAACACAGAGACACACACAAACTCACACACGTACACAAAGAGAGCTGCATCAAATGAGCACACACAAAGAGAGCTCAGTCGCAGCAATCAGCTTCAACTGCATACGTAATGTAGTCTCTGTGTGTATGTCTATTTGTATGCGTATATGTATAGGTGTGTGCGTGTCTCTGTTGGCATCAATGCAGATCAATGGCAGATGGCGCCACGCACAAAAACGAAAAGAGGAAGAACAATTTTTTTACACCCAGCGTCCATTGGAGCTTATTGTTTTCTCTTTGGTTTTGCGACTCTTGTGTGCTGAGCTTTAGTTTTTGCGTCTCTCTTTTGACGTAACGAATTTACAAAATGTGCAGAGCAAAGCAAACAAATTGCAAAAATATGATGCCATTGCCTGCCAGGCTGATGCTGATGCTGATGATGATGATGAGGAGGAGGTTGAGGAGGTCGAGGACAATGCAGGGACAGAACTTTTGGTGCGATTGCCGGATTGCCTTTTGAACACTGCGACAAATTGTGCGAATTTGTTTTGTTGAGCGGGGAACGGGGAGCGGTGGGTGAAATGTTATTGATGCAACTCAATGGGGCACAATAGCTGCTTTTGTATTTTTTTTTATCGATATTCGAGAATCTGTCGGCATTGGCATCATTGGCATCATTGATATGCCAGTTGCTACCATCTACAAATTGACATCCATTTGTAAGCAGTGTTTTTTATTTTTCTTAATCAGTTTACGATTTGAGAGGCTTGTTTTCAGTCAGTCAGGAGAAGGAAATCAAATAATTATACATTTATATAAACATACTTTTCATTAATTAATTTAAAAAAATAGAAACTCAACAAGTACATTCTCTATGAAATCCAAATCTATTAATAACAAATTAAATTCTTACATCGTTTGCATATATAAATTTATTTTCAAAACAAGCATAAATATGGCACGTAAAATTGCGGTCAATGTTGGATTTTCAGCCGTTTTCGCAACTTTGTTTTCACCAAAGATATTAAAATAAAGACAACAAATGTGGGCCAAATTTCGTTATCTCAAAAAATAGTTTTTTTTTTTGCCTGGAAGCAAATCGCTTATGGATAAAACTTTCCAACTTTTGGCTTAATTACATTGCGATAATACTTTTATCAATTTCACTGCCATTTAGTTGAAATATCTCCAAACAATCGGCTCTTTAATGTTCTACTCAAAAAAAATTGTATATTTCCGATTTAACTATTGAATTTCATGTTTAACGATTGAGTTTCAGAATTGGAGTCGGAATTCAAAATTATTATTGAAAATTAGATATTTAAAAGAAAGACACATAGAAATATTGACAGCAAAAAACAGCTGTAATATTTTTCAAATGAGCTTTTTCATTATGGCTTTAACGAATTGTTTTCATTGAGGGCAGCTGCCCAAATTCCCAAATACCTGAAATACTCGTCGCGTTTGAGCCACATTAAAGTAGAGCACACTTTGGCAAATGATAATTTGTTCTACGGCGGCTTTTCATTGTAAACATGGCAGGACAACAATGAACTTTGTGTTATCCTCGACCTCGCCCATCCCCCCGGCCCCCTTTAACCAACAGATTCTATTACCCGCAGCAAATGTCGCAGCGTTGAAAGCCAAAAGCTGTCAGCATTTAGCGACTGTGGCTTAGGCCAAAAACAAATATAAATATGTAAAAAAAAATGGGTGGGTTGTGGGTGGTGGCAGTAGGGGATGTAGCACACTTAGGCTGGTGATTTTACATGCGGACCACAGCTGCCCCAGCTTATTATTATCATTATTTCATTTTTCTTTCGGCGCCCTTGTTTACAATTTAAGCTGATTGAGAATCTCTTTAAAGATATATATGTATATATCTATATGTATATATATATATGTATATATATCTTTAAATATATTGCGGTTATTTGCCACTCATCTGCTCAACATTCTGTTCGCATGTGTGTGACACACTCTTTTAATTAGGCTGGCAAAAAAAGAGTGCTGCATGATGAACGCGTGTGTGGCATGACTAACTAATGTCAGCCAATGCGACAATCGCTTTTCTGTTTGCCTTCTCTGAATCCATTTTTTGTCTCGCTCAGAGACTTGCCACGTTGACATCCTTTGGATAGTCCTTCAGCATTTTGTCGCTAATTGGTCACATATCTGGTTTTGTCTAGGTGGCAGTGCCGAGTTCTCCTGCTCCTCCCACCCGTCTTTCTTTTATTTCCATTTGAGTTTGGGGTCAGTCGATGGACTGATTTGATTGTCCATTGCATTTCTGATGAGCATGGGAAAAAACTCGGCTTTGATTGCTAAACAATGACTCAAGCTAACATCCAGTTAATTAAAGCAAATTGCCTACAGTGTCCTATGAAGAGAAATTGAATCCATTATTACGAGTTTATAAACACTTCAACATACTATAATAATAATGTAGGTCAACCAATGCATTCTATAGATATCCACGAGGCAAAAACAATCCATTTTATTTTCAATTTGCATTAGTTTATTAAATTGACTATATATATTCAATGATACAGTTTTTCGCTTTAATTTATGTCGTCAATGAACTGAGAAGTAATTTGAGGTATCATTTCTGAATAGCTAAGATTGTGGAGACTTGGCCATATCAATAAGTTGACTATTCGTTGGATATTTGGTTATTTTCAGAAATTATTATTAGTTAATATTATTTATTTATTATTAATGTATTCATTTAATGTATTATAAATAATGTATTCATATTTCGAACTTGCAAATTATTGCGCTGGTCACAAGAGATTTAAATAAAATAATAATAATAATGCTTCAAGCGGATTAAATTACAATGAGTAGTTAATTTAATTAAGTTGTCAATATCTTTTGTATTAATTGTGTTATTGTGCGGTTTACAATATTCAGAATTTTTATTTGCTTACTGTTCGATGACCCTTTTCATAATTGAAATATATTTATAAAATGTTCAGAATTTTTACTTGCTTACTTGTTTGATGACCTCTTTTTGTAATTTACATAGGTTTTTTGCTGGCACATCAATGAACTCATAAATTAACCTAATTTATTTTTTTTAATTTAATAAAATTAATTGTAATTTGAAATGGACTACGCTATCTATGGATTTAAGGTCTGAGAAACGAGTAACTGACTCTCCAATATGTGTAAGGCGTGCTTCAACTTCTGAACATATATATATATATATATATATATATATATGTATGTTATAGTTTTCAGTGACTTATTAACTCAAACGGCACAGCGCATTTTCGGTTTAAATCCTTGCAATATCCACGGCATATTTGTTTAGCTAACAGTCTTCAATTTGAATGTATATTCCATACCATACAATTTTTAAAAACATCCCAAAGTATCTTTAGTGCATTGAATTGATTGCTTCAACTTATGATTGTCTAAAATACATTTTTACTTTACATTATTCCATAACTAAGTAAAACTTTAGACAAAGAATGAGTTCTGATCTCTGATTCAGCAATCGCTTCTCCTTATTCGTACTAATTACATTGGTTCACTTGTATTGCTTTAGATTATTATTGATATATTAAGTTAGTTTAATACTAACTTTGACTCGTAACTTCTACTGCAATATGCTACTCCCAGCCTCAAGAGATTTTATTTGAACTTCAGGCAACATGTTCTTCAGCTTGAGTAACTCACTGTTTAGCTGCATGTCTTTCTATCTATTCCTGGTTTCGGCAGTTTTTGCTCACTTCCCAGTAAATCCCAATAACAAGTTTCCCATTTGTTTAAACCCCTCCCAAAAAAGAAAGAAATGAAACCAACAAGCCAGAAAGTATGCACGCAGAAATTGCTTAATTCTCGACTTTTCCATATGACTTTGGTGCCCATAAATTTGGTTTCAATGCACTACTCTGCCCTTGTGGCCGCCCTCTCCTCTGACCACGCCTCTGAAAGCTAACTGTGCCATGTCAATTGTTTGCTGTCTAGCAAGTTGTGCGTTCAGTTTACAGAGCAGGCTCGGGCCGGGTTGGGTCGGGCTAACCCCACAGATGCCACGCAGATTTGCCCGGGAATTCAATAAAGTTTGGCAAAATATTATGGCGGGTAAGCCGCCATATTCCAGATACAGATGCCACGCCCATTTTTTCAGTTTCCATTGCTGCTGCTGCTGCTGCTGCTGCTGCTGCACGTGCCACACAAAAGTTTTTGCCCATTTACAGAAAAAAGCGAAAGAAAACCCTTTTGCCACACCGAAACTCAAAAAGTCGTAAAGATTTGCCTCTTAGTTTGTTGGCAAAGGCTGCAGCGCCCTCTGGCGGCCAATTGATATATGGTCGGGGTTATCTGGTCACAAGGTATTCGAGTTTGTGGATACAATGCCGCTCCAGTTACCAGATAACAAAATGACTCTGCAGCAGCCACTAGGCTTGCCACACTATTTGCATACGTTGTGGCAAATTAATGCGAAATTTTCCAATTCTCAGCATCGAAAACGTGGCCCGAAAGAAGCCAAAGATTGGTGATGGGCAGAGCAAGGTCTACTTTTACTGTTACTTGTGTTATGTTTAAGCAACTATATATCTATCAACGCACTAGCAACAAGTTAGATATATAACTTAAGACTTGTTAAAAAAAAAACTTATGAAAGGAAATATTCTCAGCTTGAATTGGAAGCGGATCGACACCGATTCAGAATCGGAATTATTATATATGTTATGATATATATATATATATATCATATATATGTTATCATCATCATTATAGATCGGTTCCTTTACTAAGTTTTATGTTAAAGTTGATATACGAGAATTTATATACCAAATTTGATGTTTGTAGCTCATCTAAATTATGAGACGGTCAATTTAATATCAAGTTTAAAAAGAGACAGAAAATAGAGCTGTAGACAGAGATAGCGCATCTCGCACATGTTGAATGACGGCTAATTAATTTAAGAGATGTTTTCGTTTATGTTTCTTATGTTTCTTAAGTTGGCCAGTGGCTTTCGCTAACTTGGTCAACGTACTTAGCTAATCAGCTCCACCCGAGCACAACTTTCTCTGCGCTTGGCGAAAATATGAAAAATTCTGTGTGTCATGCGTGTTGTTGGCAATTTGCCCATATTAAAAAAGGAACAGACACAAAAAGAAAAATGGATAAACTTTCTCTGTGGTATTCTTACTTTTTTATGGCTTTTAAGCATGTCGCCTCCGGGGGAGGGGCTTAGATCCATCCACCGCACAAAACTTTTTCCCTTATGACTCGCTTATGAAATTAAGCAATTTTCCACTGGCATACCTCCCCCACACCCCCGTCGACACTCTCCCACACCCCCCTTTCTCTACTCTCACGCATGATGACGTTTTGGCTTAGACAAAAACAGATTTACAAACAAAATTTGTAGAAAAAGTGTGGCAACAAGCAGGTTTAACAAATTTTATGCACTTTTTATGAGTTTGGCAAGTGTTTGGAATTAAATTAATAAATTCAGCTTGGCTGCAAACACTTTTTATGTGACTGCAAATTCAAATTTAATTGTTGAGCTTAATTCGGTCATTTTGTAGATTTCTTATTGCCACTAATCGTCTAAGTTTGAGGCGTGGCAGAAGTGGTTGCCTCTAAATTAGTAAGAATAGTCAATTAGGACTCAATCGAAATCATCAAAAAACATGAATAAAGCAAATCAAAATATATTTCATTGTTATTCTTCTTTGGTCTATTGAAATGAAATATAAAATGAAATGAATAATAAAATAAGTAATTGAAATATAAGTGTGGCAAAAAACACATTTTTGCACACATTTCAGCATTAAATTATACAAATTTTATTATTTAAATTGTGATTGAATTTTAAAATAGAAGCTTCAATTTCATAAGTCGTATGTATAGATATTGATATTGCCATACTTTTCAGAACATCGATAAGAAAAAATGAATTTAGGTATTTTGTGAATTCATTTCATTTATTTGGAGAAAAATTCAATTTTAAGGGTATACGAAATCGAGACACAAATAAATAAATAATAAATCTGTATTTCTATATTTAATTTAATAAATTCTGAATTAAAATTGGCAAGTAATGAGAAATGAAAGCAGATATATTATATATCATATAGATCAGTATGAAAATTAGTAAAACACTTTTAGCAAATATGATTTTTGAATTGTTCCCTTATTGATAGCAGTGAAAATTTCTCACACACGAAAGGAACTTAAATAAAAACGTTTTAAAACTGCCGCGACAAAAATGATGTGAAACAAAGAAAAAAAAAAACGTTACGAAAATAGACCGTGTGAAAAGTTAAGCTCCAAAATATAAGAAAAATAAAGTACAAACAATATTTAATCGCACCGCCGGCCAAATTTGAGAGGCGGAAGGGAGGAGAAGCTAAATTGGGCGGCTCGCGGAGTGCTCGCGTGGAGAGATGCACTTGGGGCAGGCGAGGAGGCCAACGTTAGTGCTCCTGGCTGGGGAAAGTGGCAAGGCAACGGCAAGTTGATGTTGCTGCCGTCTTGGCATCTGATTGGGGCCCTCCTAGTGCTCATGGCAACAGCGGGGGACTCCACCAATAAGATCATCTTGCCGCAGATACTCAACGGCAGCGTCGGCAGTGGCAGCAACAACGGCTTTGGTGCCTCCGGCAGCACCAGTGCCAAGCATAACAGTGGCGCCAAGTCTGCGGCACCAGCAACTGGCAGCGGTGGCGCCACCGCCAACGGCAACACCGTCCTCAGCAGCAACGGCGTAATTGTTGCCGGCGGTATGCCCAATGTGCCAACATCGAATTTAAATGGTAAGCACGCCCCACACTCCCCCAACTCACAATAGACACCTTCAAAACCTCAAATATATATTGAATTTTTCGAATATGGATGCAAGTCAAAAATAAAGTTGAAAATATCAAAAATTTAGACTTTATTATTCGTAAAGCTCTCGATATTTATTTAATTATTTATCGTTTCTACATTAATTTAAATATGAATAATTGATAATACATATTAAAACTAATATTCATAAACAAAATAAATAAAATATAAAATCTCACTTTTGATAATTTAATTACAATATTTGCTTCAACATTTAATGCAGTGTTTTGGTAAAACCCAATCAGATCCAAAATGAATATAACTTGTAATCATTTAGTGCTCAAGACCAACATTTGTTGCCCTATTCTCATTTCGTCAAAATCTTTGATTTGTTTAATTTGAACAATATCCAAACTGATTTTACGACGTTTGCTAAACATGCTGTTGATTAGATTAGTTATCGATTTTATGTAAATTGTAAATTGTTGAAAATCGCAAAAAATGTTTACTCTGCAAGAAGTGTAAATTTCAAAATTGACTAAGGTGAATATTCTTATGGACATAGAGAAAACTATAAATGTTCTTCAATTTTTAGTACAATTTAAAAAAGTTGCTGCCATAAACATTAAAAAAAATCAGCTGTTTTCAAGAGTTTTTCGCTGTTTTCGATTCATGCTTAGCAAACCAGCAATAATTTTGACTAATTCGAGAGGAGACAATTTTCACAGTCATTGTGAAAACAGCGAAAATAAAAACACAAACCAGAAGTCCGCTTTACAAAGTTAATTAAATTAATTTAGATTCAAAATGTAAAAAATAAAACAAAAATAAATATTACAAAAATTGATTTGTGGCTCTCAGTTTGACAGCTATTTAATGCGTTTTCTAAAAACCTAAATTAAACTTAACTTCTTAGGTTTGTAGTCAGTTTATAAGTAAAATTCTTATTTTTAAAAAGTATATTTCTTAGGGAAAGAATGCCTTTGGAAGGAATCGCCCAAAATATGTAAACATCATTTTTTCGCACGAGTGCTCTGTTTATTGAGCCGATAGCACGAATTTTTGATATAAATTTATGGAAACGTCACGTTTTCTTTTCATTAGGAATAGGTTTCCGAAAAAGCTGATGAACATTCTGAATATTTATTTAAGAGATTAAAATTTAATATAAATAGAAATATAAATTTCTCTGCTTGTGATGCAAATCGGTTAAAATGACACTTTCGGAGATGCAATTGTGTTATTTAGCAGTACCTTAAACAACGCCTGAGGTATATATATATACATATATATATATACATATATATACAGCATAATATAGAAAAGAATATGTAGATTATATATAAACTAGATTTGGCTTAAGCTGTATTTATAGATAGATAGATAGGAACAGATTCTGTTGATTATTCTATCGTTATTTCAATACAGTGATATCTTTTTCAGTTGGGTAGTTATCTTAGTATAGTTATCCCTTAAGTTGAAGCTCTGTACAGGATATCTGATAGTCAGGTTGTTTCTGTGAATCAATCCAATTTCTTGGGATTTTGCAATTTTGTGTAATATGGCATACTTATCTTGGTTATCTTTATGCCAGCTCTGCCTGCGGGGCTGACATGAGTGTCTGATGCTATCTATGGCACTCGGCTCGTAGGCGCCACACCTCGGGCAATCATATTTACAGACTGACAGCGAGACAGACAGGAAGCCAGACAGACAGACAGACTGGCACAGATGCAGGGCGGGATAAAATGTCGCCGTGGGTCATAAGTGAAACACGGCTGTATGCCAAAAATTGAAAGCTGGCTGCTGCACACATACGATGCGTGAAAAAAGAAAATCCCAGAGCCAAAAGTGGATATATGTATATATATAGATAGATAGAGATAGACAGAGAGAGAGAGAGAGAGAGAGAGAGAGAGATAGGCCATGCCGGCTGACATTGTTCTCAGGTGCAGCCAGATTCAGGAGTGGCAAAACAACAACAAAAAACAACAGAAACAACAACAAATGTCGCTTAACTGTGCGCAAAATTCTTTCAGGCACTGCAATTTATGTCGCAACAGGCAACATCAAACATATCAACAAACTCGCCCCACTTGCCACCAACCAGTTGCCACCACTCGTTGCTGTTCCGTTCCTTTCTTGCAATTACCATTCGAACTCGTCTCCCGCTCTGACAAGCCAGGCCCATCAACTGCTGCTGGCCAATATCATTGCCAACTTTTTTATGCCATGCCAGATGTTAAAAGCAGCCAAAAGTGGGTATATTGCATAATGGAAAGAGACTGCACTCTTTTCGATATTATTTATGGCCTATACATATATTGACTGGCCAATTTACAACATATTGACAGGTTATTGACTTGCCAGCTTTGTAATGGACTGAATCCGTTAACCAGAATATATTCCCAGCTTCAGCTAATCAAAGCTGGATGTGTAAAGAATTTCCTAAAAACACGCTTTGTATATTTGTAAAAAAATATATATATGTTTAGATACATTTTTTAAAATATTTGTTATTGTTATTTGGATTAATTTCGAAAAGTTTGAGCTTCAAAGTCCATAGCTCTCCCTGAAGACAAACCCCTACGGGCTAAAAAAAAAAAGCGAAAACAAAAAATATTTTTAAAAAAGAAATTCAAATTTTTTTGGCTTAACAAATGTTGCAAAAACTTTATAGAATTTTTTACAATTTACTCCACATAAAATTTGTTTAGTTTTAACTTGGTTGTGAAGCATATCTCAAAAATATTTCTTCTTTTTAAATTTTTAATTTTAAACATAATTTGAAATTTAATTTAATTTATTTTTTTACTCTGTATATTTTTTGTGTCGACTGAGTTTAGTTGACATTAAATAAATAAATAAGAAATAAAATATTCAGCTTAAAAACCTTTTCTAAGTTTGCTCTTTTGTAATTGTACAAACCCCAAGATAAACAGGCAGCTTCCATTAATCTGATTTCACTTTCATTTCAATAACAATCAAATCCATTTTTTACACTATAAATTACAGTTTTTTAATAAAATAAATAGAAAAAATTAAGTTTTTTAATTTGCATTAGGCAGGTCATCAGCAATTCGTTTTGCTCCACTTTTTTTATGCGACGAGCTGTTGTAGTTTGCCAAGTGGGCGGGGAGGGGGCGTTTGCGATTTGTGTGAGTATGCGGTGGGGGAGGGGGAGGGGGTGTGGCGGGAATGGGCTGGTCCGACAACAATTTATATGCAGACACGCGCTGTGGCGCGAAAATTGCAGCTGGATGAAATCCCATGATTATGCGGAGAATTTGACGCTGCTGCAAAAAGGTTGCACGCTTGAGTTGCAACAACATTTTTACAGTTTTATTTCTTGTTGATGTTGTCGTTGTTGTTGTTGTTGTTGTTGTAGTTGTTCTATGCTTTATGTTTCTCAATTCACTGGATGAAAAAGAGTCGGCATGAATGTCATGGTTACATTTGCCTTAAGTGCTGCTAATTTATGCAACATTTCCCCTGCCCTATCTGACACTGCCACTGCCACTCCACTTCCTCTTTCTCGGCCAGCTGTTGTTTCATAATTAGATGGTTTCGCTCATGTTGTGGGCGTGGCAAATAGTATGCTGTATGTCAAATGCCAGAAGGCTGCATTAGTGCGCTTATAGACGAGTGTGTGTTGGTGTGGCTGTATATATGAGTGTGTGTGTGTGTGCGTGTGTGTGCGTGTGTGTGCGTGTGCGTGTGTGTGTATGTGTGCGTGTGTGTGTGTGTGTGTTTGAGTGTATTTAGACCCCAGGGGCCCAGTTGAATTGGCAGCGCTAACCAAATAGTATTGACTTTTGCCTTGTGCACTATGCCATAACACATGAATATCCTTATGTGTTTGTGTGTGTGTGAGAGTGTGTGCGTGTGTGTGTGTGTGTGTGTGTGTGTGTATTTTCGTGTGACATTGAGTGTGAGGCCGGACATTCGCCTGCCGGGCATTATAAATAACTAATTAGGCCCAAAACTGTTGCATACCAGCGGGTTGCGTGAATCGCAGCCACACAAAATTAAGTTAAGCACACACAAAAGTTTACATAAATAACAATTGAAATTGAATTCATTAGTCGCCTGGAATTATATATTGTTAAAATCGATACTCTTAATACAATCACCATTTTATGCATTTCAAATTTCACATTATGCGACAAGAAATTAACATTTTAAAAATGCATATTCAAAGTGCTAAACATTAGTTAAATGCATATTCAAAGTGCTAAACATTAGTCAAATATCTAGATGATCGACATATAGATGGATAGATAAAATAAATGTATTTTAATCTTCAATAATTATCTATGCATATGTGAACTGCAACAGCTGAGATAGTTACGCACAATACATTTATTTAAATTTATTTATTTTTCTGCATAACTTTTAATTTTTTGCAAAATTGTCATTCACTGAGTTGATTGATTTTGTTGCTTATGGACTTGTTTAAATATTTAAACATTATTATTAAATATACACATTGAAATTAAGAAATTCAATTGTGCTAAGTAAATAAATAACAATAATGAATATTTGCGGTGCTTTATGCATAATTAATAAAGTGCAAAGTGAATTCAGTTAAATCATAAGAACAAAAGAGAATATCTTGAAGATATTTGACAGCTTTGCAAATATTACAGCTGCATTTTATTATTATTATTATTATTATTCATATTTATTTGTCAATTAAGTGAAATTATGTGCAAAATCTGCACTATTTTCATCATTTTGCACATTTCACTGATTAAAGCACTTTTGAGCCTTCTGCCTTTCGGCCATGTAATTCAATAACATTTTAGTTAAACAGTTAATTGAATTGCAACGGCATTTTATTAGTACTCGGCTCAAAGCAATTGAAGTCAATTAAACAAACATTCTTAAGCCAAATGTTTTAATTTGATTTCATTGCACTTCAATCAAGCAAAGTGCTTGTGGAGAATTTTCAAAGTGCAGAAAATCAGAAATCCAACTAAATTATAGAAATTCACAATTGTTGATGAATTTATAATAATCGATATCTTATAGATGAATGAATATATATCACTTTAATTTTGTTTAACAATTGTTTGTATTTGCTTATGAAAATTATGGGCATTTTTTTTTAGCAAAAAAAAAACACATTTTGATTAAATAATTAACAATGCAAAATATTTGTACATATTTGTTGGAAATACATAAATTATGCTCTATTTTCTATCCATTTTGCAGTTGTTGTTGAAGAACCCGAATTTACCGAATACATCGAAAACGTAACTGTACCTGCTGGACGTAATGTCAAATTGGGTTGCTCCGTTAAAAATCTTGGCTCCTACAAGGTGGGTAAAAAGAAAAATCACTATTTAATGCATAGCTTAATTTGCAGAAGAATTCACAAACTTTTGTAATTATTATTATGTTTTCTAAAATGTTCAGTTTTTAGTTTGGTTTTTGTTACTTGGAAAGAGATAAAAATTCGCATTACAAGCTTAAAAAAGTTAAGATTGCATCAAAACAAGTCAAATTGGCATTCATTTTACGATAAGCTAAATGAAAGTTGAAATCCATAACAATTCCGATTGCAAGTCCACTATTCCAATATTTGTTTTAGAATCCCATTTAACGAAATGCCAACCCAAATTTTTGCATACCTGTGCAGCGGGCATAAACACGTTTAGTGGTTTTGGCCAGGTTGTCCCTTTAAAAACTATTTAATAACATCTAACGACATGCAACATACTACGCTGCATGCACTCCGTGCGGCAAGGAGCTGCGCAATGTGCACACGTAGACGATTGCAATTTCACAGCTCAGCATCAGGATCACAAAAAAAAGGAGAAGAAAACAAAAAAAAAAGAAAACCAAAAAAAAGGGAATTGGTAAACCCAGAAGCGATGGCAAAAAGCGGAAGCGAGAAAATTGCATCATAGTGTCGCATATAAAAATAAACTCGACTGGTTTCATGAGCGGGCCAAAACTGTTTGTCTGTGTGAGTGTGTGTGTGTGATGGCTATGAATAACACGCATGCAATACATGTAACTGAGAAGCTGCCTGTCAACAGTGTGGAGGGAAGAGGGAAGGGGCAGACGGGTAGTCTTGCTCAGCAGCACACAGATACAGAGACAGCTACTTAAACATGCCATCAGTCGGTCTACGCTTTTTGCCACCTGTTTCCCCTCCAGCCACACCCCTCGCCTTTCCGTTTTGGCCATTTCATTTAGTTGATGCGGTGCACGTTTCTTGAGTGTGAAAAAAGACGCTTTGTCGTTTTCTTGTTGCTTGCATTTACACCTCAATTTGATTCTATTTCCTGGATATGCCAAGCCAAAAATACATCCCAGTTATCAGCTGGCTGGCACAGCCACACCTCTCTCCCTCTCTCTCTCTCCCTCTGTCTTTCTCTATCTCTGCCACTTCTATTTCCATCTCTGTCTCTGTCTGTTAGCGTACTAAGTTGGGCTTAGCTACTTGAGCCAGCTTTTGGATTGCTCAGTAATGATGCTCGGAGGCGCCGCTGCAGCTGCTGAAGTGCTTTTGACATTCATGGCATTGCTCTCCATTTTCCATGCTAATGATGTCCTTGGGGCACAGCTGGCACTTGCCGTGATCCTTGCAACTATCGAAAAGCTGATTTTTGTGGCATTTAGTTGAATTGCATATTTGACTCTTGGCTCGCACAACGTATGCGCAATGTGGGTCACCAATTAGTTGACTTCTGCTGTCATCATCAGTTTCGCCTCTATTCAATCTGCTGTCCCATCCCATGCATTTCCCTCACTTCATCATCATCTGCTTCAGCTTCACATTCATTCTAGCCTCGTCAATCGGTTTTCTTTTCCTCTTTCTGTCGAGTAATCAAATCATTAGCGCTCATTACACGCTGATTTCTTGCAACTTGCTTAATTAATAAATCATTTAGCGTTTTTTCCTCCTAGCTATTTTTCACTTGGCAGACCGCAAGAAAAACAGCTAATAAAATTATTGACGTTTGCATTTACCGACGGGAAGATACTTTAAAAGCAAAGAAATCGTAATTAATAATTAATAATTAATAATAATAGTAAAAATCACAATGAAATATTAGTTCTATCTCTTAAGGAGATAATTAATTAATTGAAAATATATTGGATTAAATTTATTACATATATATTCATAATTACTTAAGCTAGTTTTAATAGTGTAATATTAATAATTAATTTGGCTTAAATAACTGCCACAATCTTCTATCGGGTGGAAAAGTGTTCACTGCTCAAATCCAATGTAGCCTTCTTAATAAAGCGAACAGTGTATAGAAATGCTAATGGTGCATGAAGAGGAAGAGGAAGAGGCAGAGGAAGAGGAAGAGGCGACTTGTTTTTTGTTTTGGTCCCTTGCTCTTTCAGCTTCATTGCGCTTTGTTAGCGCACTTTCACAAAAGTTTTCTAAAGGAAGCGTGAGTTATTTGAATAAATGAGAAAGCAGCTTGTTTATTAATCAGTTGAATTCTTGGTCGAGTCTGTTGGTAGTAAGATTAACATAGAGATTAGTCGGGCAAAAACAGTTTGTTTACAGCTGAGAGAGAATTGTGAAAAAGACACTCGATTTATTTATTTACTCAACTAGCTTTGTTAAATCACTGACGAATCCAAGAATTGCATAGCACTAGTCTGAGCAATACTACGAGAAGATTGCTGATATTCGTTCTACTTGACTAATTATTTGTTTTCGCTGCTGAATGCTTAATTTGTACATTTCTGTATTTATTTTGAATTAACTATGTATTGTCCCCTATTTCTAGAGATGTCTAATAAAGTGATTGTACAAAAAATCGACTTTTAAACAATAATCTAGCTCTAAAGTCTGATCTTTGAAAGAGCTTACCAGGAACATTGGAAAATGGTTATCAGCAATCTAGCTTCATATTATGCTGACTCTAGCCATAAAATGGTTCGATTTACACTTTGAGGTTTATACAGCAACTAAACTCTAATTTAGCAGTCTAGAAAATAAGCGAATTTCTAAAAACAAATGTTTTCTCTTCAACTTAGAGATATTTTCTATAGTTAAGAAATAATTTTCTAATCTTCCGTTTACTATCCATCTCGAATGCTATTCCTGTTAGTATGTTTATTTTTTTATTTATTTTTCTCTGCATAATATCAAAATTACTGCTAGTAATTTCTACATATTATTTAAATATTAATAACGCATTTGCAAATAACGAGAAATTTCCATTATTATGTTGACTTTTGCAGGTCGCTTGGATGCACTTTGAGCAATCGGCCATTCTCACGGTGCACAATCACGTGATCACGCGCAACCCGCGCATCAGTGTCACGCACGACAAGCACGACAGGCACCGCACCTGGTACCTGCACATCAACAATGTGCACGAGGAGGACAAGGGTCGCTACATGTGCCAGATCAATACGGTGACGGCCAAAACGCAGTTTGGCTATCTGAATGTTGTGGGTGAGTCTTGGCAAAGTGGGAAAGGGCTCTAGTAAAATCAACAAGTAAGCGTGCCCAGCTCTAATCAGCAATCGGGCAGCCCCAAAGGTGGGCGCAAAAAACACACGGAAAACCTGTACAAATACTCGCCGTATTAAAAAAAATAATTCATTAGGCCTTTAAGCGTGCACACGCAGAGAGAAAACAAAAGAAGCTGCTCGACTACTACATACCCTGCTGATAGAAATGGGATCAATATGTGTTGGTCTTTCTTAACCGATTTTAACGAAATTTGATCATTATAATGACAATGTTATAATTAATAATATTGTTTAATATATATCGATATTCGCAATATCGATATTCGCAAACGGAGGCAGTTATCGATAAAGTGAAGTAAAATTGATTTATTCTAAATTTGAAGTCTATATGTCTATATGGTGTCGGAGATGCTTCCTTCTGCTTGTTACATATTTTTGCACAGACCCAACATACTCTTTTTATCCATTTTTAACAAGTTCCGGGCATAAAAACAAAAACAATGGCAACGGGAGAGAATCAGAGGAAGGCGAATGCAGAAGCAAATTTTTTGGCGCGTTTTTACATTTGTGTGTGTGTGTGTTGGTGTGTGTGTTCAGCGCACAGTTCAGTGAATCTTTTGGTCAGGCGAAATTGTTTTCCTGGATGGCAAACAAAACAAATTATTAAAAATGCATGCGATTTTCGGTCAAAAGGGAGCGAATATTTTTAATGAAAAAATTATAAGCAGCAATGATAAAGAAATTAAACAAAACAAACTTGTTTAAGTTGTATATGTATGTGCCAAATCTGTTTTATTGCCAAATATTTGCATGTGCTCTAGTCAAGAATAAAAGTAATAAAATATAAAAATGAAAATAAAATAAATATATAAATATGCATTTAATATGATGCAGTAAAAAAGTTTATAATTTCATTACATTAAAACGGTATTTTTTTTAATTACTGCCAGAATATATTCGCAAATGCGTTCAACTGTTAAATAAATCAATTGTTATATATATATATTCAGCTGTACTTGGACAGATAAAAAAGAAGCGGGTCAACGAATGAACAAGCTGCAAAGTCTGAGGTGTGCCAGTCAAAACTAAACTATATTTCTTTCCAAAATACATCTGTTCTTTTTACTTTATTGACGTCTCTTCTCTTCCTTTTCTATCTTCTTCAAATTGGGGATCACACTATCGATATCAATGTTATGTAAACAGTTGTATGTTAGTTTACAGATGTTAAGTTACAGGCTTAGCTGTCATCACTAGTAGTCTGCTTCTTTTTACTTTTCTGACGGGCAGACGTATAGCTGGTCTTTTAAACGACGCGCAAATAAATCTGCTTTTTTTTGTTGGCATCTTTGAATAAAACTGCGTGAAAATGGTTGCTAAGATGCCCAGGCCAAAGAAGAAGCCAGTGACGAAGAAGGTTGCCCCGGCTCCATTGGCCATGAAGAAACCAGTTGTCAAGAAAGTTGTCAACCAGCTCTTCGTGAAGCCTCCAAAGAACTTTGGCATTGGCCAAAATGTGCAGCCCAAACGTGCTGTGCTCCAGAAGCGTCTGAAGGTGCCACCACCAATCAATCAATTCACCCAGGCCCTGGACAAGACGACTGCCGTCAAGTTGTTCAAGCTGCTCGAGAAATATCGTCCCGAATCGGTGTTGGCCAAGAAGCAGCGCTTGAAGAAGACCGCCGAGGCCATGGTTCAGGGCAAGGAAGTGGAGCCCAAAAAGAAGCGCAGCTATGTTGCCGCTGGCACCAACACGGTCACCAAGCTCATCGAGCCGAAGAAAGCCCTGCTGATCGTCATCGATCACGATGTGGATCCCCTCGAGGTGGTGCGTTTGTTGCTTGTCTTGCGCCGCAAAATGGGTGTGGCCTATTGCATTGTGCGCTGTAAGATGTGCGCCACTTTGGCGCTGACGGCTGTTGAGAACAACGACAAACCGAACTTTAGCAAGCTGATAGAGGCTGTCAATGAGCGTCACGATGAGATCCGTCGTCTTTACTTGAAGAATTTGGCTGGCATCGCCAAGCTATAACGTGCCAAGGCTTGCGAGTTGGTCCAGAAGATGGGTTAATTAATCGGTTGCAGTAGCACAAGCAACTATTCTATGCATAAACAAATGTACAACAACAACAAAAAATAAACATTTAAGTGTACAATTTGAAAAAAACATAAATATAAAATAAAACAAAGGAAAAAAATAATAAATGGAAATATGAATGACAGTTTTTTGATGGAATGAATACAGCTATCAATTAAAATAGTGAGCATATTGTGCATTTGGATCAACTGCGAAACATAACCGGAATAATTATAAAATGCATATTGAATTCTGGAAAAATTGAAATTGAAAACATTTCAATTGCAATTTCCTGTTGCACACAAAACTGACACCAACAAACAATGCAGTTTATCACCCATTTTATCTGAGGGACGCTTAAAATTTAGCTTATTTGGCCAGAGTGGGTAATTTATAAATGCCGCCAGCACAGGCACACACATAACACATGCATTTATTACGTAAAGCATTCCCTTAAATCGTGAATGCTTTTCATGATTACCGCTTGCATTGTTGCAACTTAAGCGGATTATGAATATAACAATTTACTGATTTACTCAAACAAAGTCGCTCTCCGTTGTTTAGTATTTAATTTGTGGTAGGGTGTCAAACCGAAACGAATTTAGCTCCCTTTTCCCATTCTGGTACGTAAAAGAAATCCGATTAAGTTTCCGTACAATTTTTATGGTGTTTGGTTACGTATTGGCATCTTGATTTTTACCCTATGTTATTGGTGTAATGCAAAAGTTTGAAGAGCAAAGTGAGAACGTTCCACTCGGGTATTCTCGGATACTAATTAAACAAATATATGTCTAACCTTAGACAATTCTATAGATCATTAATGAAAACTGGGTTGAGCCCAAAATAGACACTTATTCTTCTTATAAGCTAGAAAGAAATGTGTGAAAGTGATATAATAAAGTTGTGCAAAGTTATGTACAAAGCAGAAGGTATCGAATAGGAAATAAATAAACAAGAAGCGATCAAAGCAGTCTGGCAACCTTGTTGCCATTGAGCCGCAACGATATCAGTAAAGTATCGATATATGCGCACTATCGATACAGCATAAGTTCATCTTCATTATCAATACGCATAAACATATTAATGTATATGAATGTGAATTTAGTTAACTTTTAACTCTCACATTCGACATACGTTAAATGCATGCCACCCAATTTTCCAGTGCCACCAAACATCGATGATTCACTGAGCTCCAGCGATGTCATCGTACGCGAGGGCGCCAACATTTCGCTGAGGTGCCGGGCGAGCGGCAGTCCCCGGCCCATTATCAAATGGAAGCGCGATGATAATTCGCGCATAGCCATCAATAAGAATCACATAGGTAAGTGCAAAACGCAAACGCAGCTGCATCAATCATTTAAGCGACTTCAAATCACTCTGACTCTCTCTCTCTCTCTCTCTCACTCTATGTGTGTGTGTGTCTCTGTCTCTTTCGATTACAGTGAACGAGTGGGAGGGCGATACGCTGGAGATAACTCGTATTTCTCGCCTGGATATGGGCGCCTATCTCTGCATTGCATCCAATGGCGTTCCCCCAACGGTTTCCAAGCGCATCAAAGTCAGCGTGGACTGTGAGTATCCATCGAGGGGGTTGGGCGGTTTGGATGGATTTGTGTTGGCTGCTTTACACATTTTACTCTTTGACTGTTTGTCAGCGCGAATATGATAAAGTGATTCTTTCGTTTTACTGACCAGAATTCCATATTTCATACTACTATTTGCCCAGCACTTGCTGCGTTTACAGATTTGTTCGCACAAACAACTATTGAAAAGTTTCAAAAATTGCAAACATTTGCTAAAATTGTGAAAATTGACGTAAAAAAAGGTAAACACAGTTGTTTAGTTTTTGGCCAGGGGCAACAATTTTCAATTTATTTTTTGTTACGTGTCGGCCAACATCGTTTGATGGCTAAAAACAACCTTTATGAATTTGTGGAGTATCCACTTTTTAGTTTGCTGCCGTTTGCCTTGCTGTGCTGCAGCAAAATCATATTTCCATTTCGCTTCTGAGGATTAAACTTGATCTGATAGTGGGTCACATTGTAAATATGCACAGTGGTGGAACTCGGTAATTTTTTTATTATTTTTTTTGTGGTTACTTTTATTTATGAAACGTGAATTGAGTTTACGTTCAAATCATCATTTGTAGTTGCTGCGATTTGTTGGCCCGTATATATAATATTTGATTACCTCCTTACCATTTTACATTTTGTTTGTTACATTTTAAATATTAACTTAACTAATATTATTAATTTGAAAGCATTTATTTACTTTTCTTATTTTAAATCTATATTTTTTTCAGCATTTATAAATGTATTTAATAATATTTTAATTTGAATATCCACGTTTTTTTTATATGTTACATTTTATATTTTAGCTCAACTATTTCTCTTAATTTTGAGCCATTTATTTTTTATGTAATTTCTTAATTCTTAATTATGGATTTCAAGCTTTTATTTGGGCTCATATCTAAAAGTGATCTGCATATTTCACCCAATCAGAAAATATGCATTTGCCCGGTCAAAGTCCACTGTCTTTGGCTGATCGTAATTCGAGGCGCCACTTGTGGCTGTTGCCGCAATATGGTAAAAAAGAACTTCGAAAAAAATGGGGACAACTTCAAATCAGTGTGCAGTTCTTTTTAAGATTTATTACAAGCGACAGTCACATCAGATGTTGACCGTGTGCTGTCATGTCAGCAGGGAGCAATCGAGGGGCGTGGCCGTCAGGTGGGCGGGTAGTCGCAGAAAATTTGCTTGTTGGCTGTCACTTAAAAATGCCGCAAGCATAAATCTATTTTTGTTTCGTGCACGACATTCGCTTGGCAGCTAACAAAACAAACCAAATGACAGCCAAACAAATCCCGAGGCCACAGGCCAGCACCAGTAGCCAGTATCCAGTAACTGGTAACTAGTATCCACCACCCACTAGGAGGTCGCTCCCCAACAGCAGCAGCAAAAAGTGCAGCACGAGTTGCACGTTGCACGTGTGCGAAGCAAAGCCATTAAAAAAAGAAGTGGAAACGCCTGATTGCCACAGACGAACCCGGGAGCAAATGTGCACTGCGGGCTCGAAAGTAGTGGGAAAATATGAAAACACTACTGCAACTTGCAGACATAATTCCTTTTTTGTCAAGTTCAGCTATATGAGGTACTGATCTTATCCTCTCAATTGCGACAAATTTACAGACTTCCTCATTTTTCAAGCATTTGCTTCAGAATGATATATTTTTCCAAAGGTAGTTTCTAAATTTTAAATATTCCTTACAGGTGTTGAGATTCTAAATCTTGAATTTATCTGTTATCAATATTTTTTGATTTGGAATAAATGAACTGTCGAAAAAATATTTTTATAGAAATATTAACTAATCGAAATTATTTAATATTTGTTTATTATCCAGTTCTGTCTATCCAAAAAGCAAAATGTACTTAAAGCTAAAAATGACTTGTTTAATTCAATTTGATTCTTCTTGCAACTAGATTCTGAAAGTCAGTAAATAATATTTTAATTATTGAGTAATCATAACACCTTCGAGACTTACGAATTATTTGTATTCTAAGTGTGACATTTATTGGCAATTTTAAATGCTGATGCTTTCCGCCCTATCCAGCCAGAGCTGCATTGTGAAATCATTATCATTTGTGCGATAAATGTGATTTTAGGAGTCGGTCTTCAAATTCCAAAGATCCCAAAAACACTGCTCGATGGCAATAGTTTGTATTGAGAAGAAACATATTTACATAAACATGGATTTGATTTTTAAATATGGTCGAGACAAATTTCCAAGTCATGTCTGTCATAAAAAAATAAAAGAAAGTGTGCAGGAGCTCCACAAACAATTTGTTAAAACAACTGTGACAGCTTGCATATGTCCTTTAGCCAGGCAACACACACTCACACACACACACACACACACACACACACACTGCTCCTTCTTGCTCTATTTTTTATTTCTCTTTTACTTTATTTTGCTGTAAGTCTGTACGTTTATTGTGGCGTGCGTTGCTTAACAAACAGGAAGCAACAAATTCAGCTACTGTTTCCGGTTTGGGTGTGCGTCTCTGTATGTGTGTGTGTGTGTGTGCGCGCGTGTGTGTGTATCGAATTTGTTTCTTACTTTTGTGACTGCATACTGATTTGTTTGCTTTGTGCAGCACCAGCAGCAGGACATAAGGACGACATATGCTGCAAACGACCCTTAACCTGAGCCACTCCAGCAAAATAAGAAACACACAATTTTTAGCCTTTTGGTTCTCCGAATCGTTAACTTAAGCAGCTAATTTGGTATGCAATCCAGATATTCAGCATTTATATAATTTCTTGGGGTCTTTTTATACAATTTGTCGACGCTCAGCAGAGCTTTAAAACGCCGACAACTGGCTGAGCTCAACTGGCTTACATTTTATCCAGTGCACAACTTCTCATAAGAGGCGAAAGCTGAAAGTTGAATCCGATATGGGTTTGGAAAATTATATACAAGGTGTCGACTAATAGCTATTATAGCTCATTTAATCATATGATCTGGGGTTAAATATATATATAGCTGTTTTAATGTTTGTGATTTATGATAAGATATGTTAATAATTGAAAATAAGGAAAGGTAAAAATCTTATTAATTTACAAACAAGCTTTAATTGAATTAATCTTTTGAGCAGTTATAGTTATAATTTCGTTATCGATATTCACACGATAACGAATATATATATATATATATATATATATAAATTGATTACTTATGATCTGCTTGTTACATAATTTTGCTAAACTGCATAATAACATTTTTATCTATTTTTAATGTGTTAAGGATATATAATATATAATATTTTAGGAAAATATGTTTAACTTTCCAATTGCCTATTTTAGTAACGATTTAATTTTTTATTATATATTTAATTTTGCTTCATTTTTAAATTTCAAGTTTAAACTTAATTGCTCACTTTGAATTTTATTTTATTTTATTTGAAACTTTAATTTTGAATTTAATTTAATATTTGTATATTGAAAAAATTGCTTTTTTAATTATTATTTTGAAAGGGTTGCACACGATGACTAGCCAATTGGCTATGCCCACTGTAAGAGTGAAGATGAGAAAAGTAAAGTACTTAACGACAGGACAAACATTTTCAGCATTTCCTGTCCAGTCCTTGGCGGTGATTTAAATTACAATTGAGTGGCGACAATATTGTAAGAGCTGAACTCAAGAAAGCAGCGAGCAAAGTTGCTAAGTGGCCAGCCAGTCAGCCAGTCAAGTAGCTGCACAAAAAAGGTCCTGAGTCAACAATAATTTAGAATGGCAGTAGGCGGATGACTGGCGGAATGGTGGTGGGTGGTGGGTGGGTGGTTTGGTGTTTGCGCCTCAGTAGTCAGTGGACAGTTGAGTGGCAGTTTTGTCTGGCAGCTCCTAGAAAACTGCAAGGTGCCATTGCTGAGTGTAAACAACTTGAAAATTAGCAGTTAATGAAGCCTCGTTACGGCCGAGGGGAAGGCGGTGCGGCACAGCCAGAGATTGCCGTTAAAATAGCAGGGCATTGTTTGGCGTAAAGGTAGACTTGATTGCACCAGAGGATGTCGGTGCAATATTTGCGGAATTAGTGTAATGGCAAGTGGACAAGATGATGACAACGAGCTGATTGTATTGCTATTGACCGAAAGGAGTCGACAGACAGCAGAGAGTGGTCCACAAAGATGGACATTACACGTTCTGTTTGAGGAGAGTATGATAACAAATACAAATTGCAATTGAAAATCCGTTGGGCAAACCCAGAAAAAAAGGTACAATTCAAACATTTGATTTCGAGTCTGGTTTCTCTGAAAACTCGCTGTTCTTTGACTGTAGAAATTTATGTTTTAAAACGTATTTAAAATGTTGTCTTTGTTGTCTAATTTAGAAAAACTGATCAATCTATTGGCAATTTATGCAATTCGATTAAAAGTTGCCACAAAACAGTTTCAATCAGTTTATTCTATCATAACGACTGGAACTTCATCGACCACACAATCTCTTTAATCCATTTTGGTAACTTTATAAGTTTTTCCTTGCTGCATATTGACTAGCAAAGTTTCCAGTCCAATTTATGCATGCATTCTATTCATTTCGCTCGTCCAGCACATATATATATATATATTTATATATGTAGTATATGCATGTATATAGTGTTTTTTATGGCTTTGGTTTATGCAAATGCAAGTCGAGCCAGATCTTAAGTATAATTTTTTATGCAACTGATTTTCATTTAAATTGAGAGCCAAGACAAGTCAGAACTACACGAGGCTGCGCCTTTTCTTTGCCCGGAAGGAAAAGTTCGCCTTAGCTCGCACAGATACACACACACACACACACACACACACACACAAGTCACATTCAAAGTAAGTATATATAAGAAGAAAAAAAAACTATTTTTCTTTCAGCGAGCGCAGCTCATGAAAAATCTTATGAATAGCATTATTCAGTATTTTTCTGGGCTTGATTTTTTTTTGTTCTCTTCAAGGACTTGGAGTCTATTTGTTATTTGTGTGCATCTGTTGAGCTTCTGCGCCTCGTCGGTAATTTCTATAAAAGGACACCTATACAAAAATATGTCAATGTGCACCGAAAATCCCTAAAGGGAAACAAGACATACTTAGTATCCCAAACAGAACTTTTGCCACACTTCAGGTGCACTACCGCGCACATTTTTAATTAAGAGATTAAATGCGAGTCGTATTTTCTGCGTTCTTTTTTCCTCAATGGGCACTAATGAACATTTTTTTGAATTTCTTTGCGTTTTGCATTTGCCACAGCTATTGTCAGAGAGACAAGCCAGAGAGAGAGAGAGAGATGGAGAGGGGAGCTTAAAAGAGAGGATCCCGAGTCTGTCATCATCATTAGGCTGAGCAGAACGGCTTCGCCATTCATTCATCGGTTTTACCTTGTCATTTTGCGGCTGTTTTACCTTTTGTTGATTTATGCGACAGGCCATGAGCTGGCAATTAAGCTGCGGCTCAATTCTGAAGGGCTCTCTCCTGCCTCTCCCTCTTTTTCCGAGTCGTAATTCCCTTCTGCCCCAAGCCAATTGAAATTTTAATCAGCTTGGACACAAATTAACGTCGTTTTTATGTTTGCGAAAAGTAGCCTTGAGTATCTTTGCCTTTTGACGGTTTGGCTGGTCACCTTTTAGTTTTCGCTCCTTTTTTTAATGTCCTTAATCAAAAGGATATTAAGTGTCACGAGGCTTAAGTGTGACAAAATGCGCAACTTAATTAACTTGTCAACGGGTTAAGTGAGCTGACTGGTTATTATGAACGCTGTAGTGCTTTGCAGCAAAGAAGACCATCGAAGGCTGAAAGTTATTGTGATTAATGCCGAAAATTCACAGTGCTGATGGTATTAGCCTAATTAGTTAAGTGAAAATTACTCAAGCAGAGTACACTAAAAATACAAGCACGGGAAACACCTTATTTGAAAGCTGTTCTGCTGTTGAAACCGATGTGGCTCAAAGAACAAAATGTGTTCTGTTCAAAATTAAGTTTATGTTGAACAATATTAGTAACAATATAGTAAAAAAGATTTGAAATAATTTTGTTTGACATACACATTTTAAATGTTTGAAATGTCCGAAGTTTCAGTAATGTCCAAATTATCTCTTCAAAAATAATACACTTCAATAACTTCAACTTATATTATAACGATCATGGGCTTCTTCCTATTATATTTTATACATAATTGCTGCTTTAAATAAGTACTTATATATTTTCTCGTTCAATATCAATTTTAGTTCCGCCCATGTTGCTCATACCACATCAATTGGTTGGCGCACCCGAAGGTTTCAATGTTACCATCGAATGTTTTACGGAGGCGCATCCAACATCCTTGAATTATTGGACACGCGGCGAGGGACCAATCATACATGACTCGCATAAATACAAGTAAGTTGAAAGTAAATGGAGCAAATGTAAAGTATTTCTGGGCGTAAACACTTGCAACATTTGCTGAATGGAAAACCCAAATGAAAAAACTCAAAACTTAAGCAAAAAATAGTTACAATTTAGTTTACTAAGGTTTTCAGTTGCATATTGTATTTCATTTAAGTTTTGGATTGGTTTAATCGTCAACAGCAATTAAAAAAAAATTTATTTTATGCTACGAGTAATTTTAATCAGACTTTTCATTCATATTACTTTGTGTAGAGTCGAATCGAGCGTCGGCGTGCCCGCTTATAAGACCCACATGAAGCTGACAATTATTAATGTTGGCAGCGGCGATGATGGCATCTATAAGTGCGTAGCCAAGAATCCCAGAGGCGAAACGGACGGCATTATACGATTATATGGTAAGTAAATGACTTATCAGAGCTGCAGACACTCAGCGCGGCAACTTGTTCAAAAAGTTGCCAACAAATGCATTTTGAGTTGTCTGGCAAACAAAAGTTGAAAGAACTAAATAGCAAACGCAGTTAAGGAAAATATGTTGCGTATACGCGGCGCGGTACATTAGTGTGCTGGAAATGAAAAGTCAGCATTTGAGCAAACTGTTTGTGTTTTTATTTGAATGAAAATTGCCTTTTTGGTGTGTGAAATGTGTGTGCAGAGAGCAAATAAGTGCGGCTTGTTCAAATTAAGAAATTGCAAGCAAATTTGAAAACAACATTTACGCAAGCCACTAGCTGAAATGGCAGACGCACATCAACTTTCAATAGCTATTATAATATTTAAGAAATATTTAAAACTTTTTCATTTGGCTATTAAATCAAGATTCAAACTAACTTATGAAATATTGTGTTTTTTTTTTGCTGAGAAAGACTTTGCAGTTTGAGTGTTGAATGTTTGTGTTTCAATTGACGTTTTGAACACACAGCCAAATGTTTGTGTGTTTTATGTTTATTATGAAATTAACTCAAACAATATCATGTTTTGGCTTTTGGCACTTTATATAATAATCTGGGCACAGCCACACATTATGGTTGGTTGTGGTTGGTGAGCTAATTATGCATGTTTAATGCGCAATGATTCCTTCGGCAAACTTCAAAGACACCAAAATAAAATAGCCTTTACAGTCGTCAATGTTTGATGTTCTGTATGTATTAAATTTATGCCTAAAAAGTAGAAGAATATAAAAAAAAAACATTTTTTTTTTTATTTGGCAATAATATTATTAATATTAACATAAAAACTCTTAGTTAAGCGAAACTGTAAGCTCATTCAACAATATTTTGATATAGTTCCACATTTCTGAGAAGAAGTATAAATTAAAGCAATTGAAGCTGCAGCACTTGAGTTCACACCCAAGAACATGGATAACTTACGTAATGAGCTCTGGGCACTGCTTTAAGCGCAGCACGGCTAATTAAGAGATTTATTTCCAGAGGGGTGAATGAGGTGAAAAAAGCTAACCCACATATTGAAAAAGTGCCGCATTGGCCCTAACGCGAATTGACAAATTTCAGCCATTTAGCCATTGAGGCGAGAAGCAGAAGAAAGAAAATCTCAACCGCAATAGCCCAGAAATGGTTGGACTTAATTGCCTGGCGCTCTGATGACCAGCGTTCCGACCTTCTCCTGGCCAGGCGGGTGTGGGGAAATAAGACGAATGCCCAACACTTGCTTTGAGCGGGGGTTGGAATTGGCATTGGGGGTTTGGGTTCAGGGCGAAACGAAACGGAACGTAACGAGAGTGGACTAAGGCAGCTGAGCTGAGCTGAGGCATTATCAGGCCACTGAAAATCAAGTCACGTGCACTCTGCCTGAGGTGTGGAATTGGCTGGGCAGGTTTGCCGAATTGTCCTGACAGAAGTTTTAAGTCGATGCGTTGCGCAGGGGTTGAGTTGAGTTGAGTTGGGATAGAATATGCTGGGTTTTCACTCACATGTGCTGCGAACTTAAATTTTCTTTCGCATCGATGGCAAGAAAAGTGTGTAACTTTTCCTTTTGCAACTCGCTTCAATTTTGTAGCTCAGGCTGTGAGTTAATATCACGTCTCTACTTTAATTACGTGATGGATTTGCTGAGGGCAGCTTAAACTTGCCAAATGTGGTTCTGAATGACGGCTATTATGCATCTACTACAAACTAAATTATATCTCAGAGTCTAATTATCAATAATTGTGAAGTTTAACATTTGTGAAGAAAGAGAAAAATATAAATTGAAACCAAACTAGATGCGAATATCATACTGAAGTTATGAATATTGCATGATTAAAATGAAAATGATTTTAGAAGTCATATGGCAACATATCGCAAAGTTAATTTAACATGTTCAAAAATCAATGTTTTAATTATTTTCTAATGAGATTCGCGTTGTGGACGTTCCATATTTGATATACATAAACCGTAAACCGTTTGACAATCAAAATGATTTTGCATATTTGAAATAGTTTGCGGATCGTATTTGGGCAAATGAGCAGCAAAATATTAGGGGTGGCATAATTAAAACGTGTGTTTCATTGAAAATATCAATAATGTTGCCGGCAAAGCTGAGAGCTTTAATATTAATGGGCGAATTCAATTTGCTGATGATGAGCACCAGGAGGAAAGGGAGGGAGCAGAAGGGGCGCCGCTGAGAACTGTGCATATTGTCACATAATGAAAATCCAAAATAATTAGCATTTTGCTATATCAACTCGAGCGTGAGAAATAAATGGACTGAGAGATGCAAAAATGAACAAAAACAGACAGCGCCATATTTAAATAAATCGCAAAACAAATCAAATGAAATGAAACGTACTAAAAATTGCAAAATTTATCAATTTCCATGCTAACTGTGATGAAAGCAACATGAATAAAAATAAATATATGCAAATTAATCATAAACAATAAACACAAAAGCAAAAGCAATAAGAAATGCTATTTTCCTGCTATTTTGACAGTGTCACAATCAAAGTCTGTTGTGTGAACAAATTTCACATGGCATAATATCGGGGAATGTTTGCATTACTTAAGCACAATAAATGAAGGGCTCTATTTATTGACCAGTTCAATAGTTTCTCATATCAGAGATTTTTAAAGTTACTTAATCACAATCAATGAAAATCTTTGTTTATTGACCAGTTTAGCAATTCTCTTCAACAGTTTCTTATCCGCCAACAACTGCCTCTTCGGGTCTCTACACAAGCGAGTCGCATTGGAACGAGGGTGGCAACAATGTTTTCGGCTATGGCAACTCGGACTCGACGCGTTCGATCTACGGCCAGGATAAAAGTGAGTAGTTGAGCGGTTCGAGCTGATCATCAGAACAATTCGAGATATCCTTTGGCACCATGTTCATTTTACCACAACATACTTTTCTTTCTTTCTCTCTCTTTTTGGCTCCCTCTGTTTATATTCCCTTCTTGCTCACTGTCTCTCTCTCTCTCTCTGTGTTTTTGCCTCTTGTGCTGTCATCATCATAAACCAAACAAACAAAAAGATACGCGCTATCAATCGAACTTGAATGAAATCGGTTTATCAGAACAAAAATCCTTCCTAGATAAATCGCAGACTGCGATAAGCGGAAATGGCAATTCTCCAAGCGTCGCCGTCGACAGCAGCGCCAACTGCGCTGTGGCAATAGCGTGGCTGCCACTGTTACCAACATTAATGTTAATGACGTCACTTGGCGGGGTTTGTTCTGGACCCAGTTAAGTATGTGTGTGTGTTAACTGAGAGCTACATATCCGCATGGGCAAACAACTAGCGCAAAACAACAAGTGCAATATCAATTAATACTAATTATAAACGAGTACTCAAATAGGCCATAGTCCCTAACCAGACCCTAGTTATGATCCGCCCCGAAAACAAAGGTATGCAATGCAACTAAGCCAAACAGAGCTTGCTGCACTGATAATGTGACAACCCAATGAGAAACCTTAACAAACATATTAGCTTAGCATTTATCTATACATATACATATATATATATATACGTATATACAGATATTTAAACATATATTACATGTATAGTTAAAATTTATCAACTTTCACAAGAGTAAACAATTGCAATTTCATTTTGCGTTAACGCTTTTGGGCTTAAAGAAGAAACAGATTAAAAATGGATAATTAAACCTATTTAATGCACTCAAGTTGAGTAATGCTTAAATAATTATATGATGATATACACACACACACACACACACATAGGATTCTGCGTTCAACGCTAATGGCATTTGTTTACCGATATACGCACACACACATGCAGACAAAAATGGACTCACGCCTTGAGGTATGCAAAGTCAAATTGCGAAAACAGCAAAAGCAAATCACAAAACACATATCGAGTATAAAAATCATTGAAATTAAATAGCATATACATACATACATATATATATATATATATTTATATATATATAAATTAATTTGTAGAGTCTTATGTGTTAAAAGTATTCGTCGGCATTATTAATAGCTGCTTAAGGCGAGATGTTTATGGTCAAGCGCTTTATAGCTAATGCTGCTCTCAAATTGTAAGTACTTAACTGAGCTGACGAGTTGTTAATGGGCTTCAAACATAGGATTTTCGATAGAAAGTAGAACACATATATTCATAGCAGCCACACTTGTGTTAGTTCTTAGCAGACTTTGAACGAAAATCGCAAATCCAAACAGAAGCAAAATATTTTGTATTCGCTGCAGTTTTCCAGTTTTTTCTCATTTGTTTGTTGAAATATTTAAGCATAAACTTAAGTAAATTGTAACTAAAGCTTAAACATTATTGTAAAAAATACTTCATGCAAATGTTAAACATTTAAAAGTTGTGTTGCTTTCAATGCAAATCAAGAAGTGTTAAATATACTTATATATATACATATACATGATTGAGTTACGAGTAAATGCAAAGCTAACGGCACACAAGCATGCGCATATCTATACATATATATATATATATATACGAGTTTATACATAAGCCTATATAGACATACATATATATATATACACTATAACTATGTAACTTGTATTTAAGAATACGAAATGAGCTGTAATTGCAATGGCAACGGCATTGATATAAGCCCAACTCCAAATGAGCAAATTAAAATAAAAATCAACAACAACAACAACAAATAATAAGTGTATATGTGTGAAATGCTTAATTGTCAACCATATTAAACAACGCCAAGAACTCAAACAGCTACCACAACACCAACAATCAGCACATATTTGCAATGCATATTGAAACACATAGGAAGGTTCCAGTTTACTCTGGTACTGGACCAAAGAATACCCTGTATCTATGCAGATCTGACCAATGCCAAGGAATCTATAAGTTGCTCCTTTCCAAGGTAAGTACACGTCAGTAATAAATATGTATTGTCAATATATCAAAAAGTGATCATTGTGCTTCGATTTCGAACAGATAATTGAGATAGGATATAATTGCCGAGGGTATTAAACTTTTCTGATAAAGTTAAAGGATTCCACATTGTATAATATATTCTTGAAGATGATACAAATCGTGTTTGTTTACCAAGATCACCGAACCAAACTTAGTCAATATACTCATTAGAATCGGACAGCCATATCATATAGCTTTGACAATTTCGAGGTAATCAGTTGGATTCCGATACTGCTAGGCAAATATATTGTTCACACTCGCTTCTTACCACATGCATACCACACTTAGCCATTTGGCATTTACAGGGTATACGTAATACATCACATTAATAAACAATTAGTTGTTTCTCAAATTGTGAGCAAATTTCGAACCAATTGAACTGAGTATGCTGACCGCATTTATTTTCGATGCAATTTAATTTATTCAATTTTGATCACGCAATTTTTTCAAGAGAATGCAAACATTTAAAACAAAAAAAGTGTAATAATAATAATAAATATGTAATTTTCAATTTAATTATCGTGCACGTAGTGTGACAGTAACTCGAATTTTTCAATATTTATTAATAAATTTAAGTGCAGTTGTTTGAAATGGCAAAACTGGATTTGGTTTGCAGCAAATAAAGGGGAAAGACGGAGAAACTGAGAGAGAGAGTTCACCTAAAGTGAAAAGGCAATGATAAATTCCATTTAATGGTCAAGTTACTCAAAACTAATTTTTTGTCATGTGCTAATTGGACTTATAGATTTATTAAGATGCCATATGCGCGAAAGTATTGTATATAAATATAACAAATATAACCCAACATTGGTTGTTATGAATACACTCGAACTTAGTTTGACTTATTGAAATATCTGTTTTCAATTCATTCTGAAATCACTTAATTCCAGTCTGGCTGCACACACATGCAATCATCATATACACTCAGAAAATATCACCTCATTTTTTTAAAATCGCCAAGCGATATTCACCTTATTCTTCGGAGAATATATATATTTTGAAAACGAAGCTATGATTGTCGGCGGCATTTTTATATTTCTAAACAAAGATAGCATTTTTTTGTTTTCAAGGCGATTTTTCAAATTTCGTAGGAATTTTTATTTGCTTATATTTATTTACATAATTTACATTATATGTGGAACTGCATAATTTCATTACATTATTTAATTTCAATTGAAATGTTTTTCTTAATTACACTGAACACTTATTACAAAATTATTAAATATCATCAGAAAATGAAAAATGTTCGTCAAATTGTAAGATAATATTAAAGTCATGCATTTATTGTAAATGATGTCGATTTCCTGTCTAGAGTCATGTCAAATGTCATTGCAATTTGATAACATGCAAGTTGTCATTTCCCTTTGCTGTTCTTATGTGGCAATTAAAATATTACATTTGATTCTGAGAAATACACATTCAATTGAGCTTTCAGAGATTTTATATTTGCGCATTTATAAAGACATCTGGCTAAGAAGCCAAACAAGCCGGAAATTGAATTGCAAGGCGGCCAGGAGTAGAACTACTCTTGCGAATGTTTGTGTTTGCCCCCATCGGGGGCGTGCTGTTGCAAGGACCACAGAAAGCGCAGCAAGATAAATAAAGAAATGCGAGGAACGAAATCAGCTTGAAATCGCGACACAAGATGTCGATTTCATTACGGGAGAGGACGATGGCCACGACAGTGTGCAGAACTCATCTGCATAAGGGGGAAATTACTTTTGCTACCAACTGCCAGCGACAACAGCAACAACTAAATGGCGAAGGCAATCGTAGCTGCTTGGACAAAGTTTTGTATGCCAAAAAAACAAAATTGAAAAAAATCGTAAAAAATGGCAAAAATAAATCCGGGCAAAAAGTAAAATGCTGAAATGAACTATTCACGACAATTTCCGCAGTGCAAGAAAAAAGTAACCAACTGAAATTTATGTAAAGCAACAACAAAGTCAGCAAACAAATACAAATGAAGCCAACTACGGGAAAAATAAATTACCCCCAAAAGGAAATAACAGAAACAAGTCAAAAATAAACAAACATTTGCAATTGGGTAGTTGGAAAAAATGCAATTATACTTATGAAATATGCATATTACAACAACTACTTCCTTCTAACCGAAAAAATACCCCGCGAACTCCTTAAAACATGCCACGAAAAAGCTGCACCTATCGAATTGCAAGCAATTCTTAGCGGCTGCCTCAGAAGCCTAAAGCAGTCGCGACGAAGAGGGGCACGAGGCAGCATTTTGATAAAAGACCTGTGAGTGTATGTGGCAAAGTTTTGTGCGAAACATGTTTGCCATACTTTTTATCTGCACCCAATTCCTTATGCGAGCAGTTTATTAAAGGATGCGAACAACAGCCAAGCAGGGTCCTGAACAAAAGAGGTCCTGCATGTGAGTGTGTGTGTGTGTGGGTCTAGAAAGTTGTAAGTGCATTTCGCATAAATGGAAAATTGTTCAATTTATCGGCGCACAAAGGAACACACGAGCTGGGAACGTGGCCAAGAAATAACTTGTAAAACTTTATGCAATTGAATAGATAAATATTTATGTTGGTCAACTCGGGCAACTGTTGTAACTAAGCCTCAGTATTATGAATATCAAGACTATGTTTCTGCCCGCCTTCCAGAAAGCACTCGCCTCACGTAATTGCCACAAATGAGGCGCATCAAATTTGATTTGATTTGAGCTTTTAAACCACAACAACAATTGAAGAACAACATTTAAAGTGCTGTAAGCAGCCATAAGCAGGATAAGGAGCTGTGTAAGGAGGATGATAAAAATATCAACAAGCCACCAATAAAACATTCAACATTCAAGGAGTGCACCGAGCGGAGCAGAGCAGAGCAGCCAAGTGAACATTGGACCATTGTCGAAATGACATCAATAAAATATTTAAGGCGACAACAAAGAGAAGCTGCCACCAGCACCACATTCGCATCGAGGAATGGCCTTCAAGCTTCAACTGCCTCATCCACATTCCCCTGCCCCTACCCCTACCCCTGCCACGCCCCACAGTTGGCAAAACAAACTCAAGGAGGTCGCTGAATGGAGAACTCCACTCGACTATCGCCGTGGCAAACGAGCTTAACAGGATAAACCGATGAGAACTGACGAAGGCAATGTGCAATGTGAAACGACTTGAGATTGGGGAGGAGAAGGACGAGTTTGAGCTTAAGATTGAAGATGAGGATGAGGATGAAGACGAGCAACTCACTTGGAACCAGCTCCAGGGTTTCACTCATCTCGGTTTCAACTCGACTTTGAAGTGCAATAGCGGAATTTGAATTCAATCGCAATTGCAATCGCTTCCCTTTCAGCTACAGCCCCCAACCAACCCAACCCAACCCAACCCAACCCAGTCCAAATTCATCCCCTGCCTTGAAAGCAACTCCATAACTGGCTTTTTATTGCGGCTCCCCTTCTGTTCCCTGTTCCCTGTGTGTTATTTGTGGTTGCCTCGTGGCAAGCGGCTTAGACTTGTTAGCAGCGTCTTCCAACTGTTTACGGGTCTTAGACTCTCGCAGAGTGAGGGTGCAGGGATGGGGATGGGCTTCAAAGGGGCTAAGTTTGCTCTGGAATCGCAGCTGACAATCAGGGATAGCCCCAAGATGGGTTGCCACTGATAGGCGGAAGACAGCAATTCGAATTGGAATTGGAATTGGAATCATTTCAAATGTTGACCAAATAGGCCATTGAGTGGATGTTCCTCTGGTTCGGTTTCGATTTCGATTTCTCATAATTTGCATCGTTATTTTAGTAACTGCCTCCGGTTCAACGGATTTCTTATCTATATTATATTAGTATTTGTGCATTTTTTCAAATTTACATATTTTAATCAGCCAGCGTCGATTTCCCAGCGGCAATCAATTTGCTGGCAGCGAACGCTTCGCTTCATCTTTCAACTCAACAATCAGTTGAGATTTTCTATTTAGATTTTCTTTGATCTAATTTCGCTGGGTAGTTGCAATTTGTAAGGAACACTTTATGGCTGCTGCTTTAAATTTGAAGTTAAGCTTCTGTCCTCACCTTGGCCCGTTCCAGACGTTATCTGGTATGGGTTGTCAAGCGACTGCGGCTAGAAATGATTAATGTGGGTTTCCGTTCACGCTTTCGATTAATGCTGTTTGTGGCAAGTTTGCGTTTAATTTTAAAGTGTTGTGGTCTATTAATATGCAGACAATTTGAGGGGTCGTGCTTCTGTCAGGTCAATAAAGTATCAAATTACCATTTCGGCCCGTGGGCCATTCGACTAATGGGTCAACACCCTCAGTGAGTGGCTTTTGAAGTTGTTGGCCGCTGGCGAATATTAGATTGGTAGCAATACACTAGTTGAGACCTAATGGCCATCATTCCATCATGATAATTAAATACGGCCTATCCATTAGTACTCTAACGTAGTCAAGATATCTGATATTATTGCTTGCTATGTTTGTTTTGAAACGAGTCCTTAATAAATATGCGATGCTGAGTTTCCATTTCCATATATTTTATTTTCAACAATTAATTAATACTGGTAATTTATCCTGAAAAACAGAACTAAAAGTTTTGCGCATTACAAAAAAAAAAATAATTTCTTTTTATCAGGTGGAATATTTGTGCAACTTATGCCACAGTTTATAGTTTATTTATAAAATTATCAGCTTAGCAGCACAATAACAATGAGTTCCAAGGCAATGTTGAACAATCCAACAAATAATGATTGCAAATTAATTATTTAAATAAACTTAATTGATAAATAAATGCAAATGGATCTGATGACCGAACTCACTAAAAACATAAATATAAAAATGTATTACACCGATTTTTATATTTGGACAAAAAATGAACTGTTTTTTCTGAGGCTGTTTTAAATAATGAAATTTAAATGTCGTGAATTTTACTTTGGCCGTGCATTTCTGTGCCGCTCTTAATTGATTTATTTAAAAGCTTTTATTCAATTTATATTGTGAGATTTTTTCACTTATTACTTTATTTAATCTATATAGCTTTTTCCATTTTTTTCTCATTTTTTTTTAAACTTTTAATTGTCAACAAGTGTTGCGGTCCATGCTCGTCGAATGGGCTCATTTTGTGAAGGTGATATTGAACTAAATTCGTATATCATTCGTAGAATGCCCTTAGGCTCTATCATGAGGGATTGACACTGACTGATTTAGTACTAGTTAAATAATAATTATTTCACATTCATTATTAGTCAACTGAGATTTAAACTCGAAATACCTTTCATTCCAATATTCTCGGGTTATTTTTAATAATTAAATCGTGTTGCAGGCATTTTAACAGCCTTATTTTTCGAGCATCTTTAAGCCATAATTTGTGCAGCTTGCCAAACAATATTTCACACAGGCGGCAATTAATACAATTATTATATTTAATGCCATGCCACAATGCATATGAAATTTCCTGCGGCCGGAAACGACACATACACACACACACACAGGCACACACACACATGTTCATTTATATAGCTCGTCGCCGTTGCTTACTTGAAATCTCGTGCCAAAAATGAAAACCCCCGTTGGGAGTTTTGTAGACAGTCGCCGGAGGGGATTGTCGGGGAAGGCCATTCAATTACACCTGCTTACGAGCATTACAACGCCATTATGCTCAGTGTGTGTGAGTGTGTGTAGGTGTGTGTTGCCATGTGTGTGTGAAGGTGTGTGTTGGCATACTTTGACGTCGAGCACTTGGCAGCCAACGCGTCGGCAGCTTGACTACGTCCTCTACCTTGTGCTGCAGACTTGGCAACAATTTTATTACATTTTCGACTGTCGACACTTTTGTTCTGTTGTTGTTGATGTGGTTGCTTATTACTTAGTTACAATAGCAACAACAGCAACAACAATCCGAGCACAACTCGAGCCCAAAGTGCCAACAATAATAATTACAATGGCAACAACAATCACAGTTGCAACTGTCTGCCAAAAAGTTTCTCTGCCTCCGTTGCCGTGTGCCACAAAAAAAAAAAAGAAAAAAAAAATACAGACGACGGCAAATGCCACATAAAACATAAATGAAGAACAACACCAACTACTGCAGAATGGTTTTATTTTCCACAACTACTGAATATCCTGCATAAAATTACGGTAAGATTCAATTATATTATGACAGTCAAAACTAAATTATTTTGCTTTCTAAAACACAGCTGTTCTCTCTACTGTATTCACAACGGCAGACTCTTCTTCTTCCTCAAGTTGGTGATCGATCGACATCGATATCAATGTTAAGCAGATGGTTGCATGTTAGTTTACAGATGTTATGTTACAGTCTTAGTACCACATCACTGTTAGCTACATTACGTTATTGTAATTCTTGTACTAGCTAGTTAAGTAATCGCTAAAAAAAAAATCTAACTATCGACTGTATCTACTGTAGGGTATCTAGCGACGACAACAACAATTAAAGACAGTTACATAAATGCAAACTAGAGACTGAGACAGAGCCACAAAGAGAGAGAGGCGGGAGCGGAACTCACTGCAATTTGGGTACTCATGAGAAAATGGTAAGCAAGAAACAAAAAAAAAACAGATGCCTTTAGCACGCCGAAGATTAAATGCCCTTGCAGGCTGGTGTCAACCAGATTTTCCTAGGGGAGTTGAATAATATATTGGAGCCAAAAACCAGACGCTTAACACAGGATTTAACTAAGATTTAATTAAGAATTGTGGGAAACAAAAAATAATCCATGTCCTACTAACTCGGTAAGAGGAATTATGAACTTCAACTTTCAGCAAGATTGCTTCAAAATCGAATGGAACAGTCGGACACAATTACAAACATGTATTTATTTATTTCATATATCCACGAAAACAATAATATCATAGCCTCGCCAAGGGTAAACACAAAAAAAAATAACTGAAGCGAAACTCTGCTGCACATTTTTGGTTATTAAATTTGCAATATGGATTTGAATTCGCGCTTGCAGCCCACAAAGTTTTTGGCCCCAGACCCAGACGCAAAGTGTTGAAACATGTTACACACTGAAAACAGCAGCAACAACTGCAACAACTACAACAACAAGGAGCTGCTGCTTGTTGGCGTGTTTTTCGTGGAGATTTAATTAGTTTTTATTGCCACAAAAAGAAAATGTGCCGCGTTTTGTTGTTATTGTTATTGTTGCCGTTGCTGCACTGCATAGCTGCATTTCATAGCTGTTGTTAGTGATTGCTGCTGTTGCAGGCAGGCTGAGTGTCTCTCTCTCCCTCTCCCTCTCTCTATCTCTCTCTCTCTGTCTCTCTCCTTACACCCCTCTCTTTTTTACAGCGCTCGTTGTTGCTGCATGCGATTTGGCGTTGGTGTCGCCGTTTAATATTTTCATTTAATGTTGCATGCTGTTCGTATTTGCACAGTGTGTGTGGAAATGTTTGTATTTATGCACAGCAAAAAAGGGAGAGAGAGAGAGGGAAAGGTTGTGAGACAGAGAGCGCTGCACAAAGAGTACAAAGCGTTTAGTGGACACCTTGTTTGTAGTTGTCAAGGACGTGGCGCTATATTTTGAATAGGTGAAATGTTAGCACCTGGTTTTGCCACTAGCACTTTTCGCCATTCATCCGACTTGTTTGAAATATATTAAGCAACATTTTTATTATGGGAACTTTGGAATTGCCAACAATCTAATATTATTATTATTATTATTATAATTATTAAAAGTAATAGTTTAAATATATTCCGATTAACGCTGCCTAAAGGCCTCTTTGAGTCAAGATGCCTCTTCCGTGCAGGATTGCAGACTTATTTGCCAATCAAGTTCATTTTATCCATTTATAAGAATATTCTCACGACACTCCTGCCTTTCTCAAGTGTATTAAATGTAGTGCAACTTTAACACAAATAATTATAATAAATCTAAAAGCAGTTAATCTTTTTTCCGTCCGATGCTCAACAATTTGAACAGTCCCAATTTGGGCGACCGCAGCAGCAGCAGTATCAACTACAACAACTACAACAATAACAACGAGAATCGCAATGGAGTCGAGCATTCTGATGGCCAACAACAGCAAACGATAATGAAAAAGTGGAGAAACAAAACTAGAACCAAAGTTTGGCACTAAATTCACAAATTGCTCAAGTTTTAAAGTTTCGACAGCCCCATGAAGGGTGGATAAGGAGAGAGAGAGAGCATTGTTGGTTTGGGGGAAACTATTCAAAACAGAGATTTACGTCGCTTATGGACGAGGGGCGAGCGGGGGCTGTGGATGTAGGGGGTGGGGGAGTGGGGTCTATGAAGTTGGAATAGCATTGGGTGAGGATAGTTAACAGATTTGCTTGCATAGTTTGTGGGTTGTTGCCTTCATTTAACTACCAGCTGGCAAATTGAAATAGTAGCAAAGATTGTTGTTGTTCTTCTTCTTGTTGTTGCCAGTTCAACTTGGCTTAGTTGAGTTATTAAAAAGCAATTTGTGGCCGTCAAGGCAAGTCTGTAGCAGATTGAGCGTAAATGCAGCTGAGCTCCAACTTGCTCGCATAGCAAAACTTGCGTTTGCAATGGGGGCCGCCAATGGGTTAAGTACCTTACAAGCCATCACAAGCCAATCTTGGTCTTAGCCAAATCAATTAGAAATATGAAAGCAGATAACTTGTAATCGCCATCAAAAATATTCCTACATACTCATCAAATATTCTAGTTTTAAAGCCAAATTTCATTTACAAAGCTTTGCATACTTAAGTGTAAGCATGCGTGGAAGAGTTCTTTTGGGAGGCACAGGCCCTGTTGATCCTGATCAAGAATATAGATGCGAGATGCTCTATTCTTAATTGTCTGTTCGGCTTCTGAAATACTTGAGAGAATTTTTGAAATATAAGAAATATATCTAATAATTAATATAATAAATAAATTATAATCAAAATACTTACAATATTGGTAATAATAATCAAATTTGATTAGCCATGCACGCTGCTGTGCAGTAATAAAAGTCACAAGTCGCTTTTTTAAAAATAACTGGCGAAAGCAACTACGCAAAGTTTATTTAACACACATTTAGGCAATAAATTATGAACTAACCAAATACGACGCGACTGTACCACAAAAATAAAGTAAAAATTCTTGCGAAGGGAAGGCAAAATCTACCTTCTGGAAAAGTCACATTCAAATAAAGCGAAAATCATTATCTGAACATGAAAATCTGGTTAACTTCGTTTAGAGGATGCTAAGAATAGCCACAAAAAAATTGTTACTTTGCTTAAGAGTGCCCGACTAGCAGATACCCCTTACTCACACATCAAATTATTTTTCATTTAAGAATTTCAAATTACACAAATGACATTTCAGGTGTGATTAAGTCAAGTGGCTGATCATGTCAAGATGAGTTAATCAGAAAATAATAAGTATGCACTTGATCAGTTGATAAATAAATTGAGTATTTCTCAAAGATATACTTAAACAAAAGATGCAAAGGGCTGCATATATGTTCATATGTTATTTCTGTTGTTTTATGCACTTGGCCAACATCATTTGAATGTGTACAGGGTGTAAATAGAAAACAAAATGGATGGCAACATTTTTCAAATGCAGTCGAAAAGCCAACGAGCAAACTCACATAAGGAGCTGTGGCGAAATGCAAATGCGCTGCCTGAAAAGTGCTGCCAAGTGGCGAAAGTGGCGCCACGGCAACCATTCAGAGTTGGGGCGGCCACATGGCAAGGAGGAGGTGCCAACAAGTTTGCGGCGCTAAAAGTTGTTGAAAGCGCCTGGCTTAGGCAGGTGGTGTGAAGGGTGGTGCGAGTGGTGCCGGGACAATGTCATATATTATGTTAGTCAAGGCAGCTGGCAGCGGAACCTCCAACAACAACAACAATAGCAACAATGTAACTTGCATTAAATAACGGAAATGAAAACAAAAGACTTCAACTTCCGGCCAAGGCGCGAGACGAAGAGAAAGCAAAGCCACCAAATTGCACTCGAGTGAAAATGGAAAGTGCCAATGTGGCTTTTGTTCTCACTCTCTCTCTCTCTCTCTCTCTCTCTGTGTATCTCACTCTCTCTCTGTCTTTTGTGATATCTGTTGTTGCTTACTTTGATTGCATTGCCAGCTTGTGAGTTTGTGTTTGTGGTGCAGGTGTGCTTGCAACCCCGCATGTGGCATAAATAATTTGCACTCAACGGGGAAAACAAACGACGCCCTAAGTCGGCACTTGTGGAGCCACCCAATATGAAAAAGGAGGGCACAGAATGTGCAACTCCAAACCGGCAAACATTTCCCGCAGGAAACGTCCTCTGTTCTTTGTTCTTTTGTGTTTCACCCCGTCCCCCCCTCCCCCACCCATGTCTACCCGCCACCCACACACAATTTTTATTGCAATTGCCACTGTTGCTCAAGTGCAAGGCCACGTGGGGTATCCTCCTCCTGTGGATGCGATCCTTCGCAACTCCAGCTCTGACTGCGAAAATGGGAGCACCGCAGTCATTATTTAACTCTATATACTTGACGGTTTTTTATCCATAAAAAATGACAATTACACTTAAAGTGGCTACAAAATACTTTTCGAAATGCATTTAACATTTTTACTAATTACTGGATTATCTACTTACTTAACAACTAATAGCTTTAGTTTGTGCTTAAAACAGATTCTTGGAATATCTCTCAATTATTCTCATTTTAATTTAATTGTTTTGAGTCGAAAATTAATTATACATTTGTATTAAATGCTTTATTTAATTTGTACTATTATTTTTTTAATCTTAAATTTAAGTTCATATAATTTAATTTGTAAGTTTAATTTTGAATTTAATCTTACATTTTTAGTTTTTAATTGTGTTTAAGTGTTTTAAGTACAGATTAAATAAATAAATAAAATGTAAATTTAAAAAGCAAAAAAGCGCACACAAAAGCGAATGTTGTCCGCATTATTTTTATCCTTGGTTAGTTTTATGTGCCACTAAAAAATGCTAAGTAATGGAAGTCGAAAACCAGAAACCCAGGAACAGGCCCAGTCTTAGTCACAGTCTCAGTTATATTCCCCGTTCTGCTTCCGCTTCCGCTTCTATGGCTGCTGTGTTGCAGTCGATGCAGCAGCTGGTGGCACGTATATGAATAAGTGGACTAGCTGGCTTGATAACAGCTAGAATTTATTGGCAATTGAGAGTCAGGCAAGTGGCGAGAAAGAGAGTGTTGCTTGTGGTTGGGCTGGGTTAATAGAATTGCAGCCGGAACAAAGGATTTAAGCAGCAAACGGAACAACGAAGAATGAAGTTCAAGCTCAAGTAAGAGGCAACTGCAAAAGTCTTTCAGCGCGTTGAATTTGTATTTATGATGACATTAAATTGCCGCCAAAATAGGAAAAGGGCCAAGATAAATAGCAAAACAAAACAAAAACCACTCAAAGCCGCGTAAATTGAGGCGCCACCCGTTATCCCTTCAGCCCCGCAGCAGTCTACCAAAAAAAAAACTTTTACCCATTTTAGTTTTTGCGGTCAGCAGCGAACACAAATGGAACAAGACAGGAGTAAGCAGGACACGAAACGAAGCATGGAGCGGGACAGCAACACACTTAGTGGCAAGTTGCTTTTCTCATTTTATGCCAGCAACTTGCCTCCTCCTCTGCCTCTGCCTCTGCCTCTGCTTATTCTGCATGTTTACTATTTTATTTTATTGCGACGCGTCGAGAAGAAAAGATACAAAAATAGCAGAACCAAAAACAAAGAGCCAAAAAAACTTGGCGTTAAATTACTGCGAGCTCTCGGGGGCATAAAACCGAAAATGGAAATTTATGTCCCAATTGCATTTCGCATGCCCCAAAGTGGATACCCAGCCAGATTATTGGTCATTTTTTGTTGTTGTTGCAGGCGCCCCTTAAAGGCTGGCTAATTATATTAAATTTGCATTAAAATTGTAAATTTCATGCATCGATTAACACTCTGCTTCAAATTCTATTGCGGTTTTCCCTGTGGCCTGACAGCTCATTAAAACGTAATTTGATATCTTATTGACTTTTGACCCGTGCGGGGCCTGACAGCACTGCAGCTATTCGCTTAAGAACGCCTTAAGCGAAACGCCAGCACGAAGCAACAGTAAAGCGAACCATTTATCATTTCCTGTCGCACTTCTAAGCCGTAGTCGCGACAAACACCTAGCAACGCCCCCGCCCATGCCCATGCCCACGCCTGACAGCCCGGCGTACTCGCTGTCCGGCATTATTTAATGCTGGCTTTAAGCGCTGCCACCGCACACACCAGGCACACCTCATAAAAGCTAAACCACCCGGCGAAAGTAGATCAAAGAAAATCGAAACAGAATCTCTCAACTGATTTTTCAGCTGAAAAGCAAATTGATTGCCGCTGGGAAATCGACGCTGGCCGATTAAAGTATGTAAATTTGAAAAAATGCTCAAATACTAAAGATAAGAAATCCTAAAATAACGATGCAAATTATGAGAAATCGAAATCGAAACCGAACCAGAGGAACATCCACTCAATGGCCTATTTGGTCAACATTTGAAATGATACCAATTCCAATTCCAATTCGAATTGCTGTCTTCCGCCTATCAGTGGCAACCCATCTTGGGGCTATCCCCGATTGTCAGCTGCGATTTCAGAGCAAACTTAGCCCCTTTGAAGCCCATCCCCATCCCTGCACCCTCACTCTGCAAGAGTCTAAGACCCGTAAACAGTTGGAAGACGCTGCTAACAAGTCTAAGCCGCTTGCCAAGAGGCAACCACAAATAACACACAGGGAACAGGGAACAGAAGGGGAGTCGCAATAAAAAGCCAGTTATGGAGTTGCTTTCAAGGCAGGGGATGAATTTGGACTGGGTTGGGTTGGATTGGGTTGGTTGGGGGCTGTAGCTGAAAGGGAAGCGATTGCAATTGCGATTGAATTCAAATTCCGCTATTGCACTTCAAAGTCGAGTTGAAACCGAGATGAGTGAAACCCTGGAGCTGGTTCCAAGTGAGTTGCTCGTCCTCATCCTCATCCTCATCTTCAATCTTAAGCTCAAACTCGTCCTTCTCCTCCCCAATCTCAAGTTGCTTCACATTGCACATTGCCTTCGTCAGTTCTCATCGGTTTATCCTGTTAAGCTCGTTTGCCACGGCGATAGTCGAGTGGAGTTCTCCATTCAGCGCCCTCCTTGAGTTTGTTTTGCCAACTGTGGGGCGTGGCAGGGGTAGGGGCAGGGGAATGTGGATGAGGCAGTTGAAGCTTGAAGGCCATTCCTCGATGCGAATGTGGTGCTGGTGGCAGCTTCTCTTTGTTGTCGACTTAAATATTTTATTGATGTCATTTCGACAATGGTCCAATGTTCACTTGGCTGCTCTGCTCTGCTCTGCTCTGCTCTGCTCGGTGCACTCCTTGAATGTTGAATGTTTTATTGGTGGCTTGTTGATATTTTTATCATCCTCCTTACGCAGCTCCTTATCCTGCTTATGGCTGCTTACAGCACTTTAAATGTTGTTCTTCAATTGTTGTTGTGGTTTAAAAGCTCAAATCAAATCAAATTTGATGCGCCTCATTTGTGGCAATTACGTGAGGCGAGTGCTTTGTGGAGGGCGGGCAGAAACATAGTCATGATATTCATAATACTGAGGCTTAGTTACAACAGTTGCCCGAGTTGACCAACATAAATATTTATCTATTCAATTGCATAAAGTTTTACAAGTTATTTCTTGGCCACGTTCCCAGCTCGTGTGTTCCTTTGTGCGCCGATAAATTGAACAATTTTCCATTTATGCGAAATGCACTTACAACTTTCTAGACCCACACACACACACACACACACACACACACTCACATGCAGGACCTCTTTTGTTCAGGACACTGCTTGGCATCCTTTAATAAACTGCTCTCACTAGGAATTGGGTACAGATAAAAAGTATGGCAAACATGTTTCGCACAAAACTTTGCCACACACAAACACAGAATTTTTTGTGGCACGCCTCATTTAGCATTCCCTTGAGACTCTTGTTAGGCATGAACAAAGAAATTTGGTTTATTTTGATCAATACTTTTTTTGTGTTCGCACGGATAAAACTATGAATCGGTTTCTGGCATTGGCCAGCAATTTGTCGCACAAATATGCAAGAGTTTGAGAATGCAAACTATGAAAATTGCTTGCCACATGCCACATAGGAGTATAAATATTCTGCTTCCCTAACTGAATATGTGTGTTTTCTATTATTAGGATCTCATACAAGAACCGAAGTTATCTTAATAGTTTGAGCAAACATCTCTGCATTTAATATTAGCAAATTATAAATATTATATTTTGACTCAGAACCCTTAACAGAAATTATGTATAATATAATTATAAATAATTATAGATACTAATCAGAAATGAAGATTTTATTGAGCTGAAAGCTAAACCCTGCTACACATCAAATTCAGTCTAACTTATTTCTTTTATTTTTCCTAAGCGACCTTTTGTCATAAATAAAATAAAGTCAAACTTTATCAATCGACTTAAGCGATATTTCTTTAAAAACAGGTGGAACGTTGCAATGTAAAAATGTATCAGGTGGCAAAGAAAAGGATGAGCTTGGTCAATAAATATTTTGTACTAATCATTGAAGCATTGAAGGAGTTTCTTCATAATCTTCCTTTCAACTAAACCTCTTATAAACATATCATGTATAATTCCATGTTGTGCGTATCTATAATAATTTAATTAAATCAGAAACACACATGGCTCCTTGCTGCTCCCGCCCACTGTTGAATCTCTTTAAATGGCATTGCTTTAAGAGGTGGGCCCGCTGTTCACTTTCGATAATCGAAAGCTATTATGCCCACATAAGTCTGTCGCCCCCAATTTTTTGTATTGTTGTTGTCGAGGTTTTTATGCAAATATTTACATATGCGCGACGACACACTTTTCACGCCCACTGTCCTTGCTGGTGGGGGGGAGGGCAGTGAGGTTTTAGGGCACCCCGAAGGCGGCTACATTTATTTTTCGACTGTTTGCCGTCGCCGGGTGGATTCTGGCTACTGTCTTGTTGTCCTGCCTGCCTCCTGCCTGCCTCCTGCCTGCTTCCTGGCTGCTTCCTGCCTGCCTTGCTGCTTTGTGCCTGCCAGTCTGTCTGTCTCGTATTTTATTGTTATTTTTGCTATTAAATTGCGTCGGCTTATCGCACGTTTAAATAGCAACAGCAACAATAACAACAATGATGATGTGCCACGCCCCCCCACCCGAGACAGCCGTTTGAATTGTAACTTTTAACTCCATTTATTGTAAATTGTTGTCGCTCGCTTTGCCGCAGGCGCCGCGTTGCGTGTGTGGGCGTGGCATCTATCATTACAGATAAGACACCAAAAAAAAAACACAAATAAAAAAAAACGAAAAACGCGCTTGTTTTACTTGTCTTTAAAATTTCCAGTTGCTCCTCAGTCGATAGTCCCCACGAAAAGAATTCGCTGGCGGCACGTTCTTTATTTCTGGTACAGCGTAGATGACGTTGATATGTTGACTCTGCCGTCTTGTCGTCCTGTCGTCCTGTCGTTTATCTTTTGTTCTGGCAAAGGAAAATGCCAGCACCAGTCAGTAAAATATGAAATTGTTCGCAATTTTAGGTTGAATATTATTGGTTACAGTAAGAAAATAATGGAAACTATCTTAAAGTCTGAAATAATAATTCAATTAATTAATTCAAATAAAGTCAAAGTCTCATTTTGAATGTTAAGAACCTTCAAAATTCCCAATACAAAAAACTTATTTTTATAAATCTTCTTTATTTGCTGCTTATGTATTTCCAGCGTGGTTGCTAATTTAATTTCATGAAATATTTTCATCTTCTTCGTATTATTTCTTCGTTTTGCTATAGCTTTATAGATAAGTGGCGATAATCTATTTATTATTATTTATTGTACACATAAATCGCTTGTGTAACGTCTTTTTTTCGAGGTGATGTTATGCGAAACACTTAAATTATGTAGAATCGATGCAAGTGTTGTTTACTGTTCATCGTTTAATGTGTAGATAGGAGGAGCTTGCTAGATGACTGTCGATAAGAATATTTTTACCATGTATTTATGTATTATAGTAGATGGCTTAGCGATACACATTGATATGCTTGGGATTATCAACAATAAAGTTGCACTTCAAGCGTCTTTCTTCCACTGCTGGCTGCAAGCGGATGTATCGATACCGCTCGGATATCGATACTCTACTGATATCGCTGACGTACTGACTCGATTACTTGCATAGGCACAATGACAACAAGGTTGCCAGACAGCTTTGACCACTTCTTGTTTGTTGATCTCCTATATGAAATGCCACAAACATATATTCATATAATATATAATTCATTTTATTCAATTTATTACATTTTTATCAATCCATTAAGAACTTATAATATGATTTCTTCGCATTAAAATGTTTATAAATTTAAATCGACAATGTATCATATAAATTTAAGCTCTTTAATTGTCTGTTTACATTTATATTTACATTCGTCGAAACAATCAGTTAATTTTGACAGCAACTTCCACGCAATCCATTTATTTTTGTGTTTATTTTCGGGATATGAGATGAAAATAGTAATCGACAAACAAGCAATTTTAAACATTTATTTAATCTGATTGAGTTGGGTTCATGAGTACACATCGATGGGAAGCTATCGCATACCACCACATTCTATGGGCAGGGTTGGAGAAAACTAAGCTAGCCGAGGTTGCCCACTGTAAAAAAATGAAGACTAAACGTGTTACATAGGTCAAGAGCCATAAGCAAGTTATTTACTTCTTTGCGAGTCACCTGGCAACCGCTTAAGACAATGTATATAAAAAGCAAAGATACAAATGAAAGTGGCCGAGAACAAAAACGCAAACAAACTGAATGGGCTGCCTCGCAACTCTATCACACTATGCTACCCAGACCTGAACTAACTGAACTCAACTCAACTCAACATAAGTCAAGTCTGTCTGTCGACTTCTTGCCTGAGTTTGACAGCCCGTCGAGTCTTTTCAAATTGAATCAACACAATTTTCTTTGCCAGAGTTGTCGTCCTCTTCTTTTTGTGCATAAACAAGTGACCGCGTGGGGTGGCTGGGTCGAGATACGCTCGTCATGGCGGCACTTGGCAAGCCACTTAATTACTAAATAATAAAGATTCTTGTGGCAGACACTGACGCCTTCATTAACACAATTCTGGCGAAGGGCCTACAACCCCGATGTTGCCAGCCCCGAAAACTTATTCTAATTTCCAGCGTTGTCCACAATGACCTGGTTACTTTAGTTGCCGCACACCCTAACCCCCCACCCACCACACCCTGCCCCTTCGCCCTCCACGTTCCACGACACGATGTTAATTTCAATTTGTAAAGTCGTCAAAGTTGTCTGCCTGGCAGTGGAGGAGGCGGGGCCGCTGGGATCCATGCAGGTGGGGGCGTGGTCGCAGCAGTGGCTCGTGTCCGGTTTGCCGATTTGATTATTAATTGAAATTATGCTTGTTGGGACAACGCGCATTGAATTTCGGACAGTTTTGGCAGCCAGCCACTAATTTGCCAAGCCCCCAATCGCTGCAATGGTGCCAATTAATTTGGGCCACTTTGGGCCACTGGGAAGCGACCATTGAACATGTCAAAGCTATGCTAAACTAAATTTTGCTAACCAGCTTTTTGTGTTTTTTTTTTCTTTTTTGCAGGCACAAACACATTTTGGCTGCTAATTGCAATGAACGCCAAGCAAATGTTAAATTTCTCAAGGAAATTTAATAGTTTTTGGCTCTAAATCTTGTATTTGACACATTTTGTATATTTTTAACGGTGCTAAAAGGGAATTCGATGCAAATGTTTACAACTTGTGCAAATTTATGATATTATTTTATTTCTTTAGAACATGGCAACATTTTGCAGCGACCAACGTCGACACTTTTCAGAAGGATGTATATTGTCGCCATCCGGGCGGCAAAACTGTGCCTCGGCAAAGGTTGCCAAGTTGATCAGCATTTAGTAGACACGGACCTCATCGGAATCGTGTTCGCCATCATCTCTTAGCTGTTCCTTGGTGCAACAGTATTGCATGTAGCTGAGGAAGAAGAGCTGCTTCAGGGAGTACACCAAAAGGCTCAACGATTGTACTCTGATCTCTTATACAAAACGGTGTCGAGATCATGTTCATGCTTGAGTCCGATAAGTAGAAACCATGCGGCTTGTCCAGCTGCTCGAACAGGCAACGAGTGCCGAACTCCAACAGACGCAAATGATTTCTATCATAGTCCCGATCCTCAAGCAGCTGCAAGTCCTCATAGCAACTCGCCACTGAGTTTCATCTTATGCACATTGTCGCGCAGCAATTGCAATTGACGACGCCTCAGACTCAGATGATTAGCCTCCTGGATTTCTGTGATCTTATCTCATTGATTATCATATTCAATAAAATAATTAATGTGCTCTTTTAAATATACAAAACAAGCTGAATAATAAATCAATTTTATATTTCAAATTTAATATATTATTTCAATTATTGAAGAAAATAAAACCAAGACAATAATATAAATTCTACTTGTTTCTAAAATATGTATCAAGGAGCTTAGTAAACAATACTCAATCAGTTGTCGACTATTGTCGTTCTATATATTTTTGGCAGGTTGCACATAGATCCCATTTCACTTTGATGTGGCACAACATGTCAGTGCATGTATCGTCTGGTTGTTCTTCTTATTTTTTGTGCTGCCCCTTTGGACGGACGGTGAACCGCTCTGACATTTATGATGACAGGCGGTCATGTTGTGCGTCGTTCCAGTGCCACAGCCAGTTGGTGTTGCAGTCTCGGTGGCAGTCACAACTGATGTTGACACGTGCTACATCATCATAGCTGGCGATTCTTTTGCATTTTTGCTCAGCTGTCGTTCTGCTGGGGCACGTACAAAACATAAAAGTAACTGCACTGCGCTTTGTTGAAATTGTTGCAAAGGAAACGAGCGCCAAAGCACCGCAGGACCACAGGACTCGGCACGGTGCAGATGCCACTAGCAAAAAAAAAAATGCCAGCATAGAACGACGCCCAAATTCAAACTGGACTTCAAAGTGTTAAAATTGCAGCGTCATGGTGTTTGTGTGTGAGTGTGTGTGCGATAGAGATTGTGTGTGAGTGATTTCCGTTGAGAGCAATGCACCCAAAAAAAAATGAAACGACGAGAGCAAAGGAGCAGTGCAGAAAAACTAACCAGACATAAGCCCCAACTAGGAAAAAACTGCACAGCCTAATGACGACGAGGCAGAGACACGGTCTCAAAAAGATAATATATCTCTTTGAACAGCGAATGCGAATTAAATCGAAGCAAACAAAAAAAAGAAAACGGAAACAAAATGGGAGAACGACGAAGCAGACTCTCTCTTTGATGTCGAAATCCAGCATAGCCAAGCACAGCTGGCAGCTCATTAGGCAAGCATAGCTGCAAAATACACGCTTAATACTTAATTAATTAATTAATTACTAAGCTTATTTTACCGAGTTAGCCTTCACTAAGTTCGATTAAAATTGACCTCATTTAAAAGAAAATAATACAAGTAAGCTGTGATAAACAGCTGTTAAACAAATTCTAGTTTTACTACCAAAACTCACTTTAAAAGTAAAAAGGAAACACAGAAGAATAAAAAACTAAACTGAAAGAATATTAATATTAGAATACTATTATTAATTAATTTATAGAAAAACAATTATTGCATCTGTCTGTCTTAGTTGTCGCTGTGATTGGTCGTCGTTTTGCTGGGCTCTGTTCAGTTTCTGTGTCAATTGATTTTATTGCGTGTTTTTAATGGATTAAATTAACAAAATAGATTCCCTGTATTACTGTGCTTGTCTTCTGATTTATTAATCTGAATGAGCCTTTAAATTATTATTATTTTTTGTTATCAAAATTACATCAATATCGCTTAAGAAACATATAAGTCACAGTAAAAAGAGGGTTACCATTTTTTTTTTACTATACTTCAAGATACGTAACAATTTAACGGGTATTATCTTTGATATCCTTAAACCTGATTTAATTTTATAATCTTTGGACTATGACAGTTTGTCCATACTTCATTATATTTATAACAAGAAAGCAAGGTTCAACCGTAATTTTGCTGGTCAGCTTCTGTCAAAGTCCAAATCCATTTTCTACGTTCATGTTTATCACTGGATAACATTATATATTTTTCATGATAATCCAGCAGCAATTTTTTTAAATATTCTTTGTTTCTTTGCGCGTTTTTTGTACCCTCTTTTTTGTGCTGCTTTATAATTTATGCAAATTTAAATTTCGCACTTGACGGCACTTGCGGCTTGTGCTTTGGTTCTTTGGCATTTTGTATTACGAGTTGGTCGCTGCTCATTTGAAGCCACCTTTTTACAATGTTTTATTTACAACGGCTCCAACCTCAAAAAAATGACTGAAAAGTGATGACATTTTACAGCTTTGTCTCATATAAAATGTCAACATATGTTTGCCAACAGTTTCCGTGGCAACCAAGAATATTTTGGAAACATTTGCCGCAATTGGCAATTACGTTGGCCAACAAAACAGGTAATCATAAAAAGGTGCAAACATTAAAATTTCACGAGTCATTTCAAAGGGTCTTAGTGCAGTGGACAGGAAGAGCAAATCAACCAAATCTGAAACATTGGTTGCATTTCTTAATGCTTTCTGAATTATACTCTCGGCAATAGTTAAACAATCATTTTAGAAAATTGCTAGGAAATCATAGTTGAATTATCGAAACGAAAAAAGCCAGTAATGAAACAATCATTTTTTGGCTGAAATCATATTTATATAACTTAAAGTTAACTGGATAAATAATTGATCGAAATATAAAAATATTTAATTATAAACTATTTATATTTAATTGCATAAGTGAATAGTTTTTTTATAATGTTTTTTTTTTTTTAAAAATTTAAATGATTGCTTTTCTAATTTAATTTTGGAAATGTATTTTTTTTTCAATATTTTGCATTCCACTTTTCTGCGCATTACAAGCAAAGAATTTTCTGGCTTAATGCTTGACTTTATCTAATCAAGACTCAGCACACACACAGAGAACGACAAGTAAAGTAAAGCTGCGATTTTAGCTCATTTCCGTCTTGAGCATTGTTGGATTCAGTCTGTGTTGGGACTGCATCAACGCGTCAATCGTGTCGGCCAATTAAGCGCTTATCGATTGCCATCGATTTCGTTGGCCGGATTTATCGCAGCTTCTGGCAGCTTTCGGCCCCTGTTGCAGTGCTCAAATTTGGTGGCACAACTTCAATTAGACGCTTGAGCGAGCGACAGGGTAGCTCATAAGCAGATTTGCAAAGTCCTGACTGTGAAATTTGAACGCCGCATATTCATAAATGGCTCAGTAGTAAGCCAACCTGCCCCACCGCCCTAGGTAACCTTAGGTAAACTTTAAGCTGCTTGCTTTAAACTAAAACTGTGTATGATTTAATAATTTATTCCCGACCAGGGCCGCTGGTTTTCGCACAGCTCAGTGAGCTGCTGAGGCAGCAAGGTGCGGAGAACGGAGGACCGAGGACGCAGGACAAACAGACGCGCCGGGGGGATGAACGTGGGTAAACATAGCGCTGGAAAATCATTGCAAGGATATAACCGCAACAACAACAAAAACAACAACACAAACAAAAACAGCTACTACATGGTTTGTGCAGCTCTGACTGTGGTAATGGCATTGGCAACCTCTGTGGCAGTCCTGCGAAAAGGATCTTTGTTTTTGAGACTGTGTTTGCTTGCCCAGCTTTGGTTCGTTTCGCTGCGTTTCGTTTCGATTCGGTTTGTTTTTCGCTTTTGGCTCTCAGATAGTTGGCATGGCAACCATAAAATCAGCTCCATCGTTTTCATAAATTCTTAAAGCATCCATCATTGAAAAATTGCCAACAAACTGGCGCATGTTTGTGTGCAACAGCTCAAGAATTGGACAAACTGGAGACAATCTGGATAAAAGGGAAGGCGGCGACTGTGGCAACCTTCACATTGATTTCAAAATGCAATGCACTTGCAGGCAGTCAAGTGAAAGTTGTCATTGACTACTTCAAATAAACAACGAAGTGAAATTTGTAGAGTGGCTTATAAAACTTATCTAATAACATAACTCCATCAATATGAAATTATTCATGTGAAAGTTATGGATTACAATTTATATAGATAAAAAAAATATAGCTTCAAGATAATCGCATTTTAATCTAAAATTGGTTTGGTTTAGGATTTGATTTTTTAAGAACTATATTTAACTTTTTTCTTACTTTTAGTCAGCTTATTGTTTTCTAACTCTTGACTTGCCAGCCGAAACTGTTACCTAACAAATATTTCTATTATTTGTCTTAATAAAGATATTGAAATAAAATATCAATTAAGTGGCTGTCGGAAATCCGTTCCTCTCGAATATTAAGCAATCTTAAGTATTTTGCCCAATCAAATCATATTTTATTCTACCTCGAGCAACACACAATTCCAATCGCCACAAGGCAAAGTTCCATTGGCAAATGCCACAATTGTCAGGCATATTGCCAGGCATAATCCGCATCCTCCTGCCACGTACACATTAATACTTATATGGACCCCATGCAGCCCTTTGCTCTACCACGCCCACAAAGCACAGCATTCGCCCCATAAATATGTTCAACAACAAAAACTATTAACACAAACACAACGCTGAGTTATTACAAGGACCGCAAACGATAAGGCAATCGGTGAGCCCAAAAACCGCAGCTTGTCATAATAAAGGACATGATGGGACGCACGCTTATATGGGCAGGGCGACCGCAGGACATCCATAAAAGAGTACAAAACGAAGGCAGACATAAACACAGACGACCGAAAGGACGCAAAGGGCCAAAAGGAGTTGAGGTCTCCCTCCGAATGGACATGGGCCAAGGCGTTCCGTACGTGACTTTGTGATTTTATTGGCGTTGAAAATGCCGCACGTATTCGGCAAGGATTTTCCTTTGTGCCCAGACCATACACACAAACACACACACTCACACACACACACACACACACACACACGTACACACTTATACACAGACATTCCTTGCATTAACACTCAACTAGTGGAGAGTCCTGAATGCTTTTTATGGCTGTGTTTAGTGAAAAAAAGGGATTCGAGTTGATTGCTCCCTGAAGAAAAGTCCGGCAAACGGAAACCGGAGTTCAACTGGCGATTGTCAAACTTAATTGGCTACTTGCCAGTGTTGTGCCACCAATCAAGACTTCGGACAGATTACGACTAATATAAATAATCATATAAGTAATCAACAGCCGACAGAATATGACTCATATCAAAAATCAACAAATCTAAGATTTATGTGTTGTAGTTTTTGACAACTTACCAAAAAATACACTCTTAAGCATTACACCTAATATTGTTTATGTTTTAAACATAAATCTCATATAAGGTTTTCAAAAATGTAGTCTCAAACAAAAGGAGAAAGTTTCGCAGTTATTGAACAACTTCACAGATTTCATCTGATCAAATACGACTTGCATTTATGTGGATTGCTTAGTCACAGAAATAACATTTCAGCTCCATAAAAAAATAGCACATCAACAATAAACTAAAAATAAGAATGAGCAACTAAGAGATACCCTGTACCCAGCTGTTTAATATTTTAGTTGAATATTAACTCGATCTGTGATGCTGATCAAGAACATAAATAAATTATATATATTTTCGCATTATTCATAGTTGAAAGTTTTCAGTTTCAAAAGCGATTTCTTTATTCAAAGAACTGTGTTAGCTGCTTTTGAAATACAAAAATTTTTACAGTTTGTCATCGTCTCAGCAGCAAATCATCAAATTGTTGCAACATGCGATTATGGCCAGGAGAGAGTCTCAGTTCGGACTTTGGAGTGGGGTGTAATGAGTGCTATTTCTAGACGGCAAAAGGGATTTTGTTGTGGACTTTTCTTCTTTTGAGTTACTTCAGTCCATTGAGTATGGTAAAAAAAATAAAAATACCTTCAGGCGTATGTTTTAAGAATCTTTGCAGATAGTTCAAAATGCGAATGCTAAAAAAATGAAATCATTTAATTTGATTTGGCAAAAGACAGGCAAAGACAGGCAATGGCAAAGGCGCCACTCAGGGACGCCACATCCGACGCTTGAACTATGCAACCAGGGGCAATTTAATGGAAAGTCGTCTGTGAAGTTTCCTTTTTAAAGCTATAGAAATGTTTCAAGTGCGCATCAAAATAAACCCGAAAAAGTATAAAAAGGAAAAAGGAAATTTGACTAAGACAAACAGAGAGAGAGAAAGAGGCAGGCAAAGGCAAAGGCATTTTTTTGCAAAGAGAAGAAATTGAAAGACAGTCGTGTCTGCCACATCTTTTGCTGCTGCTGCTGCTGCTGCTGTTGCTATTCATGTTGCTATTGCTGTTGGTGTTGGTGTTGCTGTGTGGCAGCTGCAATTCTGGCTGCGGATTTCCTGATGATTTTATTGGGCCGCCAGCAAACATTTTTGAGTGTAGCCAGCGGCGCTCAGGACTGCGGAATGCGCCAAAGTATTTGGTAACTTTGTTTCCTTCCCTTTTTATTCACCCAACCGTTTGCAATTCTTCTTTTTTTCTTTTCTTTTTGTTTTTTTTTTTTTGTTGGTGTTTTTGTGTCCAAAGGAACAGGCATAAAGGATTAAGCGTTTGCGCCGGCAGGCCTGCAAATTGTTGGGAAATTTTGTTTTTAAATTTAATTTGCAGTTCGTGTAGCTGTTTTGGCCAGTCGCCGCTTAAATTGAAGCAGACAAATAAAATGCTACAAAATATTGAATGCAATGGAAATCAACAGAAACATTAGCGGAGCAACATGGAAGGGAATTATATTTACACCCTCGCACATGTGCAACGAGGCATTGCCTGCTTTAAGGTTCCAGCTGGCATTCTGTGGCAGCTGCAGCTGCATCCTTGCCATTTTCACTTACTGCCACTGCTGCACAATATTACGAGAGACAGTCTACCGGCTACTTATAGCCCCAAAGTCGAACGGTGAAGCCAGGCCAAGACCAAGCCCAAGCCCAAGACCAAGACCAGGACTAACACGGAGACCTGCAACAGTAGCATACATACTTATTCTGATAAGTGTATACGATATTTCGCTACAATGCGCACTACGTATCGCTGCTTATAGACTGTGGCACAGCTCGTGGCACTTACTTAGTGGTGAGTGCAAATGTGGCGGCTCCCCATATGAGTCTGCGAGTGCTGAGTGCTTGTTTAGCTGCTTGAAACAGCCACTCGAGTGCGTGGCTTCGTTAAATATTTGCTCTACTTGTAACACAACACTTGACAGCTACGGGCTTAAGCCACAAATACAAAGAATCCGCAAAAAGATAAGGAAAAAGCTAAACAAATAATCATTGACTAAAAGTGGAGCACAATGTAAGCACTACTATTTTGTACATTGGCTGTAACATAATATACTAATATAATAACTAACAAATCATCTTGTTATGCCAATTGTAATGTTTGCTGTCAAGTCACTACATTTTAGACTCTTCTACTAATCAGTTTTGATAGCATCTTTTCGAGTCTTTATCATCTTTATCAATTCAGAGTCACCTATTTCTATCATTAAGGTTTCAACTGCAAAAGCCTTGTCTTAGCAACTTGGCTAATTCATATAAACTATTTTTTGTAATTTCTGATTCTCCTCAATGCATGCAACAAATGTTGAACCAATTTTGCATTTAAATAACCCCAGAAATGCATAAAGTGTTTCAAAAAGTGTTTCAATTCAAATTATTATATTAAAATTATTTTCTAATTTATATTTTTTATATTTAAAAATGTCAACATTTTAGTAAATCGAAATCCTTTTTTAAGTCGCACTCTTAAGCCAAGTATTTAACTTTCATTTTCCAGCTTAAAACTTTGCAACTCTTGCTACTTATTTTGAACTGTGAAACTCAAGTTTAAAGCTACTTTAAGTAGTTGTCAGATAACCAAGAGCCAAATGCTTGCAGCTAATTGGAGCAGGCGAGTTCCAGGTTAACAAAATATACATTGAACACATAGTAAAAAATCCAAGTTTTGACAGGCTCTTTCAACAATTAGTTAAGCCATAAGTTTTACTTCTTTTGGTAAAAAGTGGGATGGATAAACACAATCTTTAGCGGCTTTTTAAGAACGCAAACGAACACAACAAACACTTTTCACATGTGCTTCGCTTTTTTATGGGCTGGCCCCAAAACTCTATTCAAACTCGCAACTCCCAGAACGCATTTGCTGGTCTCCCCAGGCGACGTTTAAGCGACAGCCGTGCGACACAAGCACACAGACAAACTGGCAAACTGACAGTTAAATGACAACGCGGAGCAGCGAGAGCAACATGCAACAGCCAATGTCTGCCCCGCGCGGCTGCCACGCCACGTTTTTTTGCCCAGCTACTTTTTTATTATGCATCACGTCAGATTTTTGTGCAGTGACTTTGATTTTTCAGACAACACGTCGTATGCGCAACGTAGCTCGATGACTTTTCCCTTGCGAAAAGCCTTTGACGAGTCAAGGATAAAGCGAAATCAAGTCTCTTTATTGATGTTGCCTGCCTAATTAACAATTGGCAAGCGATACAGTCTCGTATCCGACTCTGTCAACTTGCATGCCAAGTATTTTAATCACCATTATTATTATTGATTTGTCTTGCGGCGCTTGCACTTGAACAACTAAGGGAAACCATGCACTGCAGCCTGACAAATTGTTTGGCTCTTTAGTGGGTGCTCATTTGCATAACATCACCTTGGCATCCTTGAGATGGGCACGAAGCCAAGTCAGGTGGCTCGGTTAGTCACCTTGAACCGGTTGCATGCTGGTGAGCTACAATCATTTATCAAATGAAAAGCCCTTTTGTGTTTTGCGCTAGAGGAAAGTGTCACTTAAAGCGTTAACCTTGCCCATGCCGCTTATCTGGCCGGTTACATGTGACGTATACGTAATTTCCTGGAGCAGATGATTAACGAGTGGAGCACAAGATGGACGACGACGCCTTCTCGACTTCTTGACATTGAAATAAAGAGTTGAATATCGGCTTAAGCAGGCAAGTAGCTGCATAGACTTTACGGATCTTAATCGCTTACACTTGGGATCTTCCTGGACTTTAGACAATATCGAAGCGATATTAAAACTTGCGCTCATTGGACAGACAGATTCCTACAATCGGTATCATTTATATATATATTTTTGTAGTGTCATATACACATACATATATGTATGTGTGTTTCAGTTTATACAAACATTATTCAAATTTAGAAATTTAGCCCGTGATTAGAGATTGCAATCTATGGCATAAGCCAGAGCAGAACAATCTGCAGCAGTAAATCAATTAGGGGAATCCCGTAGACTTTGTCGTTCATCATTATCAATTTCAATGCACTAAATTAGCGATATTCTGTTGTGCTCTCTCCTTGTTAATTGATTTCATCGTTCGCCATTGTTGTGCAGCATCCAAGGGAACAGCAATAAAATATTCAGCACCAACGGCTTGACTGTCAGACAGGGAGCGAAAAGCTAACAGAGCCGGGAATACCCAATTTAGCCACGAAATTTATGCCACAGCACATAAAACGAACTGGCGAGGCCTTTTAAATTGCAACAATATGAACAGGACGATGGCCAGATAAGGGGGCACAGCGGATAGATGAGGGGGCAATGGCAAAGGACAAACACAAACAATGGAGATAATTTAGTTGCCGCGGACAAAGCGATGCCAGCCAACAGACTGAGATGCTAACTTGTTTAAAAATAGCAGCTGGTCAGCTGCAGAGCTGCAACCATTGGCCGGATACACGACACATACAAACAGCAACGTTTAAATTATGCAACCAAAACAAAACATAGCCAAATACCTAGTTAGATCATTGTCCGTTCCACTGTTCGGCTTTGTTGGCCAAGCGTCTGCGAAGCTGTCTGCTGTTTGCATTTGTCATTCAAAAAGTTACACAAAAATTAAGTTGACTTCGAAGTGGCTTTAATTCGCCAGTCGTGGCAAATGCAGCTCATTTAAACACATGTCACAATACTTTCACACAGCTGTCACTTTGACAATTTTCTAGATGAGTTTCCTGCGATTCCAGCACTCAGCACAACCAAACCCTCAAAAAAAAAAAACAAAAAAAAACCAGGAAAATAAAATAAAGATCTGAGCTAAGCTGCTGCCTTGCTTTGTCGCCTTGTGCGTAAGTTTGTCAACGTCATCATCATAATGTTGTATCAAGCACACACCCCCACACACACACACACACACACAGACAGCAAGGACTTCTTGCCTGCCTGTCTGCCTCTGACTTCTTGTGGCTGGTTTGTCGCCACTCATAATGAAAACTTACATCAATATTACGAGTATTAGAAAAATGGGAAGCAGCTGCGCTTTTTGGCATTGCTGAAAATGCTTTTATATACATTTAAGTACATTTCCACATACATATTTTATAGAGCTGTCCCATTTGGGCATAGCGTTAAAGTTATTGCACAAATTATTCAAACCTTGCCATACTTATTGTGGATTATTCCAAATAAAAATATATATTTTATACTGCTCATTTGGGATAAGGGCACTTGATTTGTCATGATCCATATCCAATTCTAGAAGTCTTTTCCCATTTCCTAAATATATATTTTAATTTATTTATATTTTTACATATTTATCGTATATCGGCAGCTATTAGAGCAAAATACTTCAAATGCAGCTCCAGTTTTTTCGATAACTTACCCAGCTTAAAATATTGATCTACATCGATTACGAAGCAACCTTTTAAATTTTGTGAATATCGCTTCGATTTACTTAGTTAAATACAATTTAGCTGTTTCTGTTGACTTAACATTGACTTATTTATAGAGTTTACTAATCAACAATTGCATTTTATCATCAACATTTATTCATATGTGGCTCCAAAAAGATATTTGGAATCTTTATCCCAGCAATAAAATAACTTACCAATTCTTCATTTATGCGCGGATTTATCAAACAATTATATAAAAAATGTATTTCTTATATATTAAAATTTATAAGATAAATATATCTTAAAATCTAACTTATCCTGCCAAGAGCTCTTGGTAGACTAATCAATCCCGAGGCAGGTACAGAGTAGAGAAGCTACGTAAACGAAAGGAGAGTATTACAATAACACACAAGATTTATAACTAAGTTTATTTTTATTATATATTAATAATAACATATCTGTAGCATAACTTATCGATCCATTCACCGACCATTACACAACACACAACCTGGCCCAGCATCTGGCAGGTGTTTGCACGAATCTGGCAGAACTTTTGCCAAATATGCGCCAATGTTGTCAGTATGTTTAAGCCCAATTAAAGAATCAAATTGCATCTGGATTTTCAACTAATTGTAACTTATTTGTAGCATTTTTTAAATTCAACGACAATCACCAAATCGAATGGTCTGTCTAGAATTAAAAACTATGTTTAAAAATATGCAAAAAATAAAAATAATAATAAATTTAACAATTCTTTAAATGGGAACGGTGAGCGAAATGCTCTTCAGACCAAAATGAGGTGTCATAAACCAAATTATAAGCCAAATAATTGGAGTATACATACATATGTATCTATTCTGAGGCACTGTAATAATTGGTGGCATAACATTTCATTAGAAGCCAACGCCGGAAATAAGAAGGATGCGTTTTGTCGCTACATTTTGGAGTCGTGTGTGTTTGTGACTTTGTAGGAAGTAAATTTCGTTATCGTTTATTATTATTATTATTCGCAGTGTGTATATATGTGTGTGTGAGTGTGTGTGCGCTTGTGGTTGCGTGTGCTTCGTGCTTGTGTTGTGACGTGGGAAATAAATTTATATTCATAACACAGGACGAGGGCGATGTAAAAGACGTAGGTGGAGGAGGCGAAGGCGCAGCGCCCACAATTCGACGACATGCATACAAAGTACTTTATGGGTATCACAAGATGGAAGATGCTGAAGATGTTGTACTTCTCCGACTCCTGTTCACGCCGCTGTCAGCTACGGCTCCGGCTTGTAGAATTTCATCAACTGGGAAGATTTTTGATTAAACTGAAGTGTGTAGAGTCTGTGGTTATTTCGATGCCGTAGACTTATTAAAGTTTTCATTCTGGAGTAGCATGTGCAGTTAATGGGATCAGCAGTGAGAAGTGCACCAGCAAATATTGATTACTAATTTACTTGCCGGTTAAGCTTGAAGCTTTTGATCAAAACTTCAAATATCACGTCTACGGGAATGCAGGTAACTCAATTTCCAAATAGCCCAGTTAGTTCCATGATGATGCGAAAAGTTAAAGCCTGCGTCCAGGTAGACATGTCCGTTGCAGTTGCAGTTGGCTTTTCCCTTGGCAACTTCGTCTTCATATAAAATGTACAAAGCGTCGGTGCAAAAGTAATTTTGGAATAGCAAGCCCCGAGTTCTCGCTGGCACATGCAAACCCAATATGAAGTTCCACTCAAAGTCACTCATGCATATAGTCAAACGCCAAGTGGCGAACCTCCAAGCTCGAAGCTCGGAGCTCGACGCTCGCACATCGAATGTGGAGCGACAGTCGCACAACAATCAAAAAGCGTATGGAAGTCAAAGGCGCCACAGGGCACAGGACCAGACAGCCAGGCAACCAGACAGCCACCAACTGGTAACTGGCAACTGGCAACTGGCAACTGGCAACTGGGCACCTAAACCTGCTCCCATCACTGACTGGCATTTGGTTTGAGTTCGATGCAATGCAATAACTTGCCAAACTGACGCCATATCCTTGGGGCCCACTTTTTGAAAGCGGCACACATGTGCTCGAAAATAGTTTCATTTTTATATGTATCTGTATTAGGAAGGGACACTTAACGCACGACTTCTCATCATGTGCTCGAATAATACAGTCAGCGAAATACAGATAAGCACAACAACTGCAGAAAACTGTGAGAAAATTAAGCACAATTTTGGAAAAACAAGTAGATCATTAATTATATTTGCATTCTAATAATATCTAATACACACATTGAAAACCAATAATAACAATTTTATTCTGTTTACATTTTTTTGTAGTTAATGCTTTTTCTATTTGCGATAATTATTTCGCTGCCTGTACTTATCTCTTGGGCAAATCGAGCAAATTGCATATGTCTTACACTGTCGATTAATATTCAATGCTATATGCAAAGAGGAAGCGAGAGAGAGAGAGAGAGAGAGAGGGAGAGGAGGAGAGTGAGAGTGAGAGAGAGAGATATATATATTGAGTCGTATACACTGCAAATCGTGCAGCAATTCGGGGCACTTCCTTAGGTTTGCACTTGGCGCATTTCTTCTCTCAGCGCCGTTGCAAGTGTGTGACTTTTAAATTTCCCCAGTTGCAGCAGCAGCATCAGCAGCGGCGCTTGATTGAGCGCACGTTCTGCCGACTTTGAGGTGGACTGTCAGAGAGTCGGCGCTTCACTTGACTTTTTATTTAAAATACACAGACTATGATATATGATATATGGAGTCGCACCACACGAAATTAAAAAAAATATGTATAGGCAACGGCTAACTCTTTTTATTTCCCAAGTGCCACAAGAAGACTTGGCGCAATTTTCGTCTGGTTTCCGAGTTCTGCCTGATGTTGGCAGCTCGTACGTGTTCTGATCAATATTATATATATATATATATATATATATATATATAGTTTGTCAGCTTGCCCTGCTATTTCGAATATGGTGTTAAATTTCGCATTATGACTATCAAAACCATTCGAATTTGTGTCTCCTTGGCACGCTGGATGCCCCATGCATAGATGGATTTCGTTCCTTTGTTGGCATTAAAGTTACTTTCATCGAAAGCAGCCTGTGCCCGACAACCCATCACCGTTTTTGCCTGTCATGTCATGAGTATGTAAATTTCTAGCTATTTCCTCCCTTTATCTACGCCCCTTACTCCGCATCTTTATCTCTCTTTCTGTTTCGCTCTATCCACCAAACAAAATACAGTATTAATGTGGAAAAGTATAGCGTTGATTTCACATGTCTCTCTGGACGCACTTGGGCACATGCTGGGGGACCCTCCGCCATGTGGAGGCGTTGAAAAATGTTGCAAAGATGCAAAACAACTGTTGGCTGTTGGCAGTTTGTCAAATTTGATTTGTCATACATCAAATGACTTTAAAATGACATGAAACAGGAGCTGTCAGCTGTCCCAAACGGCTCTGGCAGACACTAGCGAAGAGAGTCCCTCCCGCAAATAGATATCAACTGAAAGTATGTGGTGTGAAAAGATACCCAAAGGCATTATTACGACAGCAAAATGAAAAGAACAAATGCAAATCAGATACTTTTACAGCAGACGTATATTTCAGTTCCCTTTAAAGATAGAGACAGAATGCAGATAAATCGTGGTTAATAATTGCTTTTGGTCATTTTCGAATTAAAATTTTGAAAACAAATCAATTTGAAGTGAGTATAATATGGGAAAATAACTATTAGACTGGATTGTAGATTGATTAAGGCTTTCTTTGACTGTTAGGTTAACTTGTCATGACAAACTTACCATGATGCTTCACTTGGGTCGGATAGTTTCGACACTTTACTCAGGAAGGCTGTAGCTATAAAGTGTGTGTTCTCTTCTGTAGCTTAATTTTGGAAGTCGGTCAAGTAAACCTAAAGATTTGTTGCTTATTTCACAGTCTGGGCTTAGCCACATTGTTCTGTTTGTTCATCAGCTATTCCATTACTTCCGATGTTACCATGTTTAGATTTGTGCTTAAGTGAAACAATGTGAACATTGCATAGTTTCCCAAACGTGCTACGAAATTGGTTTTTTGTTTTGATAACCCACTTGAGCACTCTGGTTGACTGACCCAAAGTAATTCTCGATGTCTAAGGATTAGTTGTTTGCCAGCTCTATGTTCTCTCTCCCTAGGGACTCATATACTAATGCATACAGTCTTAGACTGCTATTTGCTCCTAGTGAGTTCCTCTTCAGGAAACAAAACTAAAATAGATAACTGAACAATTAAAATAAATTTCATTTCGTTTTTTGTATTTATCCGATATTATTTCTTGTACAATTTCTCAGATCATTTTGCTATTCAACTCATCTTCCTCTGCATAGGACAACACAACAGCTGTCCAAATATAGTTGAAGCCAAAAAGCTCTTATCAACAACTGCTCAACTTGGATTGCTTTAAATTTTTGTAACTTAAACTTAGAATTTGCACTAAATATGCACTCCATCACTCTTTGGCATGATGACGCATACATTAAGTGAGCAGCAGACGCAAATTGTCGCTACTTCTGTGCACCTAAGTAGCCCATTCATTTACTTAATATTGTAATATAAATTTAACGCACTTCATCAAAAGTGCAGCACTCAAAAGAGCCGGAAAGGTCGAAGGGGCGAAGGCGAAGCTGGTGGAACATGGCTGGAATCCCGTCAGGAACTGACGCCAGTCGGGCAAACACTTTGGGCCATCTAAGCCGGCTGCCTGACGGACAAACACAAGTGCCTGCTTGAAGGACTTGAAATGAAACTCATTTGCCTCATTGGGCCTGGCAAATGCCACAGTTGGTTTCCACCCGAACCCGGCTGCCTGGCTGGCATTTGTGCAGCGTGACACGCAAATTGCCAGGCTACACACTCACACACACACAGGCATACACACACCCTCACACACACACACACACACAGGACCACAGTGCAGCGAGTTAAAGTTCGGCTGCGACAAGTCAAGTGGGAGCACAATGGACTCAGACAGGGCAGACACTCATTTGTAGCTGTTCTAGGTGAACTCTCGGACATGGGACCTGGGACCTGGGGCCTGGGACCTGTGACCAAGACTAATTTGTTAGCAATTATGTCGGATTGACGTCGCCGGAATGCGCCACATTAGCATTATTCCCGTTATGAGAGACCGTTTACAGGTGTGAATTTTTATGAAGTTGCCCGTGACTACTTCTGCTTTAGGCGCAAATAAAAAATAACTGGAATATTTTTAATAAATCAGGCAAGAAGTACCATTCTTGATAATAGAAGGATAATAGAATAATCGATCAATCTGAAGGACATTTCATTGTCTAACCTATAATAAGATGAGACGATTGTCTGAAAATAAAAAGTTTTTCACTTATATTTTTAAAACAAAGTAGAGATAGATACACCGAGCCATTCCAACTTACTTTAGGTAAATCTCTTAGATATTATATATCTGCTCAAATAAATATATACACAATGACTTTCGATCTGTATATAGCTATAGATGACTAGACAGACTATGCTGGATAATTTATTGTTTATCTAGGATAAAATAGTTTTTATTGTTTAGTTCATTCTACACCAATATAAAACTGAACATGACTGAACAATTGAAGTGGCTCTAATAACTCTAACTCGTTGTTACATCAAATTTAGATAAAATGTTTATTTAAATAGCACAGACTTGCTTAGCCAAGTTATTTCTTGCAAACTTGCAAACTAGTTTACCTTAGGTTCAACAACTTAATCAGTTGAACAACTAACTACCGAAAAGACACTCGCACACGCTTTGGACTGTAAAGTCAGTCGAACAGTTAAAAACCACAGCTTGTTTTGGGTTTTCTGGTTGAGGGTTAATGAAACCAGACGCAGACAGATGCAGAGAAGGAGACGTGGAGTTGAGATGGATACAAACATGGTAGCAAACCGCAGCTCTGCATGTTTTACAATTTGCACTTAATTGTTTAGCTCGACAACAGCAACAATTAGGAGACAACTGACAACGACAACAACAGCAACAACAACAGCAACTACAGCAATTATACTGCGCATTTACAAGCGAATTATAATTAATTTATGTGAAGTGTTTGGGGAGATGCTTTAAGTGAGCTACTGGATGGTTTCCCCCTTGTTCCTGGCTTGCTCCACTGTTTGGCTGCTTACTTTTGGCCACTTTTGCCTCTGTGAGAGTTGGCCATTTGACACGCCCACTTAATTGCTTAGTAATTGAAGAGCATTGGTCGGTCACGTGGTCAGTAAGAGCAATTAGTATCCGTTGAAGCTGTGGCCCAAACGAGGTAAACACACTCAGGCAGGAAACAAGGAAGAATAGTTATCGATAACAAAGTGTACGGCAAATAATGCGTCACTAATTGAAATAGTAAATATATCCTTTAATGCGATACACATTCCGTGCAGAGAAAAGAAATCATAAAGCATTGATTCATGCCTTGTGCTTAGAATCAATTTCAAAAAGTGAGAAAAAAAAAATATGAAAAAAAATATATGGAAATTAGAAGTCGACACACATGATTAAATGCCTAAATTATACGATATATCTGAGATATCCTATAAAGATCCGCTATCGCACGATATGCAGCCTTGGAAGAAAGCCGCCATTCAAATTGCGTCGAGCAGCATTTCAAGCCTCATCGAGGTATTCCTAATGATGCCGCTGGACGTCGTTAAGACCCGGATGCAGCTGCCGGTGATTAAAACAACGCAGGGAACCACATCCTATAAGGGGTTTATTGATGCCCTATTCAAGATATATCGCCAGGAGGGCTTATCGGCCTTGTGGAGGGGCGTGGCACCGGTGATTGTGTCCGATACTCCCAAGCGTGCCCTTAAATTTCTGATTTTCGAACAATCGATGCCGTACTTTCAGTTCGGAGCACCGCAGCCGACTGCATTGACTTATGCGCTGGCTGGTGGATTGGGTGGCACCACTGAGGTTCTGATTCTGAATCCCTTCGAGGTGATCAAGGTCACCCAGCAGGCGAATCGAAAGAACCTCAACACGATTAGCGTCGCTCGCCACATCATCAAACACGATGGCTTCGGGCTGCGTGGTCTCTACAAGGGCGTTACCACAACCATGGCCCGGAACTGCTTATTTCACATCGCTTACTTCAGTTTCTTTTACACGGTTCGGGAGGCCATGGCACCCTCGGAGGATTCGGCTTGTGAGTTCCTGCGAAACTTTTCCATCGCATATGTGGCAGGAGCATTGGGTTGCATATGCAGCATTCCCCTCGACATGGCAAAGACGCGAATCCAGGGACCACAGCCGGTGCCAGGCGAGATCAAATACGCTCGGGCGTGGAGAACGATTGCAACTGTATACAAGGAGGAGGGCTTCCAAGCGATTTACAAGGGACTGATGCCGCAAATACTGCGAGCGGGCCCTGGTGGCGCCATTTTAATCCTCGGCTATGAGTATTTGACGGAGCTCTTAATCACATATTTGAGCTAATCTGGTTTTACAAATTAACAATTAATATTTGGACTCTACTCGATTGCAAAATTATTTATTTTAAAATAATACAGTCTGTACTATTTATTTGTACAACACTGGTATTAAACGTATGTGGACATATGTGGCGTCGGGATCTAAATAAATTCGTTCACTTGATTACATTTTTAATCGAATAGAATATTCAGTTTCCAGATCAATATCAGCAGTCAAGAAGGTCTGTCCATTTGTGGTAACATGCCGATCTCAAGGCGTCTTCTTTGCCCGTTATCGATAAGAATCGATTGCCGATATGTTTTTAAAAATAATACTTTTCGATTCAGGGCTATGGAATATATATTTCATATAATGAATATACATTGCAGACAAACAGGTAATATGGGTGTGCCACTACTGGAATAATTGGAAATCAAATTCAAAGATCGATAAATGAATTTATCGGTTACGACCGACTTCAACATACTTACCTGTTTTTTGAGAAGCTCGTCTCCATTTTTAAGAGCTCTCTAGACTGAAGCTTTCTTACTTGATTTTATATATACTTTTTATGAGCATAAAGAGCCAAAGTGACAAATAATAGCATCTTCTTCTTTTCAAATTGTTGCTTTGGCGAATTTTGTACGAGATTTTTAAGAGATTTAACTTACTTTTAGCTTGCTTAATATATCGTTTTCTTTCTAACTCACACTTGACACGCCACTAAGGGAGCAATCCAAGTGCAGCGATTAAGCAATGGAAAGACAAACAACAAATAATACCAACAATGGCAACAATAACAACAACAAGCACTTGCAACTCGTAGACAATTAAACAAACTGAGCACAAATCGAATCGCCAGGCAACAACAGCAACAGCAACAACAACAGCAACAACAACAGCAACAACAACAACAGCAACAATAATAATAACAGCAGCAGAAGTAGATCAAACAATAAATGTGTTTTGGCATTTCTGGGCAATGAAAATGTCTCCAGGGTCAATTTCAAATGCATTTGCATAGGCACACACACACACAAAAACACACACTCATACACGCACAAGTGCACACACACAGTTGCAGCTATATATAGATTAGTGTAATTACAAGAACTTTGGAATGAAGTCGATGTTTGCTTAAAGGCTTTTGACTGTGCTCGAGAGAGATAAAGACAGAGAGACTGAGAGAGAGAAGCCAGAGAGATTGACATATGTATGTATGTATGAGAGAGAGAGAGAGACAGTTGTGGGAGTAATTGGCATTAACAACATGATACCAGTTACAGTTGCCATTTGGCAAAATAAGCTTTTGATTTCATTTCATTACCCAATGCAATTTCAACGATGAATAATTGAATATGTGAAATGCATACTTTAAGGCAACAAATTGAGATTGCAATTGTTGGCGATGCAGTTGTTGTTGTTGTTGTTGTTGTTGTTGTTGCTTATGCTTATTACACATTAAAACTAATTAAGCATAAAATTTCTATTTGCCGTCTCCCCTGTGTCTCGCACTAGCAAACTAGAATTGGCAAATATTGTTGTTTGTGTTTGATTGATGTCGGTTTTAAATTAACAGACATTTAACATGGTCAGTTGCGATTTGCTCAATTTTACTCTAAACAGCTGCACTCATATTATTCAGTGAGTTCTATAGAAAAATGTACATTTAACTAGTTTTATTGAATTATGCATTTATGAAAAGCTAAACAAATAAATAAATGTGTTTGTCATAAAGCTATTAATATAACAAATTATTAATAACCATCTAGATTATCCGCGGTTTCCGGTATGTAAGATAATAAATCTTACTTATTTTAGATTGGTTTATGTTTATTTATTTAGTGATCACACTTTTGACAGCTTCGTTTCATCAAATTAATTTAATAGAAAAAGTGTGCGCATGCAGAATAAAATACATTTTATTTATTTAGGGTTCAATATATTATTTATTAAATATTGAAAGGCTTAGCTTTCAACGAAAAAATGTAATACTATTGAATACCGTACACAAAATTCATTTTTTCCCATTAGAACATAAATTGGAATGAACTATTTTTGGCATTGAATTTGAATTCTTTTAATCCACCTAAACCACTTTACAGACAAATTGCACAAATAATTCCAATACAAATTTATTACGACATCAAACCCACTTCAATTTTCAACAATTGCCAATAAAAGCGCAATTTATAATCAAAAGGCGAATTTCCAAATTCCAATATCGAATTGACTGCGCAGCTGAAATTCAATTGTCGTATTCCTGTGCAACTCCAACTGGGGCTATTAGTATTTGTGGGAAACTGTGTATTAATTGTTTACTTTGGTGCGATATGCGGCTGTCTAGCTAGTCAATAAATCATGAAATATTTGAAATATCTGAGCGCAAAAAAATCAACTGCCAACACTTGGCACATCGCATCACAAACCAAATACGTGGCAGAGGAGGTGGCGGCAAAATATTCCAGTTGCTGGACACAACATTTTTTATCAGCAAATAGCACAAAATTTTCGTATACGTCATGTTATTGTTGTTGACTGCCAGTTGTGGTCGTTGTTGTGGTTGTCTAAATAAATTTTTTATTGACCATGGTTAACGCTTCAGTGAGCAATAAACAAACGGGGGCAGCAAGGGGCAGCAAGCGGCAGCAGTGCGGGCTCTCTGAGGTTATTTTTTGATTCACACTCAGTGTGAAAAGCACAAAAACCACATTGAGCATTTTCTGGAAGCCGCAACTCACACCGTCTGTGTTGGCCAACGCCTCGAAGCATGCCACAAGTTATTTCACACACACACACACACACACACACAGAGAGAGAGAGAGAGCATTGGAGTGTGGGTCGTTGTGTTTGCGTGTGAATGAAATAAAATGCTCAAATTACACATGTTATACAATTGTTGGGCGAAAATATGATTACGCTTTTGGGCAGAAGCCAAACCAATGTCCAATAACAAGCCGAAACCCAACGAACTCAACGTGAAATGCTCATTGCTGAAGATGCGATTGTGTGATTGTGTGTGTGTCTCTGAAATGTGGAAGAATTTCTTGGATTTATTTGAGGTAAAATGCCTTTTTTAATTACGATTATTGATTTTTGGCGTTCATTTATGTTAAAAACAGGTATTCCTGTTAATATCTCCAATTTTTACTTAACGAGTATTTTTTAAAGATGTTTAAATATATAAATAAATGTATGTAGCAAGTAGTTTATTTTCAAACCAAATGGAACATTAAAATGGGGCATAAACTTATCATAATAACGAGGATTAAATCATTGAGTAATTCATGATACGATTCAGGGTTGCAAGTCGATATGAGGGTGTCAGACGCATTTTATTTCTTTTGACTTGGCATTCATTTTATTTTTATTTTTATGAGGTCGTTGGCTCTGAAACTTTAAAGCCGCCACGTAAAGTGCTATGAAAATGAAATGAAATTAATATGAAGTTTGACTTAACGCCTCATAAATCATTGTCCAATTTTCATGTCGCATACCCTGCAGCAGGCAGCAGGCAGCAGTCAGCCGGCAGCAACAACAGAAACAGGAGCAGGGCCAGGACAATCTTGTGCTGCTGTCCTGGCTGCCTGTAACACAAACACACTTAAAGTGATTGAAATATATGTGTGTACGGAGATATATGCGTGTAACATGGTGCTACATTGCAGGAAAATGCGACCATCATAATGTGGATATATGCTCGTGTGTGCATATGTCTCTCTATATATAAAGTCGGGCTACATATTGGCCCAGAGCGAAGACCTGAACTGGAATTGTAACAGGACCGAAGACTGAAGACTTCCTCATTACACGCTTGTCACGTGCACATTTAACGATTCGGTGCACACACACACGCACACACACACACACACACACACGCACACTCACTCATACTCATAATTACACACACACACATCCACAAGCTAAGACCCGAACATGACAGTCATTCATATTTATATTGTTGGTCAAAAAATTCACAGACACAGCCAAAAAAACCAAAAATAAAACAATGATGCATGCTGATGTATGTATATATATATATATATATATATATGTATATGTATATATGAGTGTGATTTTACATACAGCTTTTATTATTTTATTCATTTCTTAGTGCAATAAGTTAATTTTATCCGACTCGAATATTTTTCTACAGAATGTCCACATTTGCCGCTTTTTACAATTGTATCGCCAGCCAATTTACATTGTCAGCAATATATGGAGAACTCTCATGAAATATCAAGTGTTTTTAATTTGTTTTCCAAGTTATGCAAAAGTTGTTGTTCTCCAGCCCCAACAATGATAAACAGAAACAGACTCCATGCTGTGGCAGCTAACCGAATAAAATTTAAGTCCCTGCAATTTATTTGTAACCCATTTAAATGCAAAAATGGTCAAAATTCTGTTTTACATGAATTTAAAGTCCCATTTTAAAAGATTCGGAAATATTTATATTTCAGGATACATTTGTGGCTTTATAAGCCAAAAAATTTCCAATTACCAAAAAAAAATTAATATATACAAACTGATTTATTGAATTTTACATAAAATACTACGCAAGAATCTCAAGGATAAGCAGGATAGCAATACTACATATATAAATATATAAATGAAATTATTATGAACTGGAAATCAATAGTGCATGACTAAGAGATGCCCTGTCATTAAGCAAGACAGCACGGACCCGATTTAATCTGCCAACACTTTTATTTCATTGGGCAGTTCAAAATATTTGTATGGTTTTGTAGGTTTCTAGTAATCTCAGTTTGGTAAGTTAGCTCCAAAATTGTGGAAAATTATTTGTAAGACCAAATTTGATGCCCTTAAAGTACTCGCTTCCCCCAGAGAATGTCCCAAGACAACATTCAGTTTCAATTTGATGCATAAAATTGGATATGCTTGGTGCCCAAGTTCAAAGTACACCGTTGAGGGGCATTAAACTGGCGCTGACCACATGCACCACATGACGTCGTGTCGCACTACATACACACACATAAGTAGACACACACACACACACAGGCGTCTGGGATACAGATAATTAAACATGCTGCGCACGTGCAGCGGCTGCTTTCAACATTTTACGTTGCGATGTTCAAGCAAAAGCGAATAAAATGCATGGGGCGTGTTTATATGTCTGGCCTGGTCTGACTTGGTCTGGTCTGGTCTGGTCTGGGCCGCAAATTGAACCGCAAGTAGCACCCAACTACTATTTACTTTATGGGGCTGCTGACCAAGGAAAATTCCACACTAACAGCAACAACAGGAGCAACAACAGCTAAAATAAGAAAACTAGTTATGCGACTGCTGGCAATTTTTATATACATATTAATTAAAAGGAATTTTACGTGCTAATGAAATAAAATGGGCAAAGCGTGAGCAAGGAAAAGCGTGTAAGATGTGTGGCGGCAACGGAAAGTGGCCGTTAAATGTTGCCAAGCATTTTGGATACATTTCACAATTTGTTTGGCAAGCGAAATCAAAATATAAATTCACATCAAGTATACGCCTCGTATTTACGAGCTTTTAAGGATCAAATAAAATGTTTAAACATGCCACATTCGCAACATTGTTGTTGCTTCAACAGCAGTTGCAGAGCAACTGAATCAAACACGAGCTCCAGCGCTGCTTTCACGCTTAATCAAGAGACACAACGTGTTGCATCATGCCAACGAACTTGTTGTGACATGTTAATCAGCCGACAGCTGTAAAAATTTGCCAGTGTTCTGTTACGGGTGTAGATTAAGTTATGCTATTGAAAGTCAGATTAACTCCCTTGAATCATTTGATGTCTATCTAATTTTATGAATGCAACAATTATATCTAAGCCTATCATTGTGTAATAGATTTAATGCTTATCAAATATCATATTGCATATTCCGAAAGCCTAAAGTGCCCAATTGTTGTCTAAATGTCTAAAATAATTCAAATTACAACTAGAGGCACATATTGAAAAACACACATTTTTATAACTTGACTTGCATTTTGAACACTTTTATTTGAATGCCATCAGTATTTGATATCACAAATACACCTTTATTTTATATATTTGCATTCCGAGACAATAACCAAAGTGACATTCACTTTCAGTAAAATGCAATGTTTCTGTCGCTCTCAAAAATGTAATAGCAATCCAAAATTAAACGACGAAAAGCAGCAAAACCGTTGAATCACTGAATTTGTTGGCATTCCAGTAAATATTTACCTAACTCGTAAATCTATAAAATTGCATTTTAAGCATATATATTTATACATATGTACATATGTAAAATTTGAGCTGCACTGTTTACACATGACAAGAACAAATGCCTTTTTCATAATTTACGAGACTTCTTCGAATGACAACGGAATGCGATGAAAAGTGAAAATTGTGCAACAATGTCAGCAGAATGGAAACCGAAAATGGCTTGAAAAATCCATAAAATCTTCTAGCCACAAGCTAAATTAATGTTATAAGCTACGGCACAAAACTTGTCAAATTATTATATTTTTTTTCAATTTACGTAAAATATTTATGAAATTGTTACACATATTTTGAGACACGACTTGACTCGACTTGAGTTGAGGGAGAGGGAGCATGAGAAAGTGTTGAGGTTGGCCACATAGATAAACAAAATGTTTGCATTGCTGTAACTTTAAGTTAACTTTAAGCAAATGGCTTTTGGTATTGTGGCTTGGCTATAAGCTGATATAAGAAGTTTGCTGGTATGTTTCTGGTTTGTTTGCAAGTCATTAGTGAGACTTCATTAAGAACACTTGCCAGCTGGTCAGTTCAAGTGATAAGACAACGTTTGCTAATGATTTCCACATTTGCTCAACAAAATGCGCTTAGCAAATGCAAATCACATGCTCAGCAAACATTTGCTCTACGCAACTGAGAAATTTACATATCCACAACACATAAATAAAACAGTTTCTCCTGACTGGTTGACTGACTGACTGATTGATTGGTAATATGAGACTGTTGGCAGGCGAACATCCCAAATGGTTAGGCAAATTAGTTTAAGCTTGTAATTTGATGGTAGCATAGCGTAAGATTTGCGAATTTGAATATTTTAAATAGCAATTTGCCAATAAAAATATATAATTAATAATGCAGAATCAACATTTAATTACATTATTATTCAAGCCTACTCGAAGGGTGCAATTTGAACAAAAAATGTCCAATTTGAAAGCAGATACACAAATAAATATATCGACAATTTTCAAGTCGACTCATGAAGCAACCAACATTCAACGGGGATTATTTTTGCAGATTGTTCGTCATCCAAATTGTGTCAAACATGATATGCAACCCGTGCAGCCACTAATAATTATTATCATCATAATCATCAGCGGCATCGCAGTTGCATAACTTGCACAATTTATGCATGAGAACACCAGAACTAATCCCACAAGACTCCGACGTGCGTTGCCAGACTTTCGCCGTGGGGGGCAAGCTTTGTGCTGTGATGTGCTGTGCTGCGGTTTGGTAACTCTGAGTTGATATTTTGAAAGCACAGCAGCTGCGCGAGCAATATTATTTACACCAAAATGACAAACTATAAGCAACAATAAGAGGCAAGTGCAGCAACCGTAGTCAAATTAGTAGAAGGACAGAGTTGAAAGGAATATCCAATATTGATCGAAAATTAATAACAGCATGACTTGCGATTCTGTTGAAATCAACTTACATCTTTCCCCTACGACAATGAATCTTTACGCCATAAATGCTATTTTACCTTCAGGTTTATTTTCAATATCAGACAAATTTAATGGGCCACAGCGAAAAATCCGTGCCGCAGATGTCGACCGACAACTGACATTATTGACTGTTAATATCCGAAGAGCTCATAGCAATAATGGATACTGACGTATTACGAGAATATGGTCGTAGTGTAAATACACTTTAAGTGACTTCTTGGGTAGTATCGATTGTAGCTGCTACAACCTTGAGAATATTTTCCCATTGAGGCTAAAATTAATTTTGAATATCTAAAATGTAAATGATATAAAAAAAAAACAGATTTTTCTCTAGCTGCACAAATTTCAATTAATTTTTTTGTGTGTCATTTATTCATAATTTTGTATAAATTATTTATTTATTATTTTCGTTGCTATTTCATCTGCTGGTCGTATATATAAAAAGTATTCAATATATTGATTTGTTTATTCATTCCTTGCAACACTTTCAATCAGGTATTCGCAAATCTTCTTCGGCATATTTAAATTGTGCACAAACCATGTAACAAACTCAAAACACTCTTGTGGCAAGGATCTAAAAGCGTTGCAAGTGAAACATTTCAATAACTGAAACGCCAATTAAAATTGAACAATGGGTTCACGGTACTTGGTCAGAAAGTTGGCGGATCTGAATCGCGGCCATCGACGAATGTCAGTTAAACGAGCAAATAGCCAAAAACAAACACAAACGCGACATCTGCATCCGCAACCAGACATGAATACATACATACAACATATGTACATACATATATAATTACATATACACATGCAGAAATTATAGCTAAAGCTCGTCAACAAATTGATATACTTTCACATCGACAGAGAGTTTATCCCTGATAGGATGATAAGGATACATTTTAACTTCTTCAAGCTTAAATTTTACAATGTGAATGTGAACTTTTTTTCATTTTTATCATTTTGCTATTTATCTACTTTGAAAATATGTTAATTTGACATATGTATGAATAATTAAAATAAATAATTCATTATTTCTTCAGCTTATTACAATTTTATTATGTAAAGTAAGGATTTAGTGTTGAAGCTTGCAAAAAGTGTTTGCCAAGTGTATGCATAGTTTTATATATATACATATATATATATGTATATCTGAATAGCATGCACAGAGAGAGAGAACCTCACCTTACTCATCCTGCCACATCCTGATGCATTGCTGATATGCGCTCGTAATTGGTATTGTTTGACCGAGCGCGTGGCCAGCGAAACGCAACCATAGCCGGACCGGACCGGACCGTGTTGCCTCACACACAAAACCAACACACACAAACACACACAAAACCAACACACACACACACTGACAGACAGACAGACAGACAGACCTGCACATTTGCACCTCTTCGTCAAAAAAATAAATAAAAATAAATACACCTGAAATCCAATGTCATGTAAACAGGCATGAGAGACATTGAGAGTGGGGGATTACAAACGTACAATAAACAAGCAACTAGCAACAAGCAACTATTATTTTCCGCTTTAAATAGAGCAGTGCAAATGGTAATAGCATTTGAAAATGGAATACTATGGAACAAGGTTAAGGCAAAAAAGCAGAAAAGAAAAAGTGGAACGTAAGCGATAAATCGATAATTAACTCATCGTTGTGGCGGTCCAAACTAAATTATCTTTCTTTTTAATCGATCGACATCGATATCAATGTTAATTCATAGTTGTATGGGAGGTTATAGATGTTATATTGAGTTTAAACACACTCTACATCAAGATCTATGAATCTGCATTTAATAAATGTAATTTGGCTCTTTGAAAATTTGATGTTTCACAAAATTAGAATTTTGTTGAAATTAGTGAGGCTGATTTTCGAATCTTCAATTTTAGTTCAAATTTGCAACGATGTTCGAAGAATTTATCTATCCAGGCACAACTTGTGCACTCACCTCTAAGAACTTTCGTCTTCAACCACAAAATGTGACTTGGATTTATGAATATTAAGAGCAAACCTTCGGAATATCTATGCCCATATATCGAAAGGAAACCCAATCCAAGGACAAGAAAATGAGCTAACTGGGAAAAGCTATTCAACTTTCACGTTCTCATTGTTTGCACAAGCACGAAAAGTTATTAAGATGCATAGACGTGATTTTGCATGTTTCAAAACAAGCAGGGCGAACACGAAGATGCAAATACAGTGAATCAAACTGTAAAGTAAACACATATATAAAGAGCACCTTCAAGGTCTTAAATTTCGGATGGTACGCATTAAGGAGACGCATCTATAAGGATGCCCCAAAGCCGCTCCACTCGGAATCTAACTCCACGCCAAACTGAGCAACTGCTCAGAGCCATCTCATTGACATGCCTGACAAGAATTGAATTAAAAGTTTTGTGCGCTGCGCTTTTCACAGCAGCAGTTCGGGGTGGGGGGGAAAATAAAATGGAAACTGCGCCGCTTTTCAATTTTCATTGTGACCAAAAGTTTCAGCCTCAAAATGCGTATTTAAATTGATTTGTAATTCGCGGTTAATTCAGTTGCCACCCAACTCCCCAGCCCCCACTCCCCACTCCCCAATCCTCCCTCCAAACTGCCTCGTTGTAGCCGGTCAATTCGAGAGTTTTATTCAGTTTTTACCGTGTTGGTTTTTTCGTGTTCATGTTATTAACGTAATTTGACACTGAAAGTGCGACAGCTGTGGCAATTCTGTACTTTCCCGTTTTTTTTTTTTTTGTACTTTTGTTGAGTAAATGAGCGCTTAATTGATAATCAGTAGGCGGGGCATGCTGCCCGTCTGGTATTGCATAAATTAAATATTGATTTAATTGTTAACTTGTCACAAAATCATTCTTTTTGTACTTATTCATGCGGTTTTTCGTTAGATACTGGTATTAAATATTTATACATAAAATATGTCGATTTGATTATGAAGGATTAAAAAATATAATAATGCACATTGCATAAGCATCGTTGATGTGCCATTAGAAAGAATAACTTATTTAAATCAGATTATGCAGCTCACAAAGAGTTAACCTGAATTGATTAAATATTCCTCATTGTCACATGGAAAGTTATTATTTCGCTCAGCGAAATATTGGGTTCAGGGTATCCCACAGTCGAATTTCTCGTTTAGAGGATTCCAATTTAATTTCTTTTTTCTCATTACTTGATTTTTAATAAAGAGATGTGAATATCTAATGATGCAGGGTTTTTTGTAGAGCATTTTTACTTGCTTTATTTATTATTTCTGTTGTCAGGTCAGTCAAACTGGAGAGATCTGGTAAATAGATAACACGTCAATACACCTCGAAGATCGTCGTATTCTACAATATGAAACTTGTATATGATCTTCCAAATAAAGGTTTTATCAGGATATACTAACAACTGCACAAAAAACTTTGCTGCTAAGTGCTCTCAAGGCCCTTAACTGAATAAGGGCTTCTGCGATCCTTCGTCTTACACCATGCTTGGTATAATTTTCTGATACAACTAATTCTTCCGAATGAAACAGAGAGATTAGTTTTGCAGTTCAGATCAGGTGCTTTAGCAATTTTCTAACTCTTTCTATTGAAATATTCTATAATAATACCAGAACATATTTCGAATCTTATATTTCAGCTGTAATAATATTTCCCCATTAACAAGTAGTATGACTTCTGTCTTCTCTATTCGTGTTGCTGGAAGCGTAACAATAATCAGAATAGATATCATTAAATTGACAGCACGATTTGTCACCCCATATAAATGATATCAGTGCAAACACATCGATCATCTTATATGTATACTGCTATAGCGATATATTGTTTATTTATTTAAGTCGAGACCAATTTAATGTCACACTTGTGAGTGGGTAATTGATATTACAAAGTTGTGTAATTAACAGACACAAGGTAGTATCTATACTCATATTCTGAGAAAATAAACGATCGAGTAACATATTATATATATTATATATATTACATATATTTAGGAGGAATAAACTTAGATATACAAGCTTACTCCGTATAAATGTGGCTACAAATCTTCACTTCGCTTATCGATCGATTTAGTTACTTTTGTTGTGAGAAGGTTTAGCAATTGGCTTCACACCTTCAAATAAACAATTGTTGTGAATGAAGTGCTAAGCCTTGGCTTCTAGCCTCATTATCAATTGGAATAAGCTTTATGACTTATTGGGAATAAAGTTATCAGAAAGCTGATAGCGCAAACAGTCATATTAATGCTAACCGATCGTTCAATCAATTTGCTGACCAAACCTACTCGTGCCGCCCCACACACAATTATTCGCATCCGAAATGGTGTTCTGTCAGTGATATTTGAAATAGTATTTAAAATAACCTCAAAGCATTTAAGTCTTTAATATTTTTTGCATATATGCAACACTGGACATCGGCAAACAGGGCTTGCAGTGCCTAGCATTATGTTGTTATTGCCGTTTTTGTAGTCGCTGTTGCAGTCAGGCATTTAATTGATTGATTGCTGCTCGCCTATGCCGGCTTCGATTTGCTTGCCATGATGCCACCCAGCAGCACCACCAACCATCACCCACACCATCCACACCTAAACCACATTCGATAGCCGCTGCAGTCGTTTCATAACCAATGAATTTCCCCTCGGCCCGCCGTTATCAAATCGTCTGTGGGGGTTCACATAAATGCCATTCTTGTTGTTGTTGTTGTTGTTGTTGTTGTTGTTACTGCCAATTAGTGTTGGAGCGTCACATGTGTGTGTTTGTGTGTGTGTGTCGTGCGTCATCAATTAATTTTTGTATTGTTGTTTTTCTGTCTCGGCACAAAATGATGCATTTTCTGTGAGTCGTGCTGGGGTTGGGCAAAAGGACTGCGAGTCCTGTGCCATATCGCCAGTGTTTCCAGAGGTAACCTTGTTGACTGATTGGTTTTTTGATTCAATTGTTTGCTTGTTTTTGATGGCCATGTGCTCTAAACTAAGTTTGTTATGTGCACCCCAACAGAGCTGCTGACTTTATATAACAATGCCCACAATACACACACAAGCACTCACACACACACTCACTCACACACAATCTGGGATTTGGTGTCAAAAAGTTACGCATATGTGTATTATGTTGCTTAATCATTGATTTGAGAGTTTAGCGTTAGAGTTTGATACCCAGAATTATAAGTCGCTTATGTATTCAAAGCAACATGTTGGAAAATGCACGTGTTTTTCAGCTGATCAAATGTTTTATTAACTTTATCAATACTATGTCGAGTTATATTTCTGGCAAAAACAAAATAATAATATCTTTAATGAAATGATTTTTAACGGTGTCTCAGTTCAGTTAACGATTAACTAAGAAAAACTTAGAAAAAAAAAGAAACTTAATAATTAATTGTCAGAGAAACGCCCAAAGTAAATCTGATTAAGAATAAGTATAAACTTAATGTTAGACAACTGTTTGTTTTGTACAACTTCAGAATAGCCATTTGTACTCAACTGAAATGGCCACAGGCAAATATGTTCAGTGCGCCATTAACTAAATATCCATGCAGACATGAGTTGACCCAATTCGGTTTAAGTTTACTTAATAATTAGCAAATTCGTGAAATTAATTAATAACGAACAAGTTGTCGATTTCTCGCCTTTGACTACGTTCTGATAATGGCACGCTTTTGAACACACACAAGTACATACTTTGTACAGGCATTCAAATGGCTCACAGGTTTAATAAAAATAATAAAAAAAAAACTTCGTATAATTTCTTGCTTTTGATCCTTTAAGTCTTTGCACGAGCAGAACTGAATTCAGTTTGTGTTCAGCTGCAGAGCAATGTGGATGTCTGCGCTTTTGGGTCTAGTCCTGGTTTCGCTACTGGACATACAGTTGGGTAAGAGTTGCCAATTCCCAAAAGATGAGCCGATGCCTATAATAGTTTGTGTTGTTTATATTAGTGAACTCGTTAACCTGTTAAACCTGTTACAGCTGTGAAACGGATTCTTCCCGTCGCAAATACGGCTCCCAAGTGTGCAGCAATGCAACTGTCAGCGCCAACATGACCTTTTTAAAGAACGTATTCACAAATGTGCCTACAATAAATGACAGTCCTCAGCACACCTGCGCCAACCTTGCATATTCCTCTTCCAGTGAGTCACAGCTATTGAATAAAAAATATATTATTTTATTCGATTCTCACCATTACTCGACTTGCAGTCAGTATTAAGACAGAATTTCAAGGTTGCGTTGACTAATCAGTCTGCACTCTAGCGTCAATCAACCGCCAATTAACAGTAAACATGTACTGCAACACGTGCAATTGGAACTATTGTAATCCCGCGGGCCTTCAAAGCCGAAGCACTTACACCACTATCGCTGCAGCAATTGCTCTAATCATTTTCAAGGCGACACTTTAGGAAATGCTATGAGTAAAGCTGGGTACGTCTATGGGTTCGCACTTTTAAGTAATAAGTACACTCAGAAAAATCACAAGTAAATTGTCGTTTAATATGTAATTTCAATGAATCTTGACTTCATATGCTGCTGTTGGCTTGGCACTGCCTTTTTTATACAAATCTGTACATTATGCAGAGCATATTTTTCCTTGCCAAAACAATTTCGATAATGTCGATATCAAGACTCGATTTTTGTAAGCCAGTTATTTGAAGTGGCTTGAAGCAAAAATAGTCAAAATAGTAGTCAAAGTCTTAGCAAGCAATATATGTGGCTCCGTTCGGCTAAAGGTAATCTGAAATGTCTACAAATTTTATTACAATTTATATTTTTAAGTCCACAATTAAAAAATTTGTTTCTTTCGATCACATAAAGTTTTACATGACTGAAATGGTCAATTGTGGTCTAAAAAACGTTATTATAAATCAAAAACTTGAAATAATATCATATTAAACATCCACAACAGTTTGACAATAGTTTTTCTCCTTTTGTTCTATTCTCGTTAAGGAAAAGTATCAATTGCAGACAACTGGCCAGCTAAAGTTTCTATTGAGTGTTCGCTGGAAACCAAATAAATATTAAGTCGAGTTTTAACTGCAGACTGTCATTAGTTGTGGAGCAAAACTCAGACGTGCAACATGCTAAAGCGCTGTTTAATATTTCTTTTAATTATATTCCTCGAAATGTACGTGCTTGGAAACACCGGTAATTACAGCCAGCAGCCAATGTTCTATTAGAAAGTGAAATTATTTAATTCTTTTAGAGGACAACGCGAAAATGATGAGAAGAGTAAAAGCAATCCGAAAACGATTAATAAATCTGCTTGTTAGTTTAAGGCACTCATAATCGATGGCATTTTCAAAATACTTCTTGCAAGTAAAGAAATCAAAAATGATTTCATAAATATTACATATTACGAATAAATAAAGATTTGCTGTTTAATAATAAATGTTTAATTAATATATAGACGGGAAATCTTTCACGGACGATAGTCGCAATCTAATCTCCAATTGAAGTGTGCTCAATGCTATCCGTCCATATACGACCATATATATATTAAGTATCTGTCGTTTATATAGACGGATGAGCGGAAAACCATCATGACGAATACAAAGAATTTGTACCCATTCAAATTTTTCGTCAATCAGTCGAAGATTGCAATAAATTGAAATTTCTAATTTACTAGAGTTATCAAAAAGAATCCCGCTTATCGAAAAATTGATAAGCAGCTTAGTCACAATTCTGAATTCGACAATTTTTATTCAAACAGCCTCACTTCAGTTCGGGCAGGTTTCACTCCATACAATCTTATCAGAAGTGATAAGCCTGCTGAATGGTTAGTCAGTTTCTATAATAAAATGATGCTTTATGCAATAGATTAGAGTGATTAGTCATTGTTTTCAGGCATAGATTTTGGTCAGCATGACGGCCACTGCGGTTGCTGCAATTGTGTAGACGCTGCTGCTCATCTTGCCAGCTGGACTCTTGTTACAGTTGTTGCCAGAGCAGGTGACGCACTTGTTCTTTCTCCAGCTCGAAAACTGCGGCTTCAGGGTTAGAGCACAGGCGGTCGCGTTTGGATGAACACATCCATGGACCTGATGAGCGACGCTGTTGTCTGAATAAAATAAAACGAAATTTAAACCGTATTTTGACAGTGTTCGCTTCCAAATAAACTTACTATTTGCATAGATATACTGAAGACCGAGACAACTGTAACTGGTGCTTCTTAGGTAGGGCACATTCTGATGATGAGCGCGCAAATTTTCGCTGGTTTCATTGGCTCTAAGATCCGAGCAGGTTTCTACTTTGGGATTCCTGCAATCCCCTGGGCTAGAGCAGGTGTAACAAGTCAGGGAGTAGGCTAGAGTTGATGGGATTCGTTGATTGGTTAGTCTGATTGGGTCCGCCTTGGTTGGATTCCACAGCAATTATTGCACTCACCCAACGGCAGACAGGCGACTGCAATCAGCGCACTGACAACCAACAATTTGCTACACATTTTTCAAATTCTATTTAATCGCCGAGCGATGCCAAAATGCGTTGTATTTGCTGAGCTAAACTGAACTGAACTGAACTGCGTTGGCTTTTAGCATTGCGGCTTATATCAGAGAACGTCGCTGATATTGGCTCATATACAAACTTATCTCATTTGTTAACCCCCCTACAGTATCAACTATCAATAAATAGTCGGTGACTCTAGCTCTAGCGATGAACATACCACAAATCTAATCTAATCGCTTCACAATATCAGTTGGAACTGTAAATAAAGGCATTACAACATAACTTCAGATGAGTTTTCCAGAGTTTTCCAGAACCTTTGGAAACTTTCAATTATTTATTGGCATAATAGAAAGTGCATTTTGAATGTATTTATTATTTAATCGGAATTTATTTAAATTTTCCATAACATTTTTTTTATGTTAAATTTGTAAAAATTATTATTTATATTTATTTTGTAATTTATTTATATTCAATTTCAGACACCGATTGATGCCAAACTTTGTTGCCTTGTTGCCTGTTATTGCGAATGGTCTTACTTGATAACATTTGCAATCAGCTGCTTAGTGATGTGCAGATTTGTCTAGTGATGTGTCGATACTTTCGATAGCAGTCTTGTTTTAAATATCATCAGTATGAAAAGCAGTGTATCTAACTATATAACTATCTGTATCTGAATCCGGCACATCACAAAGATCTTTACACTTACACTGCGGAAGGTACAAGAGTTTATTGTATTGGTTGTGTGCACTTTTATTTAATATTACAATTGCGTCCGCCTGCAGCATTCTCACTTGTCTAACATAAATAATATCCTTAGCTAAATAATATCCTTGACGGCTAACTTGACCAGGAGCAGCGCCACTGTTGAGGCCGCAATGGCAAAAGTGCTCCTGCTAAGAGTGCCTGCTGGGTTGCAGTTGTCCCACTGGCATGTGCGACAATGCTTGGACCACGCGTTGCTTGTGCTGTCCACGGTCAAGCTGCACACTGGAATTTCACTATGAACACAGCCCAAAATCTCACGCACATTATAGGCTGCAAGGCGAAAGAGTGTTAGAAGCAAAATGAAGGATTCACTTGCAAATTAGGCTTACACTCCTTATAGTAGAAGTTCATGCAACTGAATTTGCTGCCATTCACGTAGGGAACATCTCTGTGGAGGCCACGCAGCCAGTCGCTGGTCACATTTGCAGCAGCAGTGCTGCAGACTATGCTGGTGGGTGCTTCGCAGCTTATTGTGGGATAATTGCAGGTGTAGCAGGAGAGACCGTTCACTGTTGAGTATTTCGTTGGTTAACGTTAATTTAGCCAATTAGAACAGAGCGTTGGGTTCGTACCAAAACTGCCGACAAAGGATGCAAGCACAAGAGTAAAAACCAGTTTCTTCCACATTTTGCTGATCGCGCAATCGAATAGGTCGGTATTACTGAGGTTTTCGAACTGAGACAGAGCATTTATATATCAACCTTGATTTTATGGGTTGGTAATAAAGATAAGTTTTAGTTATCTGCAGTTGCACTTCTTTGGACTGCGCTTTACAATGTTATTCCCCTTATATATATACTCGCACGACTTTGCAAACACCCTTTTTAACACGATTTTGATGAGCACTGAATATATAAATGATTCACTCTTTAACATTGTACACTCAGGAGCAGATTAAACGAATATGATTTCATCTCATATTGTTAGACCTATATTTCCTTCCTGACATAAAGGACGTTTCTTTTTACCAAATTCTCTGTAGAGGGTATTATTTAATCGGATTGATCGACATGTTCGGATCACATAGAATGTATATATTCTTGATCAGCATCACTACACCCATTTTAATTATAAAGCTAACTTGTTGAAACTTGACATATATCAGTCACATATATAGATATAGTCGAATTGATATAGCCCTGTCCGATAGTCGATAGTTTTGTTTGCTCTTCAGTAGCTGTGCCTGCCACGCATGCGTGTGCAAAACTTTAAAACTAAAATATATTTAGCAACTGGATTTAGGGCAGATCATAGTCGAGCTCTTAGTTGTGAAGATATAGCTATATATACATCTAAACCAGGCCTGCATAAAATGTAGTAAGCGAGCGCGTAGAGTAAGTGAGCTGAAGTGAATATTGGAAGGGTATACACATAATAAAGATAAGCACACCGGACACGTTAAAACCCTATTATACCAATACTGGGAACTGATAGTGGATCAATGCATGGTATAAATACTTATAGTTGAGGTGCACAGTCATATAGGGTTTGTTATAGCCGCACCTTAACCATAAAGGCTGTCATTGTCTTCAATTTATGAGTTTATTTTTTTTAGCTGCTCGAGATAAGGTTTTAGGAATTTCTGAGGTGCATTTATATATCTTTCGACATTGGTGCATTTAGCCCCATTAGCTTTGTTAGTTAGGATATTAATTATGAGTTGAGATACATCATAATTTTAGATATCGCATTGCAGTTTGCAAAGCTTTCGTAATATAAACATTTAATTTTAAGGACCTCATAACTTACATAAAGGGAAGTCACATATTTGTGTAGCTCTTGCAAAAATATTCCATCAATAATACGCAAATATATTTACCATCAAAGATACTCTAACAAACGAAAACAGAAAAAAACAAACAGACAATTGGCAATTGCAAACACGTCTTAATGTCTAAACCCAAGCAGAAGTATTTGCCACAACAAATAAACAAAACAAGATAGAGGGCAAAAATATATGTTAGAACGAGGCACAATGTTTCAAAAATTGAAAAGCATATATCAGTATCCTGGCTATTGCCAGGACATGTCACGCATAGCTGAATACAAAACCAAAAGACAGAGAGCGAGAGAGAGACAGACAAGAAGAAGACACAGCACTCAAGAGAAAAGGGAACAGCAAGCATAAGCTTCAGCCAAGGATACGTAGAGGATATTAAATGACAGGACAAATGGCAAACGTCCCTACTTTTGACCTGCATATTCTCCAGAGGAGCAGGTACTCGAAGTTAAACGAAAAGCGCAAATCCTGTGAACAATTCTACCACCACACAAACAACAAATAGCTGCGGGTTAGATTTATAAATACATACATATACTAATATATATTTATATATATATATATATATGTATGCTGAACAATAGGTAAACAACAGAATTACAATATGCTTTTTTAAAAATTAGAAAAGCAACGTGCAATAGACGCGATGAGGCTAGGCTCTGACAGGACAATAATATTGTGATGCCCACGATAAGCAAAAGGGGGGATAAACAGAGAAAGACAAACGCAGACAGGATGGGGACTGGAAAAGTCGCAATGGAGCCTCTGTTTGGATGACAGTTGAGTTTTCTTTTCTCATTTGTTTTTTGTGTTTTTTTTTGGTATTTTTGTGGGTGTGGGTGTGGGCGTGGCGGATAGATGTTGCAACAAAACGGAGTGATATCCGAGTCTTGCTGTTGTGCTGAGAAACTAGCTAGATGCCTTGTGCATAGCATTTATTTTCAAGTCACGTATCCTTTTTAATCCTGACAAGAATATTATTTCCATAAAAAATGGCACGCAGCTAGCGAGCGGCCTCCGGCTGCGAAATCGTTTCGAGCATCAAGCATACGCCACGTATAACACAGCCGAATCATAGACACTGAGCAGCAGGCAGCGACACATGTATTTAATTTTATTTCATGCACACATCCAAACGAATTAAAGCATTAACAATACGGCCTCCTGACAGCTTAAAGCACACAGGCTTACTTAAGGCAACAATTGTCAGCGTGGCGTATGCGTAATGTGCGACACTTGCGGCTTAAAGGATTTAATGCTGTGCACATAGCCAAATATGGTTTCTGTTATCTTCAATTCAGTTGCCTAAGATTTAGGCGAGCAAAGCCTGAAAACAAATTTAAATATTATACATTATTTTAATTTCATTATTATTTCCAATAGTTGAAATACATTAAAATCTATCCATAAAGTTAATTTTATCAGTTTTTAAATTCAATCAATAACTTTATGGCACAAATGTTGCACTTAGAATTCGTCATAAAATTTGTTTACTTGTGTGAGACTGAGACGGAGACTGATAAGGCAAGTGACCCACAGACTAACGACTTGTGGCAGCACTTAAGCCGTCGCATGTTGTTTAGCTTTGTCTTAGCTTTTAGTAGCCTTCAGCATTGTCCAACGGTCGCAGGATCTGCTCTAATTCTCTACATTCCCTGCTGATACGAGAGGACATTGAGAATGTAAAATTTGTTTGTTTCCTGCATTGATGTTGAAAGTTTTTGCAGCTGCTGCAGACAATGCTTGAGTGTCTGCTTCTCTCGGCGTCTCCGCTTCTACTTATATATATCTATCTATCTATCTATCTGTCTATCTGTCTGTCTGCATATCTATCTGTCCATGGCATGCCATGGGACTCCCTTATTATTACAGTTTGTCGATTTGTTTGTATTGCAGTCTACATTGTTGTTTTGTCGCAACAACCGAGGCAACAAACATAAACTTGTTGTCACTTGTTCATTGTATGTCTGCATGCAAGTGCGTGTCTGTGTGTGTGGGTGTGTGAGTGTGGGTGTGTGTATGAGTATATGTTTATACCCAGCTGGCCAAGTAACAGAGAACAGCCAACAAGTCGATTGTAATAAATTATTTGTAGCTATTGTAATTTGTAATGTTGGCAAATGTCTGGCAAAAAATAGAAATAAAACCCATCGACAGCTATCTATTCGATGAAGCCATGTCAAAAATTGCAACTGAATTATATAGTCCCGATATCGAAAGATATCACAACATGCACTTATTTAGACTACATCACGAATTCAGCTAAAATATATTTCGAATCGCAACTAGCCTATTTGATTCATGGTCTGATTTGATTCAGAATTGTCAAATTCTTATTTTTCACAATAAAATATCTGTTGGAAATTTCCAATCTAGTTTTGTATTGATGACAACAAAACTGATTTTTGTTCTGCTTTTAATAAAATAAGAAATATTTAAAATAAATACATAAAAATGTTAACTTGTTTAAGTTTCTTTGAATGACATCTCCAATAACATGCCTACCAACTTTGGTGACTGTAACCTTAAAATTGTTGGAGATATGTGAGTTTATCGATTTAGGATTATCGATTTATATCGATTTCCTAGCCTCTCAGTGGACGTAGCACTCCAATTCTTATACTTTGATGCGGGCACAGACCAGTATATGTTCCAAGTTTCAAATGATACCTTTTATATCCCTTCGTTATCAGAGTGTAAAACAAAAAACCAAAGTCAAACAACTTTTCTGGTTTATTTGCATAGAAAACAAGCCGAACTTTTGTTGGCCAACTCGAATAGGAAGCCGTTGCCATAGCGTTGCGGCCATTCATCATCTGCACCTCGGGATATTTCTGCGAACAACTCGCAACTATCGTAATTGACCCGGAAACAGCTTAAAGCCAAATATTTACACAACATGTTGGCTGAGTTTGGTGTCCGGATGGGAAAAGGTGCCCTCAATAAACGGAAGAAAATGCTCCAAGTGCAAAGGACAAAAATAAATATTTACGCTGCATATGCAAAGTCAACTAAAAGAGGAACAGAAACGGAAACGAGAATTGCAAGAATCTGTAGGAAAAAATGTGAGATTATGGAAAAGTGCAGGTTATCATAAGTTTCTGGCGTCAGCTATCGTAGTCCTAGTTTTGCAGGGCACTCGTTCAACTCTCTATTTTTTCCTTCTCCCACACTAATTGCAAATTAAACGCTGCAAATTGACCCAAGACTGCAGTTCCCATTCTCAATCGCAATTCCCTTTCCCATTGCCTTTCCCCCACCCAATCCAGTTCCTGTTTCCATTACCATTCCCCGAGGCGAGCCAATTGATGGGGCGTTTCTCACTCGCTCTTGTCTCTCTCATTCTCCCTCTCTCTCGCGCAGTTAGCGATGCTGTTCGATGTGGACACAGAGCAATGTGTGAAGCTGTAAATATATATGTATATATATATAAGTGTGTGTGTGTGCAATTTTGCACGTGAACTTGTTAACAGCAAAACCAACGTGGACAGCAAAGGAGACGGCAAATTGAACGGTTAATGGAAAAAAAGACAAGCACAAATACTCGAGTCGAGAGAACTCGACAGAGAGAGCAAGAAACCAGCTGGAATATCTCTGTGTATGTATGTGTGTGTGCGTATATATATATGTATGTATGTGTTATGCGATCTTGATGCAAAGGCTATATTTATAAATATGAAACGACGAATCGATCAAAGCCTAAACATGCCACAAATTTATGCCTATATCTTTAAGATATCCAAACTGAAGCTAACGAAGCAAACGAGATTGAAAATCTATTACATTCTCAATAAATAGAAGTATATATCTCTGGCATGTGAGAAATGAATATATACATATATATAGATAGATATAACATACGTGTAAAAATACGCATTCATAAATTCTCAATAAATTTATAACGTTATCTGAAATGTCTCCTTCTTCTGACATATATAGATAGATGCAGATATACCTGGTCAACTCGTCGTGAAGATCAAGTTTATTTATTTACAGTAACTCGCTTTTGAACATGAGATATGTAAATAGATATAGATATAAAATATGAGTAAAAATACGCAATTTATAATGGTAAAAGCCAAATCAGATTGAACAACAATAAAGAATAATCTCCCTTATACCTCTGCGATATACCTCGATCGTCATGTTGATCCAGATTATACATATACATATATATACATATACATACAAATATATACTTCACACTTCTACAGAAATTCATTTAGTCATCAAAAAATAAATCAGTTTCTTGGTATTTATCTTAAATGCCGCTAACAGAACCGATCCAATCCCTGACGGCCGCCACTCGGGAATAGACACCCGGATATTCGGGCTTGGCACAGCCAAAGCCCCAAGAGACGACGCCCCACAGTTTGCCGTGGGCAACGAGCGGACCACCCGAATCGCCCTGGCACGCATCCTTGCCACCCGCCCGCAGTCCGGCGCACATCATCCGATCCGTAATGCTGCCAAAACTGTTGTAGTCTTGCTTGCACTGCTTTTGGTTCACCTTGGGCACGGTCACGGCACGCAGCACCTCCGTCGATTCCTCCGCATCTTGCGTGTTACCCCAGCCGGTGATGGTGACGAGCGTGCCATCCGCAATATCCTCGTTCAGCTTGGGCAGCTTCACAAACGCTTGCGTCACATTTGTAGCATCGTATTGCGCCAGTTCCAGCACAGCAAAATCATAGTCGATAATGCTTGGATCGTATTTGGGATGCCGATGAATGGTGCGTATCTGCACCAGGACACCACCAATCTCCTTGCGCGTGGTACCGATGCGCACGCTCAACGTATCCACATCGCCGCTCTTCACACAGTGGGCAGCGGTGAGCACCCAGCCCTCGGCTATCAAACTGCCGCCACACATGTGATAATGGCGCTGCAGAGAGACCTGATACGGATATTGCTGAATAGTCGCCTCAACGCCGCCCACAATGCGTCCATCCAGCCGCTGGCAGGCGGTGCAGCCAATGCCCGCCAGGAGCAGCGTCAAGAGGAGCATCTTATTGTTATTTGCCATGTTTGGTGTCCAAATTCTGAGTGTTTATAGTTCAACCTGCTGCTCTGCTTATTTATATACGATGGAACTACATTTATCAATAGTAGTCGATTGGTTCTCAGGGTCAATCACTGTCTACTTGGCCTAGTTATGCGGACGCCGATACTCGTTAAATTTATGGCCAGCAGTCGGGGTCGCTCATCGTCATCGACAAGACTTATCTAACGACAATCATTAAGCTTAGCGGCTTCCATATATCAACTAGTGTTGTCAGTAGAATTATTATCAAATCAACTTTGTATTTTTGTTCTTCCAACTTTTGTACACTCGATGTGGCATCTTAATTTTAAAACAGCTGCCTTCGATTTGTGGTTAGTCGGGATAGATCTCCTCGTCAGGACTCTCGCTAGAAATAATATAAAATGCATAATTTGTTAGTCGACAAGTTGTAAGTTATCTTCGGAATGATTACATTAATTACACCTGCAGTTATTTATGTGTGTGATTTAACCGAATTTGTCCAATTATAGATGCATGATATAATAGTCCAATAAGTTCTTGGCAATAAGTAGAGCTATTTATGTATATAAATGTTTAATTATCATTTAAATTATTTATAAATTTATATAAATATATAATATATATAATTTCAAGACAGAACTTTATGAGATCGCAGATGTGTCTGTCAATGCATTATTCACGACAAACTGAATAATATTTATGACCTACTTTTTATTTGGAGATTTTTAGCCAAGTCAAGAATTTGTTGTTCGACGGCATATTGCTAATTAGCTCCAGCTGCAGACCGTTTTGTTGGGCCAACACTTTGAGATTGTTGATATCCCTGATGCCCCACGCGGGATTGCGCTGCCTGAGATTCGCATCGAAGTCAATATTGCTTTGGGGCGTCAGTTGTCCATCGTGGGCATAGGGTCCGTAGGTGAAGAGTTTGCCGCCCGCTTTTAGCAGCTGGCCGGCGGCACGGAAGAGGCCCTCGGAGCAGGCCCAGGGGCTGATGTGCATCATGTTGCAGTTGAGCATGTAATCATAGCTGGCCACCTTCACTTCCTCCAGAGTCTTCGCTTCCCACTGCTGCAGCTCCTTGGAAATATCCACAAAGAGCGGCGAGCGAATGTTGCCCGTCGGACAATCGGCGACGTAGGCGGCAATTGAGTCAAAGTCCTCCAGCGAGTACTCGGTGGGCTGATAAATCACATTTGGAACCAGTGGTGCCAAAAATCCGGCATGTTGACCCGAACCGGATGCGATTTCCAGCAGACGCATCTCTGGCGTTTTTCTGTCCACCTCAAGCAGGAGAGCATCAGAAATGGGCTGCGAATTGCGATCGGCCGAGGGATGGGTTCGCTTCATTGCGCTGCCAAGCGTTGTTGCAGATAGAAAACGTATAAATGGTTGTGAGAATCTGTGTGCAGTGATTAATTTAAAGAAAATCATAATGAAAACAATTGCTTACCTCATGTTGTTTATAGATTATATTACTGCTGAACAAAGCATCGATGGTAAGATATCGACATATCGATATACTTCTCATTCTCCGGCACGATAAATTAGAGTTGTCACGAATTGTTCTGAACCAGTTCAATTGAACTACTCAGTCAACTCGCTCATCGTTCGTTTTGTTTGTTTGAAATATTTATAAGATTGTAGTAAAATAAAACCAGATTTTCTATTTACTTAAATATGTATAATTGGTACACATCAATTTTAAAATTTGAGTTTTAATGGTGTGAAGAACAGATTTAAGGCTTGACAGCGCCACCTTGTGGTGATTATGGTGAATTTAAAGTCTAAACGCCAAGTTATAATAATTTATCGCCAAGCTAACGCAATTTTATGGGCCTAAGCAGCGAATAAGTGGAACAGGTTGACAAAGCCCTCAATAAGGTGGCCGCAGCTACCACAAGGTGGCGCTGCATATCTGTAGATGAAGTCAGGCCAAAAAACGAAGGATATTATGGAAAATAAATGTTAAATGTGCGCAACTTCCTTATGAATACATTTTGTATTGCCTATGTGTTGTTGTATTTAAATGCAAGTTTTCAAATGCCGCTGTAGTCTTAAATACCGCCACCTAGGGGCAACTTTGTTAAGTTAGTCCATCTAAGTCCAACAAATATCCGATATGTGGCTGCACTGTGTTCACAGTTGTATTTCAAATTGAAGAAAACGCGCAAAAATTTGGTCTTATAACTAAAATTAATGATTCCCTTAAAGTTTTGTTTGACCAAGGAGGAAATCTTATATTGCTTATGATAAGAATTAGCTCATTTGTTGAGTTGTACACGCTCCCAATCTGCTAGCTCATTCGGCAAATATCCGTTAACTGCAGCTAGTGAAAACATTGGAAATTTGTATTCGATAAAGTCAGAATTTTACCCACTCGGAGAGGAGCAGACAGGTTTGCCAATTTTGATGTTTGTTTTAAAAACCTGTGTATTTTTTGTTTTATTGTTGCATTCAACTTGTTTTTGCGTCTTAATAGTTTATTAGGCTACTTAAAAACGACGAAGCATTAGACAAATCGAGATAAGACTAACTAATAACATTACTAGATGAATATTTGATGAGCGATTAAGTTAAACGAAATTTAAATGATGGCTTAAGTACACACACTTTAGCTTCAACTACTAATTAACTAATTGCGACTACGACTAATGGCAGCTTATTGACGACATTTAGATGACGATTAAATTATGTTCATGTAAATGCATTGAAAATGACATTAAATTAATTGAAAACATCTATCGACATATATATATATATATGTGCAGTTATGAAGTGGTCTAACGATTGTGAGCTATATCTAATTTGTCCGATATTTTTTGAGGGGTGCTGTATATATATACTATATATATATATATATATACTGTGGAACTATCTGCAGCCGCACGACTCGACGACCATGTTGGGCAGCGTTTTGACAGTCGCCGAGTTGTTGGAGTCCAGCACGACCATCTGCAACGAGGAATACTGTTTGGCGGTACAGCAGGGCACCAGATCCAATGGCTTTCGCGTACCATTTGTTGAGAGGATTTTCTGTAAGGCAAAACCAAGAAAAATACAAAAATTGAGTAAAAAATCACTTCAGGGTCGAATTCAAATTGAAACCCACCAGCAAAGAGCTGTGATGCGATGCCGCCTGGGCAACACTCGCCACGGAGCTGCAGGAGCCGCGACAGAAGTAGGCATCGTAGCCCTTCGGCTGCATTATCCAATTTTCCCAGCCGATGTCCGCGAATGAAATATATAGTTTCTCGCGGCAACATTCCGTCACACCGCTGGAACAGTTAATATTACGCTTTTGGCGACTTTTGGTGCGACGATTCTGGGTGTCGATCATAATGAAGGGTCTGTTGTTATTGTTTATGGATATGATCTCCTCCATGCTGCCAATGTCGCACGATTCGCATGTAATCTGTATGAGATGACTGAGATCGCGATTTCCGAACCAGCGCTTGATCGGCCATTCAATGTTGATTTTCATCCACTCATCTGTTGAGCAAAATAAAAGATCTTCCAATTACAATTGGTTCCTTTGATTCTTAAGATGCTAAAGAATTCCTAGTTGAAAAAATCCCAACTAAATCCAGTAGGGGTATAACGTAATTCTCCTTAAATACTCCCCCAACATCTATTGTAGCTGAGCTTATTCTGTGGCTTTTTTTTAAATTCTGTAAATTCTTTCATTGCTCATCGAGTTCAGTGAAATTACGAATTGAATTTATTGTAATTTGAGTTATTTCGATTAGGCATTATTCGTTGGATTCGTTTCGATTCGATTTGATTCGATTCGGTGCCGAGCTGTGCTTATCTGCAGCTAATCCCGTGCATAACTCGGCCATTTTACGATTCAGCAGAGTTTTGCCTGGGGAACAAAGTTCAGTTTTGTGCAAACACAAATATTTGACAAGATGAAAATATTTTTAATTATAAATTTTGATCTCGAAGCCAAGTTATTCACCCACAATTCCCTGCCTATCAATAACCTTTCGACCAACAAAAAAAACGAAAGAAAATATAACAATAACAATAACAACGATGAACAATGAACAGTTGCCAATGGCCGTCTTATCGACTTATCGGTGTGCTTTATTATTATTGTTATACCTATATTGTATATAATATAGATCATGATATGCTATATAGAAAAAGGACGATGACTTTGGGTTTTTCCGCTAAGGGCAATGCTGTGCAAAGGTCTGCTGATTGATGGGTTTTACTGACACCCACAAAAAAGTTAACCTCAACTTCATAAAATGGGCATAAAAAGAATCCCAAGTATCCCAAAATTATTTTTTCGAAATCATTTCTATTAATATTAGATGCATTTCGAAAGAGTAGAAATGCAAGAAAAAATCGTTTCTGATACTCAGAAAATGCTCATGAAATTTGCTCTAAGTTGAGGAATTCTAAGAATCAGCGCAATTTTTTGTCAATTTTTGTTCATCTTTGTGATGATTGCGAATTCTTGCTTACCTTGCACGTTCACCGACTGTATGGCTATCGTCTTGGTCAGCGGCAGATAGCCGGAGTCCAGCTGCTGCTCCACCTCGGAGACAACAATCGTTTGCTTCCGCTGCTCGCTGCTCAGATTGCTCCCATCGCTGGCTATGGTGTAGTTCTGTTTGTTCTTATAGAGCCAGAGCACAGCACTGCTCACATCGAAGCCATCCGCATCTGCGTCGTCGATCTTGAAGCTGAAACACATCGAGGGATGCCCGCCCAGACGACGGCACTCTCTTTCTTCTGTGGATGATAATCAAAAATAAGGGATTCGATTAGATTGCGCTTGATGAAACTAAGGTGAGTTTTTGTTAGATTCCTAAATTGGAACTCTTAAGAGATAATATATATTTTAGGTAGATAATAAAACTCACCACGTTGCAGAAAAATAAATTTTTGATTGGTGCGGGCATAGTAATCATCATAGTCCTTATTCTTGCTGGACTCATCCGGATGCTGCTGCAGCGTTATGCCCTCAAATATGGGGCGGGGCAGCTCCACGCCCGACACTTTGGGGCTCTCCTTGAGGCGCAGTTTCTCGAGTATTTGCTGCTTGACAAACTCAATGCGCAGATTGCGCAATTCCTCCTCGCTGATGTGCTCCTCCTGGCGATAGCTCTCGCATTTGGGGCAACCGCTCGACGCTGTCTTCGTGGTGGCATTTGTGCTCTGCTGCAGCTCGTTCTTCAGATGTTGCTCTTCCCCATCCTCTTGCGAGATTGAGTCATCCGATTGATCGTTGCCTACTGGTCCATTCAGCCACTCATCGAATTGGTGGCCCTGGCTGAGCAGCTGCCACAGATTGGGGCTGGTCTTCAGTTGCTCGGGTGTGTCGCGATGATAGCTGTGCTCCTGCTGCAGCTGGCGTTGCTGCTTGCTGCGCAGGTGGCGCCGTACGCGCTGATCATACAGCTGCTGCTGATGAGGTAGTTTCTCCTCCTCGTTACTGCTCGGATCGGGTGCAATGTGCTTGGGCTGGCGATCTCGCTGCTGGCGTGTGTGGTGCTGCTGCAGATGTTGCACGTGCTGATGCCGCTGGTGTCGCGGATGAGGATGTGCTCGCACCAGTGGCACGCTGCCCGCTGCCTCATCGGCGCCACTGGGATGCGATCGGGCGTAGATGTTGTTATTCTGCAGGGCCAGGCACAGGAGCAGCATCAGTGTCATATAATATCTGGCCATTTTGCTCGTCTATTTTTGGTTAACTCTTTTTACTTTTTGATTTTTGAACAACTTTTGTGGTATGTTAGAAATTTAGTTATTGCTAAAATTTGGGAAATTGGCTAATTGCTATCTGTTTGGTAGCAATTGAAACTCAATGTTCGTTGTCCTTTGGCTTACAAAACTCATAGATTTGCAGCGAGGCTCACTTTTTGTTGCCGTTTTGTTCACTTTTTGTTGCACTTGTCAATTTGTTTGATTTATACGCAATTTGAATATTATTTTTTTATTTGACTTCAGGCTGCATGGCGTTCAAATATATTACATGTGTTTTATTTTAATTTGTTTTAATTGGCATCAAGCTGGAATTACAAAAAAAAATAATCGAAAATTAAAAAAGATGATCACGTGTTGAGAAAAATAATGATTCAGTTTCGAATTCGCAAAAGATCCTTATTAAAAATATTTCTCAATAAATGTCAATAAAAGGGATAAAGCATATCAAACTTTCATCTAAGTATTCTTCGATCTACCTTTAATATTGGACACGTGGCAAAGTGTACGGAATTTTAATCAAATCAAAAATGTTGCTTTTTTATTAAAGGTCAACTAAAATATGAAAAAAAAAACTTTGCAATTAAAAAGCAATATTAAAATCTTAATTGTCATTGTCATTGCAGATCGGAAACTGCGCACGAGTAAAACTGATATTTTAGAGATTAACCCGATTAGGCGGAATTTTTGAAAGGCATCACGTATACGCCGCATACTGGGCGCAGAGGGACCACACGTACCGTATAACTGTATTTCGATGACTTGGCACAAACACGCTAGCTAATTGTGTTAGTCGCAGGGCCGGGGTTAAGTTGCGAACCCGGACACGAAACACGAAGCACGAAATTCAAAATACGACTGGCAAATCGCGAATTGCAAAGCGACGAAGCAGGCGAAATTTGTGTATTTTTTTCTGTTTGATTATTTGTGGATTTTCCTCCTGTGTGACAACGCAAACGAGTTGTGAATGAATGCGGCGCTCGCCCGATTAGTAGAACAATTTATGTCTGTTAGGCGGTCGCTGCATTTGATTGATCATTGCCAAGAGAGCGATCAAAGAGAGAGAGAGAGCAATGAGAGAGCGAGAGTGTGTTGCGGACCCGAACTCTCTTCAAGCCGGTAAACGAACAGCACACGAGCTCTGTTCACTGTTCGGTGTTCGCTCGTTTTTCCCACAGCCAGCGACCCCGCACCGCGCAGACACAGACATTTACCCCTCATCGTTCGCTGAAGACAAGACAAACTCATATGCAAACATTCTGCTTCATTGCATCAGCTAAAGAAGACGTAGACGTTGACAGCGACGTCGACGGCGACGGCGAAAACAAAAAAAACACAAATTGCATAAATTTCGAGTTAATTTTTTTTAGTTTAGCATTCAATTTGATTATTTTCGGCACAGACACCTGCGAGTGGCAAGCCACGCCCCGTTTGTCAGCTAGTCGCCAGTGGATTTGGCTGCGGGTGATTCAATGCAATAATCGCATTCCCCCAATTGTCAATCAAGTCGTGTGTCAATCAGTTAACAGCGGCGACCCAGTGCTGATAACGCCACGAATATTGCTCAACTCTATCTATCAAATTAAATTTGTATATATATATATATATGTGAAGGCAATTATTAAATTATCTGTATGATTGATGCTAAATCACTGTGCACTGATTATGCTGCGATTAAAAAATACAGTAAGAGGCGCAGTAACTAAATGATACCGGTACAACTAATTGACCTTGTTACGTTCAACATCTATACATGAATATATATATATATATATTTACATGTAATGTATGTAATGTGTAGCTAATTATCAATTGGAATTCAAAAGAAAGTTCGTGTGCTTTTAGCAGACTTTTGTAACATAAATATGCGTTTCATCAGCCAAGCCATGAAATTTGTATACGTGAGCCACAAATGTACAATAACTAAAACAAAAGAGAGAACAGAGAGAGAGAGAGAGAAACGGAATTGATATAAGTAGCACTGCTAAAGAAAATGTTAAAAAAAATACAACAACAATATATCAAAAACTATTAAATTTTAAAGTGTGCCAAAGATTTACAGTAAAAACTAAATACTATTTGGCAGTTTGGTTTGGTTTCAGTGACCATATTTTTGGTTCAGGGGTTGTCACAGAACTCTCTTCGAACAAAACTCCAATTTTTCGATGTTATGGTTTACCTGCATTTAAGATACTTTGTATTTTACTTGCTTTGATTATGTATTTGCATTTTTTGGTATCAGAGTATTCGCAACGTTTTCACCAATTAAAAATGTTAAAATTGATTTCGGCCCGTATCTTTTCTTATTTTTCAACAAAAATCTCTTAAGCTTAAGATTTGCTTTCAAAGAAAATCAAGTCAATCAATCGGGCACTATTATGATTTACTTTTTCATTATGAACGTGTAAAAAACATAAATGTAATCAGAATATATTTTGGAGTCACACGATTCATGTGTGTAAATGTAAAATTTTTCCATAATTCAAAGTGACATCGATTGCGTCAAGTGGCGACACGTGACTGATCAGCACTGATCTCAGTTTTGCGCAAATTGGTAAAATAACTGCAAATAATAGTATTTAGTGATTATCAGTGAAAGAATCACACATCAATCAAACGGCTGCCAATCAGCGGCGTGCGACCGAAGCGAAAGCCACTTAGCAGTGTTTGGAAGGGGGAAGGTCGGGGGGGAAGAAGGCTTTTGGTGCTGCGAGCGAGCCGACACTTCGTTAAATGGAGCAGCGCATTCAACGTCTACGTCAACGAATCAAACAAGTTGGCTACGTCATTGAGCACGCAAACGAAGCGTGATGCGTCGAACAGACACTGGCAGACAGAAGAAGCGAGCGAAGAGACGAAGAAGTCGAAGTTAACGAAGAATACAACGAAGTTCGGTTCGAGAGTTGCGTGCAGAGTTTGCTGCTGGCAGGGTGCAAAGTACAAACGAAGATTGGCAACGCCAACTTCTGGGGGTTTTCCATGCGCTGCGCTGCTCTGCTCTGGTCTGGTCTGCGCTGCGCTGCGTTCGTTAATAGCGCGCAGCGAAGATTATCGCAAGTGCAGCACTTCGAACTACAGTTGAATGCACTGCAAAAATGTTCTTTTGCTTTTCAATTTGTGTGCTTTATTTTTGGTGATCTTCACACACTCTCCCTCTCTCTCTCTCAGTCCCTGTCTGTCTGCCTCTCAGTCGCACATAGTCTTACTCTCTTTCTCCGTCTCACTCTGTTTCTCAGTCTGTCTCTGTCTCTGTTAATGCGCATTGTGTTGCGATCAGCATATTGGAGCATGTCTCAGCGTGAACTTTGGAATCGCACACGAAGATTGCTCCCATTTATTGGATTAGAGGCAGCAAAATCGAATTAAATCACAATTTTCTTATTTATTTATTTATTTATTTGTAAGCAATTAAGTGCTTTCGGATAATTAAGGTCCAACGAGTCTTTTGCAGCTACATATCAGATGGTAGCAATCCAGATGCGCTGAAGGTTGAGTGAAGTTATGTCACCAATATGGCGGTCATTTCAATATGGCGGCCTTCAGAAAATATTGCACACTCATCAATCAATCAATCAATTATTAGATAGCATAACACAAAAGTCATCAAATATGTTTCCATTTTGGATTTACAATAATAAAATTAATTTTCATTTCAAATAATATTTGAAATTGGTAAAAGTCACTTACAATTTTGGATTTTAGTTTAATTAAAATCAAAATTAAATAATTGACTCTCAGTTATGCGATTGGAAAATAATTTAATTATTTTCAAATTAACATATTTACATAAAATCATTGTTGCATATTATATTATCAACAGATCAGATTAATAATTAAATCGTAATATTATCGTTTTTATGTCTCAAATTAAATTGAAATTACGTTATTATTAATAAATACCAATACGTAAATGTATTTTCGAATTTAATTATAACCGATAATTTTTTTGTTAATTTCCTATGTGTTTAGCAGCTTTTAAAGACGTTTGATATTATTGATTGTATAATTATTTATTAGCACTACTATTTGTTTACTTATTTTATTTGGTTAACAAAATTAAATCGTTGTTGAAAAATATTCTTATTACTCACCTTCCAAAATCGTTTAGATAATTCAATGTTTATGTTATTTTAATTGCTCCTCTGAATATTGTAATTCAAAATTTAAAAAAAATATATTGTAATTTATTGCAAAATCATTTTCACTAATTAATTAAAATTGTTAATCAGGATTTTCATCATTTGAACTTGTGCACTCTTGAGGTGGCAATGACCACCCTTTTTATTTTACGTAGTAAATCAATTTGTTGGTTATTATAATTTTTTTTTTGTAGTCTTTGTTAAGTAGCACTTGTTTCTTTTTTATATAAAACACTTTGTATTTGGATTTGTATATTTGTATATGCATTTATTCGATGGAGCAACGTTTTATTCGATGCGAGCAGTCCGACTGACTACGTTTGAATAATTCGATGCTGGGCAGCCAGCGACCGCAAAGGCTGCCTTGCCTCTGGTTCGGGTTGCTTCGCGAACTCCAATTAGGAGCACAGCTTGTAAAGGTGATTGAGTGCGAGAGCGAGAGCGAGGGAGAGAGAGAGAGAGAAAAATTGGGAAGAGATGATGTTGTGGTTGTTGTTTGATAACAGCGATATCAATGCTTGGCACCGCTGCTCAGTCACATTAAATGATGCGCAAATTTGAATGCAAGGGGAGAGCATGAGTGTAAGAATGAGAATGAGAGCGTTTGTGAGCTGATAAGGCTGACTTTCCCCCAACGACGAACTCATCTGCGTGGCCTCTTCCATCATGTGAATTTCAAATCCGGTTGCAACTTGTGCGTTGGTTGGTTGTTCGCTGCTCGAATCGAGCTCATACAAAACGTGAGCAGGCCATGCAGCTGCTGACGTAGTCGCACTATTTGCGATCGATGTCCAGCATTTATTGAAGCATAAATATTTTGAAGGTGCCTGCCTCTCTTTGAAGCGGTTCTTTAATATAATTTATATTATTGTTTATTAACTGATAAGCACTTCGCTGTCCGCGCATGTTAAGATTAATGTTTCGATGCGATTACCCAGTTCTTGTTTTTTAATTTTTGCTACTCTACTTTTAATTGTTTGATTAGCCTTTTATTAAGCAGCTTCACACGAACGCCATGCATGCTCGACAACAGCTTTGCTGGAGGTATTGTACAAATATTGCGAAGCGTATTAGTTGTTAAAGGAGATATATTCTTGATCAAAGCCAAATCGCTCCTGACAGTTTTTTGTTAGACGAATGGAAAAAAAATGGAAACTCGACAAGCGAAGTTTCCCTTACTTCTCTGAAAGTATATTTGTAAAGCATTTTCCACATAATCAAATATAAAGATAAATATAAAAGCTTATAAATTGTGCTTAGTTTAAGTTAAATAAAGACTTGTCACTTAACTGCAATTTGAACCCGAAGAACTTTGCTCTCACATTTCATGATAATCTTTTGGAATTTTTTTAAAATTATTTCACTTAGAAATTATTTTTTTTTATATGTATGAAAAAGATGCTGGTAAATATTTTGGTTTCGCTCATGTCTTGGCTGCAGACCTTTACTAAATACTCTTGCGATGGATAATAAAAATATACAAATATTTTCAATGACATCGATTAGTTGTAAATTGTTTTAAAATATCAGCAAGTGCGGAAATGTTGTTATTTTGTCGTAAAGGATGCCAATTTCAAAAGGGAATTTAATCTTCGTCATTTTGAAATCATTTTGTTTTGTTTTTGACAATCAGCAAAATAAATAACACGTATAAAAATGAGTTAAAATAAACTCGTGTTCCAAATTATAGTTTGATTATTTTTGCATAAATATATATGAACACATGTATAAAGCAAGATTGAAGGAATGGGGAATGAGTGAGTAAGAAAAAGCAGAGAATTTCATCATAGATGATTCGTTGTTGACAACCGGAAAGTGGCCAGACATACTTAAATTAAGAAATTGATAACCATTTGATAACACCCACGACTTTCGAATAAATTGGCAAATAAACAAAATTATAAACAAAAAGCCCATTATTAAAATATGCAAGTGGCAAACGGAATATACAAAAAACAGCGGCATCATTGTCGTATTTTAATCTAAACTGATATTAAAAGAAAAATAAATAATTAAAAATAATTATAATGAAAAGATAATAATTCAAATCAGCAAATGGAATAATCTAATAATCTAATATAACAATAATATATATATATATATATATATATACATATATAGCAATTGTTCTAGTTTATAAGACTTTTCTATAAGTTAAAAAAAATCGCTATTATTTAAATTTTAAAGTAGTTCAAAATGTAACAAAATGCGATTTATTTTAAATATTTATTTCAGAGAATGGGAAATATTTGAAAGGAGTATCATAATAGGCGTGAATTTGAACAGATGCTCAACAGTTCATCAAAAGCCATATACCCGACTTGAGGTAGGGTATACTCATGAGTAATTAACACATTTAATGATGCTCCATCAGATCAAACGGATCAGGGCCACGATTTCAGGTGATACACGTGCCGAAAAGCACTGAATCATTCCGAAGACAGTGGCAGCAGTGGCTGGGGAGGGTGGTGCGGAGAGGGGTTGCTCTCGGGAGGGGGAGTGGGGGGGTGCCGATGGAGATGTGCATGTGAACCAGGCGTGAATCCTGAGCTCACTAAAAAGATAAATGAATGCTAAATATAATTTGACAGTTAAGGCAGTGGAGCAAAGGTTCATTTATTTGAAGAGAGCGGAAATTTTTCCCAATCTGCTCGCGTGTAATTATTGAAAGCGAGAGTAGTCGTGTGTGCGAGTGCCTCTGTGTGTGTGTGTGTGTGTGTGTGACGCAGAAAACGATATTGAGAATACGCCACAACCAATCGATTTTTTGGACTTTGTAGCCACTTGGCAGCAGCAGCAGCAGCTGCTGTTTCTGATGCATCGCCAGACGCTCGAGAGACACTCGATTGGCCCTGCCCGACAACTAACACATTGAGTTCATTGTTTAATTGAAATGTGTGCGAGTGTGCGAGTGTGTGTGTGTGTGATTTATAAGGCTTCTTTTTTGCCCGCTCGATGTCAAAGTCCATTTACGAGTCATGCGGCAGAGTCATGTGAACAACAGCAACAAGCAACAAGCAGCAACCCAAAAAATACTTCCATCTAAAATAGGCCTGTGCTCAATTTGTGTCAATATCTCAGTCTCAGTCTCAGTCTCAATTTCAATTTCAATTTCAATTTCCAACTCAATTTCAATTTGAATTTGTACTACAATACAATTAACTAGACTAAGCATTTCAGATTTCACGCCTTACATTGACAGATGCGATTGTCCAGATTCTGGCCAGTTTAGCAGCCAAAAATAAAGCAGCTACAAATAGAACTCAATCTGTTGACATCGCTGGGAAATATTGCATTATGTGGTCAGGCGAGGCGCTAATTGCCGGAGACGAGTACCGATCTCAGCTGGTATTGAATCTTTTGCTTATGTGTTTTGGCCACAATTTGATTTTATTTTGCTGCCATACTAATAAATAATACCAATATTTGTGTGTCATCGGGCCTAAAAGCCGGCTCTTGCTTTTGTTTTCTCTGCTCGCTGCTTTTGCAAAAACTATTCAAAGTTTTTGAATCACGAGTTTCGATTCCAGGAAATGGAATCGTGGGACAGTGTATGCAAACGATAATTATATATAATATTAATCATAAACACTACGTGGAACTATTTTCGGTGTGCTACGTCAGTAAATCAAAATAAAAATATTTCATGCAGGAACTCTTGTCTCCACCGATCGTGTTTGTGGCAGCTACATATATTAAATAGTCTTTCGATACTGCCTGAAGCTATGAAAATGGATTTAAATATTTATTTATTTGATGTCAACTAATATCAGTACATACGAAAGAAGGAACAATGCAAAACTTAGGATTAAATATCGATTGTCGATTTGAGAGGAGTTTTGAAGAATCGCTAAAGCATTTCAAAGTGTACAATTCCTGAAAGATAAGAGACGTAAGCAGTAAACGATGATATGATGATGCTTTTCAGGAATAGAAGCTTGCTAATGGCTCAGTGTCTCTGGAAAACTTGATAAGCACTCACAGCTAGAGGTATGGATTACATGAAATCTGAAGGTGTATCCAAAAGTTCTAGAAGTTCCCTATACCAAGAAGACATTACGACAACACCGTACGCCTTTCTCTTGCAGCATATAGAAATCCTGTGCCCCCGAAACTCTCAAATAGAACATTAGAGCTGGAAACTGCGAATAAAAATCAGCAAGGCTTTAAGCAGGAGATGGTTAAACGCTATCAAAAATTCAGCGTGACGCACTGAATCAATTCACGACATTTCAGCACGTACACCAAACGTAAATCAGGTTTATTGCATGAAATAAAAATGCGATTCAGTATGAATCTACTTTGATTAATATTGAGCAACTGTGCAAGTTTCATTAGGATCGATTTGGAAACACGAGCAATAAAAAAAACACACGCATTAAGTGAAAAGATTAGAGTCCATCCAAAGTTGAAGCGAAATGTTATTTTCGAGCCTACCGATAAGCAAAACGTGAGACAAATTTCAACGTATTTTGGGGGCATAGTGCAGCCAATTTAGTCGCCAATCCTTGAAGGAGTTTGCCAGAAAGCCACATTTTATATTTGTTGACTCTAAATACCAATATATTCGTCTAGCTTTAGTATTAACGTGTATTTGCTCAAGGATCTTCTTAATACTCCTCTTCTATTATTCTGTTTTATTTCCCAGCACGATGACTTGCCAAATAATCCATTTCTGTAGGCACAACAATTAGCACTATGACTACAAATTGGAACCATAATCTAACCAGATTATCAAAAACAAAGAACTGATATAATAAACTTAATAGCCTAGAAAAGTGTAATTATGAAAACAATAGCAAACCAATCTGAAGTGCTGAGACAAATTTGATGCTCGTGTCGCCTTGTCAGATCGATAAGGAAAATAAATAGCAGATTGCAGATTGCCTGAAATGGCAACAACAAATCGAACAAATCATGCGCTGATTGGTCAAATCTAATCGATCGAGGCGACCAATCGCTGATCCGGCTTGATGTGGCCGCAAATAAATATAAACAAAGATAACCCACTCCCCTTCCCATGCCCCATTCCCCATTCCCCAATCCTATTCGCTTTAGTTTTCGGTTTTTTCCGGTTTTTCTATTTGTCTGTTTGTTTGCTTGTTGTCTGTGGCTTGAACGCAATGATGTTTCACCTGGCTCGGCTCGTGCCAGTCGCTGTTATCAGCAGCAGCACAAGTTCATGCCCAGGCGATAAGAAGTGCGTGTTTGCGATCTCTTCCTCGTTTCCAACTCCATCGCAACGATCAGTCACGATCCAAGGGGCAAAGATATCTCTGACTTGCTGATAACTGGGCCAAGTCCCAAAAGTTTGTCAGATCAAATTTAGTTTTTGATATGGCATTCAACTGCGCAACATTACATTGCGTACGACATGGTCGTGATATGGACGTGATATTCAGAACTTTAGCATGCTGGCCTCATGAAATGACTTGTCATTTATGAGAATGATAAGATTGCTGTAGTCGAGGGATGCTCGACTGCGACATACCCTGAACTCAGGTGTTAACAAAAATTCCCTTTAAGAATATTGCTCTTAAGTGAGGCACATGCACTGAAGAGTTAATCGGAATTAGTTAAGATGATATTTGCTATATGCCTATCCAAAATTCAACTTATGATCAAGAAGGAAAACATAGATCATTTATTTCTTTCAATATTTCAAATGAAAAATGAGATAAATTGAAGTAATTCTTAAGCAATTCAGAGAATTATTTAAGCAATTGAAACACTCTCGAAATACTTGTAATATTTTTCATTTTATTCTCAATCATCATTATTTTTTCAATTCTCATCTTATTTTTTTTTTTTGGTTGTTTTTTTTTCGTTTTATACATATGTATGTATATATATATATATAATATTTGTAGTACTCCACCTGATTCTGCGTTATTGTTTATTAATATAAAGTTGGTTTCATTGTAATTTAGGTATTACCATTTTCATGTTATTTTTGTGTTTATAAGTAGAGTAATGAGCAAGTTTTATTTTAATTATAATTCATTATTTAAGTATGCATTTTAATCTTAATAGTTAGGTTTTGCCAATTCGTTTTTTGTGTCTTGCGTTTTTGCATTCTTCTTCATTTTATTAGGTGACATTTTTTGTAGACTTTTCATACAAAATAACATAAGTTTTGTATATTCCTGTGGTCAAATGTATGCAATGTGTGTATGTGTGTGTGTGTATATGATGTGTGTGTGGGTGCTGGTGTGTTGTGTGTGCTGTGTGTAGGTGTGTCTGCTTGTTGGTGGTCATTAATATTACAGATTTTCTTTTTGTATGAAGTAAATCAAAAGTCATTTTTCATTTTATTAATTCGAAGCTTCTCAAATAATTTGGATAGTTAAGTGTGTCCTTTCCAATATGTGTTTGTTTGTTTGTTGGTATGGTATATATATGTATATATATATATTTGTATGGATTTATCTATGCATTAAACGTTAATATTTCCTTCTATTAGTGACAAATTTAATGAAACAACAATTTCTCTCACATATTAAAAGTTGTTTTTAATGCTTTGACAACAATAACAAAATTTATGCTTTTATTTTTATATGCGCACTATATTAATTTTCGACTGTTTTTTTTTTTTTAATTTTAGATAACTTTCTGGGTTTATTCAATTTTGCATTATGTATCCTAATTATTCGTTTATATGTATGTATGGTATGTATGTATGTTTGTATGTATGCGTAGTTGCCATTCCATTTCATTTACTTATTTCTTGACAAGTTTTGCGATCAAAATAATGTCAATATAAATATTTTGGAAATTGAAAAATGCACTGGAAACAATAATTGTGTGGGTCAAAGAATCTTTGTGTGTGTGTTGATTTTGTTTTCAATTGGATACGTTCTGTCTGAGGTGTGTTTGAAAAAACGGCTTGTTATATGTACGATATAAGTATATTTTTTATAAATGTTTTCGTATAGAAAGTTGCTTGTATATAAGGTTCATAGAGAGCAAAAGTTGGTTTTTTTTTATAGCATTACGTGTCATATTCTTTTAAGTTATCTATTATGTTTTTGGGTTTTCTTTTGTTTTGTTTTTTGTTTTTTTGTTTTTTTTTAGCAAAAAGCACGATTTTCAAAAAGCAAAAATCGCATTGTCAAAAATTTGATTTAATTCGTAAGTTAATTTTGATAGATGTTATCATATTCGTTTTTGTCCGTGTGTTTCCATCCACTTAGACCAATAATGTGTGTATTCGCATTATTTAATACCATTCTTGTTTGTAAGTCAATATATATGCATATGCCTTTAGAAAATTATGGACTACACATACAAACATTGAAATTTGTTTTCTCATTTATAAAAATAAACAAACATAGAAAATTTCGCTGAACAACTTATGTATTTTGCTAAAACTTTAAGATTTTATTATATGTATTGTTTTTTTTTGTTTTATTTTATTTTGATATGGAATTTTACAAACATTCGTACAAATACATAAATGTAGGTACTTTATAAGTATTATATATTAATTTATTTAGTTGTTATGTGAAGGAATTTAAATGCAGTGTTACATTTCAATTTGCAGGGAGGGATAGAGAGAGAGAGAGAGAGAGAGAGAGAGAGAGAGATAGAGAGAGATAGAGGAAGTGGAGAGAGTTATCTGAAGTATGTTAATAATGGTGTTCCCCCCACGTTGAGGGGATATATCATGTATGCATGTTACGCGCGATTTGGCCTACCAGGTATACTCGTACATTAACTAGGTAAGATTTATATATATATATATATATATATATATATCTCAAAACGCACGCTCGCCGCTCTCCTCTACGAACATCAGTCAATGATCCCACTCTCACACACGCACATACACACAACCCCCACACACAAACCCACACACACACCCCTCCACACACACACACACTCATACACACACGCAAGCACTCCCTGTCGAATGTGTGGAACTAAGCTGCATTGAATTTATGTATTCAGACATTACACATACGCACTGTTGTCAAGTGTTACGACTTACGACAATTGCTAGTATATTAATATTACAATTATATATATATATATATATACGTATTATATATATTCGGCTAATATTTTGACTAATGCTTTTTGCATGCGCATTCTTTTCATGCTGTTTCCATTGTTTTGGTTGCTGCTTTAACTTCGTTCGTATTGGTTTTGTCTGCACATTGCCAAAAGTCCCCTCACCGCCATGCCTAACTATATATTATTTACTATGCATTTAAGTCTATTGGCTTAAGAACTTTTCAAATGTGTTTTGTTTTTTTTTTTTTTACTTTTAAGTATTTTCTTGATTTTCTTTTCGTCGTTTTTTTTTTTTTGCTATTTCTTGTCAGCTTTTAGCTGCCAGCAAAATGAGCCAAACATTTAAATTCTTTATGCATGGTTAATTATGTTCTTTAAGTTAAGTATTAAGTATATTTAGTTAGTTAATTAGTAGTTATTAAGTTATCGATTTTGTTTTCGTTTTTTTTGTTTTTTTTGTTTTTGTTCTTTAAGTATTTGTAATGGAAGACATTTTTTATACAAGTTTAAGACACAGAAAATATTTTTTCTTTATATTATAGAGGTGTGTGTGTGTGTTTGTGTGTGTGTGTGTGTGTGTGATGGTATGTGAGTAGGTGTTTGTGTGAGTTAGTATGTGTGTTTAAAAAGTTGTATAAATAGTATTGCCAAATTAACGATATGTGAATTTCTATAATTGAAAAATTAAATGCTACGCACATTTCGAATATGTTGCCATGTATATATATATATATATATATATATTTTTTAGCAAATTAAATATAAATTAATAGTTAGATATTTATGTGAATTGGTTTGTTAATTGTTTTTATGGCTCTGGGGGGGTTTATATATATATACACACAGTATATTATGTATACATAAGTTTGTTATGCTTGTCAAAATGATGTTGTATAAAAATGTATATAAAATAAATGTCATTTCTTTTGCAAAAACTAATTCCTATTCACATACATATATCGACTTTTCCTGCTCCTATATGTATATGTGTAAGTATTTATTTTTTTCATTTACTTTATTGTATGTGTTCTGCTTATTGCTGTTCAAAATTGGCTGCCATGCATGTCGTCGATATGAACTGATTTCTGTTGTTTTTCTTTTCTTCTTCTTTTTTTTGTAATTGTTTGTTTAATATGTTTGTTTGTTTTTTTCGTTTATACATTGCTGTTGGTAGTTCAAGTCTTCTGTTTGTTCAGTGAATTTGTCATATATAACTTTTGTGGTTTTAAGGTGTACTTTTATTTTATTTTATTTTGTCTTTTTTCTGTTTTCTTTTTGTTTTTGTTTTTGTCGTAAAATATAATACTCGATATTTGTGCGTACGCAGTTAGTGAAATCATTAATTTTGTTTACATTTTTTTTTGTTTTTCATTTGGTTTTTTTTTTGTTTTGAATTAAGTATTTCGGTAGGAATTTTGTTCTGTTAAATACTTTCACTTGCTATTTACATAAACTGACTAGTATATATATTTGATTTTGTTTTAATTCATTGTGAAATAATTAGTTTGCTTTTCGTTTAAATCAATTGCATGCCCTAATCTTAATTTTGTAGAATACCACATTATAAATTAATAGTTGGAGAATCGAAATAAGTTTATGTACTACAAATATTTGATTTACGTTGTGTTTCTCTCTCGCTGGTTGGCCAAACACAATTTTACGTAACTAATATTTAGCTAATAATTACTTTCGTCTAATTGTCAATGGAAATATATAGATTTTTTGTTGTTGCTGTTGTTGTTGTTGTTGCAAATTATTGTCTACAAACATATAGATATAACCGTATTACGCGTGAACTTCTGTTTGGCTATGCAATTCAAATGCCCAAAGAAATCAAGAAACGGAAATTTTCTGCAAATGCGTCCGCTCGTTTCTCGATGCCGTAAAGCCTTAACTTATCGTATTCGTTCTCGATCTCGTTTTCAATCTGCTCCTGCTCCTGCTGCTGGTAATCATGTCCTTTATTGCATTTAGTGCTCGTATCACGCATTGGCCAGCACAAAGGTGACGCTGACCATCAGCAGGTGCGCAGCTATAAGGGAGGCGGACATGCGCAGCAGCGTGCTGCCACGCCCACACTGCTGTATCTCAATCTCCTCGGGATGGTAGTTAATACATTTCTTGGGTCGGCGACGCGACTGCTGCTCCTGACTTTGACGACGCGTGCTGCATGCACCTGTTTGTTGTAAATCCAACAAATATTATCACTGACATCATCACGATTTACACATTTTGTCAACTCACCGACAATGCCCGACTCCTCCATGGGCTCAATGTCCAGCTGCTTGGAGCCGCAAGGACACAGCGTGTCCACCACAAGCAGAATCAGATTACTGTGTGGAATCTTCTGCACACTAAACGGCCGCTCACAGCCCGACACATGACAATTGGTTAGTTTACCCTGTAAGCAGAAAAGATTTACAAAAAAAGATTTACAAATAATAAAAATACTCGAGTACCAGCGATAGACATTATTCGTAACAGATAACTAGTTTTCTCTGAAACAGATAACTAGTTTTCTCTATTTTAAATATCTTGGTAAGCAAAAAAGGATTTTAGACAAGAAGTCATCTTTCGATCGTTTGTTTCTATGCTAGCTTTAAGATATAGTATCCGTATTTATTCCCTGTTTTGCCAACACTACCTAAAAACTAAGGGACTCACTTTCATGAAAACAGACAGACGGACATATGCAGCTATATAGCTTTATATACATATATATACTATTCCAGTATATATACATTACATAATTTCTGAAAGATCAATAGAACCCACCTTTAGTGGGTTATTTTGACCGCCTTGATTGAGGCGTTCCGGTTGCAACATATAAAGATCGGTGCGCAGATCACAGCGTCGCGCATTCTGCGGATCGGCCATGAATCTGGGTCCACTGTGGGGCCTATGCTGTTTAGGTGGTGGTGTCGTATAGTCCTGAAAGAAAAAACGATTTCAGATTAATATAGATGTAGATACAGATATAGATATAGACACAGATATCGATATAGCACGCACCGCATCTGCTGTGGTAAAGAATTCATCCATTTCCTGATCCACCTGCATGTGATACTCGTTGTCAAAGTTCTCCTCATACTCGTCCGCGTAGTTGTTCTCCACAAAGACAACATCCTCGTTGTCATATGTCTCGTAGTCGTCCTGTGGCCAAGCGCTCAGTGAGGTGGGCATCAGCGATAACCAAGTGGCGCTGAGGGCCACCAAATGCTTAAGGAACCAGCTGCCAAGGCGATGTGGCTTTAGAACGCCACCAGCTGCCGTGTAGGGGTTATCGGAATCGGAGCAGACGCCCTGATAGTCGTTCACCGTGACGCGCTTGTATATGCGATCCTGGACCAGAGAGTCCATAATGGTTCCATCAATTTGGCCAAAAAACTTGCCCGTATGCTCCATTTCCTCCGAGATGATCACAAACCCACTGTTGTCCAGCACATAACAATCGAGATTATCGGAGGCGCAGGTTCGTTTACAGCCCGTCATCCCAGTGCACTAAACAATGAAAAGAGCATAATACAAATGCACACCAAGATTGGGCTAAAGATCACTCACTGCTGATGTGATGTTGATAAAGTGCTTGGCCAACGAGTCGTGCTGAAATTGCAGACCCACAACGCCAGCTGGGGCCTTATGTCCGCGATGCTCCACAAATATCGCATGCGAGGCAGTCACCAAGGTTGCGTTCGATTTGATGGCGTAACCGGAACCGAAGGGCACACTGTATACAAAGCTATCCGGCTCCACCGTGTGCTGATCCACGGCACGCTTGTACCACGAGGAGTCCATGGCACGCACATTATCCTCGCTGAAGTGCCTGTGGATATGAGAAGAAATACAATTACTGAGAAAACGATTTATATCGATTTAAAAGTTATCGATCAAATGAAACAAACTCAACTTGTACTCTATCGTCTATCAATCAATTCAGAGTCTTCTATTTCTATTATCAAGAACTCCATTTTAGACACCCTATCTCGTACTGAGCTTTAATATCTTCTATATCTTCACTATTCGGATTGAAGTCAAGGTTGCAAACTTGCTGTATTTGGTGCTCACAGTATTAAAACTTCAAGGATCAAATTGAACCAGGTCAGAAGCAGTTTTCACTCTTTGCCTTAAGTATTCCAAACTGGAATCTCAATATGCGTTTGTCATCGTACTCTAGAATGCCACTATGCATTCTCTGTGTGGAAGCAGAAAGTAACTTATCAGCTTAGAGCTGATACCCTACGCTCCTCTCTCAGTTTGATGGCAACCTGATGCTGATAATACCTTCAAGGTATTCATTTTATTGTATTTCTGTAAATACATTCAATGTTTTTATCACAATGAACCAAAACCATGTGTTAAAGTCTACAAGTTTATCTCTCAAAAATATGTTTAAATTCTACAGTCAGTCTTATGTCAGCTTTCAACTTACGGTTCCGGTGTATCCTCAGGTCTCTTAATATGATCAATCCAGCGCAATAAGCCCGAACGCGTAGCCACAAATGAGGTAGCCACAACAAACTTTTGGTAGCCTTGCCTGTGGAAAGGGATTAACAAGGATTATAAGCAAGGAGATATAGCAATTGGATCAGCAAGAGATATTGGCCACAGCAAATCTACGGAGCATTTCAGAAGAATGCTTAATGGTCATTTTGGGAACTGGTTCCGAGCGGCTTGAATGGTGCTGGTTCCTCAAAGCATTTGTAAAAACATTAACTACGTGACCGTTTAGATACTTTTCATTTACCTCTTCAAAATGGCCATCAATGTGGCGATTGGACTAAATGTTTGTAAATGTGCATTAAAATTATGTTAAATTTGCATACAAATTAAATTTTGCAATTATTCATTGGTTGTGGAGAGAATTTTTGTTTAATATAATTTATTATATACAAAAAAGGTTGGTGGATGCAAAGAAATTATGTTTGCATTTTGGAAAATAGAGTGAAGGAAATATATGCAAGAGAAAATTTTTGGTGCTTTAGTGTTTGAAAAGAAATGCATAAATAAAAATGGTTTAAGTTGTGAATAGAATAGAAAACACAACAAATGAAAACATATTTTCTTACTTTAAATAATTAAACAAATAACTTAACAAATTGTTTTAAATTATGCTTTAAAGTGCCATAGTCGAGAGTGCTCGACTAGAAGAGATCCTCAAACTATCAATAATATTTATTTTGGACAGCTTCTGTGTTTCTCATTACTTGTGATACTTATTCATAAGATAAATAAATAAAAATAAGTGAAAAATGTAAGCGCGAGTTTAATTTAATACAAATTACAAATTTAAGAACAAATTTTGATTTTCAGTTTGGTCAAAGGTCAAACTCAACAAAAAACTGACAATATTTGCTGCAGATAATTTAAGTAACTAATCTGTACGACGATTGCCACATCAAACACCAAAAAATGAATGTATTTTCAATTACAAATTAATAAATTCAGAAATGTAACGAAAAATATGACGAACTTTGTTAAATATGCTTCTAAACGTTGTAACCTAACCAGTGACATGTAATTTATTGAAGTTTTGAAAACATATTGTTATTTTTTTCATTTTTCTAAATTTATTTTCAAAACAAAAACAATTTGAAATTATAATACTTTGTTAAACATAAATATGACAAAAAGAATTAAAAATTATATATTAAATTGTAATTTATTCAATGGAAATCGTTCTGATTTTCAATTAACAAAAAGTAATTTAATGAAAAGAATGCACTGAAAAGTTGTATCATCAAAATCAAAATCAAAATCAGAATCAAAAGCAAAACTTACTGCTTATCCTCCTTGCCGTTTGACGAACTCGTCGTATTGCGATCGAGTCCATCGGTGACCATTGCATCCCGTACCAAGCTCTGAATGAGGGTTCGATCGCAATAATAGGGCTCTGCCTTGCGAGAACCCTGCACATTCAGATGCTGTGCCCCAAAATGGGAGGCACTTGACGAGGTGCCGTGCAGGTTGTGGTGTGGTTGCGGCGACTTGGGTCGCACCTAAACAGTGAGAATAAATAAAAAAGAGCTGGTAAGGAAAGGCAGTCAAGTTGATAGCTGCTTCCAGTTGGATTGCTTACCGACATCCACTTCCAGCCTGGACGTCCGGCGCGAGCCAGAAAATGCAGTACCTGCTCCTCTGGCGACCCAAAGCTGGGCTCTTGATCGCGGGACGTGTATTCGCCGGAGCTCTCACGCTCCTTCTCCAAATCGCTGACACTATTGTACTCACAGTAGACCCAATCGGGATGTACGCGCCAGTTGTCCCCCTTAAAGTACTCGGTAACTACAAGGAGCAGAGATTGCTAATTATTAATCTGTAACGTTTTGATTAAGATCCACGATTCGTTCAATCTTATACGAATCAATGGGTTTTCTTCATTTATATAAATAATAAGCTTGGCCAGGTAAGGAAAACATTCATTCAAGTTATTGCCGCCTGTACTGGTAGTATTTTATAAGCTGTGCAAATATATGTAAATATTGAGATGATTAAATTGAGATACCTATCTTTGAAGGTTACCAGAAATCTACCTAACAAATTTGTGGACTTTATTTTGTCACAGTTTTTGTAGTTGATTAACTATATTAATCTTAGAGAATCCAGTTCTTAAAAGTAGTACAGATAGACGAACTGAGCGAATTGGCTAGATATATAGATATTGTTGATATTGATCGAAATAAATACATTTACTTTGTGGGATCACAGATGCTGCCTGGTTAACTCACCATTGTTACGCGAGTGCCTTATTTCCTGCTGGGAGACCAACTCGTGGCTGCCGTACTTCTCTGGCAGCACAATAGCCAGCGTGAAGGGCGTGTCCTCGATGGGGCCGTAGAAGTAGCGATGTGTGCGGGTCGAGACGCGCTTCGACTCGTCGTAATGATTCAGCACAGTGAACTCTGTCTCGCCCTCCTTGGGGCGAATCATGTCACCGCGCATCTGTTGTGGAAATAAGTAGTTATTCAGCAGTGATGCAGTACTGGGAGAATGGAGAACCCACCTCATTAAGTAGATTCTTGTTCATTTCGACTAGTTCGTGATCGTTGCCCACTTCCGTTTCCGGCAGTTCCAACTCCGTAATGTCGACTGAGGCGTATTTGGGTCGCAACTGATCGATATACTGATTGCCATCGCTCAGCGGCCGCAGATCCGGATGGTAGAGCACCCGCCCATTGTTATCGACGATAAACGAATACCCATTCGGTCCCAGCTTGTGCTGCGGTATCATTTTGCGTATCTCCTCGATGGGTACATCGGTGCCAACGACACCCAACAAATTCGCCACGCGCACCGAATGGTTTCGTCTATCGAAGACCGGAGTTGAAACTGTCGTCACCAAACGTCGCTGATATTCCGAATCCCTTCCCAAACCGCCCGATTTCCCACCAACAAAAACGGGACTCCAATGCACCGGATGATCCGCCTGATACATAATCATGGGTCGCGCCATCACCAGAGCATAGTCGATGACCTTCCGTCGTGCCTCCTCATAATTGTTGATCTGCACAAAGAAACCCTTGTTGGAGCAGGCCATCTCGTGCAGATTGCTGCGACTGCCCGAATCACTCCCAATCAGATACGTAAAGATGCGGACGGGCATATGCGGCCAGTTGTACTGCTTGATAATCTCCTTGTGTGACTCCGAGGTGCTCTCCGTTATCAGCATTATTGCCTGATTGCACTGGCTGCCCGCTCCCGACTGATTGTACTGCAGAAAGGTCAAAGATAAGCAATGGATTCGAGTTATTCGACGAGTAGAAATAATAAAATACACGCGTCTTGAAATGGCTATCAGACTTAGCATTAATATCCAAACATGGAATCCAAGATCGAATTAGATCGGGTAAACCCCGATTAAGTTCTTCGCCAACATTTGTTTTCCATAGAAATAGTTTTTCCCATTTGCCAGCTGCTTACCTTGTGAAGCAAACTGAAGGCGTATTCCAGGCCAGCCGTAAAGTTCGCCGTATCCTGAAGCTTGATAGCCTTGACTGCCGACTTGATTTCCTGGACATTGTCAGGTGTGGCACGCACCATGCGATCCTTGAAGCATGGCACTGGCGTCCTCACAACATCCGAGAAGGTAATTAAATTGACATAGTCATCCTCACCGAGAGTATCCAGTATATTAAAAGCCGTGGACGTGGCCAGGTCAAAGGACTTTTCTGACATGCTGGACGATGCATCCAGTAGAATCATCTAGGGGCAAGAGGAAAAGGAATTCAAGTAACTGCAAAACAGACCATATTTCAATTGAAACTAACAATATCCTTGGGGGAGGAGGCGGCCTGGACAAACCAGTTGTGCGTGCGAAAGTCATGGATTAGCTTGCTGCCCTTAGAGCCCTCGGGTGGCCAGGCAGTGCCGGGGAAGCGGCGTAGAAAGCCAGACGATGAGCCAAAGTACTGCCATGACAATGCCGGATCTCGCTCCAAGTTGTTCTGGAAGAGTGGATCCAGGTGGACGCTCCACTGCAATGCCGACTTCACGTCCGTCTCATCCAAATCGACGCCGTGCGGCACCAGAATCGAGCTTAGACTGAGATTCACCGGCAGACGCTCGAAGCGCCGCATGAATCGTATATCCATGTGGCGAGCTCCGTCCGCCAATTTGCCATCGGCATTGTACTCATTGATGCGTCTCGCATCGTAATGCTGCTGCTGCCCCGTTGCACCACCCTCCGTGCTGCTCTGTCCCTCCAGTTCCGAGAGTGCCGCCTGCTCTGCTGAGTCCATCAAGCGCTGCAAAGAAAAATAGAAGAAGAAAAACGGATATTACAAAGGCATCAGTTTAAGTATCGTTGTATGTGTAAATGTATGTGTATGTGGTAGTTCCCACACTCATCAATCTGTTTAATCTGGCGCTGCTAAAGTTTCTCGTAGCTATTCTTTATGCAATTTATCAAGGGAGACGCCGTCTTAAATTGCACAAAGCGTTCCCCGTTCGATGAGCAGAGTTTGCTTTTGCTCTAACCCCACTCAACTCATCGACAACTCTCCTCTCCGTGTTGCATGTGTGCGTTGCTCTGTGTATTTAAAGCAATTCAAAGTACGTGAAAAATTAGTGCGAAAAATTCCCAAGTGCACAGTGACTGCAAATAATATTAACCAAGTCAAATCCAACTCTGCTGTTTATCAAAGAGTATGTTTAAAGCATGCGTCAAATTTTCCATTTGGAAAATTATGTACATATTTGATATGTATACAACTGTAGAGTTTTTGGTAAATATATTTCTCGAAATTTGTAAATAATATTAAATAAAGTCAACTTCCTTAACGCGGATTTTATAGTGATAAAATGCGTTTTTTTTTTTATATATTTTTCTTATCAAACATGTCAATCATTGCAGCTCATTTTTTTGTAGTCCAAAGGTGGAGCTCTCCTACAGCCCTTAATAATTTTCAAACAGCTCGAGACCAGTGTTCGATGTCTGAAGCCAGCGCCGCTTTTGAAACTTGACGCCCATAAAAATTTCACAAGTTAAACTTTGGCCTGTGTGTATTTTTATAAGAAACAAACAAAAACTTTAGCTGCATTGGAATTAGACGCGCCGAAGGATGAGCTCCAGCCCGGGAGAGCAGAGGGCACGGATCATGAAAATAGAGGTTAACAAATACCTGCAGTCATAGACATTGAGGCCACAAAAACCAACGGATGTGAGTTTGGCTTAAAGCGAATAAAACAACAGGGAGCGCTCAGCTCGAGTCTGACCGACTATAAGATACCTGGGAAGTAGCCTAAGCAAACATACATAATATCTCAACAAATTAATTCTTAACTTCTGTGTTTACTTTCCGAATTTACTGTACCACAAGGAACATATCCAAATTGGTGACAGTGTCGGAAATCGAGCCGAATATCGACTGATATAATTTATGTTATATAAGTATTCTGGCTTTTTTTTTCTGCTATAGCCGTAAATGGCTAGATTAACCTGGCTTTTAATGTTGATCAAGGATAGAGATTCACACAAGCTTAACCCTGTCTTGCATACCCATTTATGTTAAGCACTGGGTATCAAAGAAGAAAAAGACGACTGTCTTTTGATTGCGTGGATGCAGATGCTAAAGACTAGGCAGAGGAGCACTATTTCGACGAATCTTTTGTATGTGGGTGCATTGAATTAGTTCAACTACTGTTTTGCACAATGGCTAAAAACCCAAAGGGACTTTAGGTCTTCTGGGTTTTGGAATTCTGATGTTGATTTCAATGTAAAATTGTTGACATTGGCGCAACCGAAGTGAATGTATCAGCGACTTAGGGATGCAAGTAGCTGCTATCTCGACTTCAATTGGAATAAAGTTGAAACTTTAAATTAAAAGAAGTCAAAATAGGCAAACTAAATAATAACACAATAAGGTTCATTTATTCCAGTATTGTGAAATTGTCAAAATCCGACTGGAACTTGACTGTTGAGCTCAAAGGCAAAGGAAACTGGTTAAACATTGTTATATGATGTGTTTCTAATTCAAAATTTTGTTGCGTTATTATCAATATAAGTTGTAAGATGTTTGCAAATGCAAATGAATGTATCCAAGTTGAATATTCTTTTCTGCATTTCCATCGACATTTGAGGGTGTACAATGCTGGACGCTGTCTGCAGCTGCAGGACATGTGTAATCGCAATTCGTCCGACATGTCTGCGAATACAAAAGAACATAAATGGACAAAAGTGATGCAGACAAAACATGGCCGTGTCTCATAACATATTTTTCTTTTCCTTTTACAATATTATGCACTTATGACAACAGTTAGGCATTTTGCAAAGGTTGGTTCTGTTGCCAAGCAAGGGTTGACCTTTTTTTTGGGGGGGAGGGGGGTGCGGAATGGGAGACGTCGGTTAGCTGTGCACAATCCCTTGGCACACACACAATACCCATTTGACACCAGCTGGTTGTCTGTCGCCGGCGTCAGCATCTCTTCACATCTTAACATTCAAAAGCCAAAAGCAAATGCCAACGACAACGAGGAAGAGCAGCATCAACGTCAGGCAACTGCCGGAATTGGCAAAATACAGCTACTTGCATGCAATTCGCTTAACACAGCAAGAGAGAGAGAGAGAGAGAGAGGGAAAGCGACAGACAGAGGAAAGAACGTTGAAAAAGGAATCGGGGTAAAAAGTTGAAAATTTAGCAAGAAAGCGTATAAAAAAATGGCGCAAAGTGCGTCGTCTGAGCAACAGCCTGAAAGTATGCAAAGTCCATTTAGAAGAGCAGAATAACGGAATATGCAAAAAATAATTGTCATTGACCATTTGCCAAGTCAACTGACAGCAGCAGACGTATGACTGAGAACCTTCTCGTCGTTTACACTTGCTGCAGCAGTTATGAATTTATAGAAAGTATGTGGCGACAACAAAAAACAAAAAAAAAGAATTATTATTGCTTTTCATATTAAAGTCACTCTGCGTAATGCTCATATTTGTGGCAATCAAAACTAAATTACACTTCTTTTTAAAACACATCTGCTCTCTTTACTTTATTCACAACGTTTCACTCTTCTTCTTCTTTTTTGTAGGTGATTACACAATTGCCATCGATCGACATCGATATCAATGTTAAGTACGTACTTAACAGTTGCATGTTAGGCTACAGATGTTGTGTTACAGTCTTAGTACTAGAACACTAGTGGTCTGTTATCGACATTACAAGTGGCCTGTTATTAGAAAAAAACGGTTGGAAAAGGGAATTCTTGCTGGACCTTTGAAAACAGTTCTCTGAACTTTACCTTTGAAATTTAAATCTACACATACGTTGCATACGCATACCTACATAAGAGTTGGCCCATTTTTGAACGGGTACATTTAAATATCCAACACGTGCAGAAAAGGTTAAATCTCAGATTTTCACTTAGGAACAAATCATTTTTTATCATATTATGATAGAAATGCAGTCTAATCTTAGACTATTTTTGCTAAAGTTATATTTTAAAAGACAATTTGTTTTAAGAATGCATTATTTTCGTAGTATTGAAAAAAAAAATAAAATGTTTAAGAATGTTTGATTTGCCCTTTTCATTTCATAGCCATTTATTTGCCGTCTCAATGCACGTGCCAAGTGCTGAGGCAATAACTTGTAGACGAAATTTATATTAACATTTTTATCAAGATTGCAAGCCAAAAAACTTGTTTGCCAGCGGTTCGCAACGATTTTCTTTTCTTTCTTTTTTTTGAGGCACCAAAATTGGTTCGGTTTGAGTTACTGCAACTGCTGTCACATTGGACCCTCCTTTGAATGTTTTAATGCACGGTTTGCAAAAGGCTAACTAAATATGTTTTTTGTGTGTTTTCCTCATGTCTGGGAACCTTGCGCTGTGTTGATTTTTAATTATCCTTTAAAAAATATGTGTCGTATGTAATTCATTTTTACTTTTAGTTTTTGAGAGCCTGTGAACAAAGCGAAACAACTGCCAACTGTCTTTGTTTTGTATTTTAAACATCTTAGTCGTGTGTGTGTGTGTGTATGTGTATAGAACTTAAGAAAATTGTCAATTCACACAATAAACTGATGCAAACCAATTAAGTTTCGATATGTCAACATTTTCTGGCTGATTGCAGAGTCAGTGAGCTATGATGGCCACTTAAATGCCCATGCACAGCGACGACCCCAATTACACACACACACACACAAGCGCGTGTATATATGTATGCATATACATATACAACAAAATCAACAGGAAGCACATCAAAATTGCAGCGAGACAAATGTCAACATTGTGCAATGTGTCTCTGAGTTCCGCTGGGAAACGGCTGGTTATTTGGAGTTTGGGCCAATGCTTTTAGTGTGAAGACACTTGCTGCCTTTTTACATGTTTCTATTGAAGCAATGTAGGCGAAGAGCTAAAAGAGTGCCGCTCAATACACGCGCAATACAAAACACACGCACAGCTTTCAATCCATTTGGCCCGAACTCAAACCTCGCACAATGTCAACGTCAAAGTGCAAATAGCACACTATAGTAAAGGAGTCAACAGCAGCAGCAAACAACAACAACAACAACAACAACAAAAACAACTGCAACAAGGATGATGACAAGCAGCCAAGCGTCAGTGTAAGGCAGAGCAGCGTTGAGCAAAACAGAGACACAGAATGACAGCCAGCAAGCGGTTGAGAGAATGACGGAGGAATTGTCCAAAAGTGGGCGCTCATTTGTGGGCAATAAAAAAGTGCAATAAAACCCGTATCTAGAGTGCCCGACGTGGGGATACTCTGTTCCGTATTTGAGGTATCGTTGTGAGTTAGCCACAATAAATAAATACTATTAAAAGCAAATATTATAAATTGAAAAGGAAAAACTGTTTCCAGTCAATATATACAGTCCGATCAGATCCATCACATCAAATTATTATTGTCCCAAATAGAAGAAGTACCTGCTAAGACTTTAGCTAATCCTGCTGGCAAATGGGGCATTACCTGTTTATCTTTATTTGTATTATCATTATTTGTGCCCCAAATACGACGCAAGAACATGAAACCCCCCAAAAAAAAACACCTTAAACCAGGTACAAACAAGCTGGAGATTTTCCAATACATTATTTTAGCTGCACACAAAAATCGAATATATTTTGTGCCAGTAAATTTATAAGCCGATATTTGAAGGAATTTGCCAGAAACTTTACTTCCTCCAGATTTAAATCAGCTTATATCAGGTCACTGAGCGTCGCATCCTAATCCTAAAACATTGTCCGACGCAGACAGCATTGAATGTATATTCCAAGTTTCAAGTCAATTTATTATTTATATTATTTACACACAGCATAATGAAAATTGCGCCAAAGTTACACTTTGGTGTCAGATCATTAAGATATGAAAAGCATGACTTTTATATTTCGCGAATTCTGGGAAAACTGATTCAATCAACTTCAAAATGCTTTTCAAAGATTCATCATCATCATAAACGTCTGCAAAATATGAAGTCAAAGTAAAGGTTCAGTTTAGGAACAGTTTAGTTAATAAATAAATACATTTAATTTGTCTTTCCGTTGGCAAAAATGATTTGGCGTTTTAGAACCATATCCAAAGTCATTTTAGTATTGCTTTTCATTTTCACTTTTTATAACTCAATTTTGGTTTTCTAAAATATAAATCAAATTTTGTTGGGCATTATTTGCCAGCATCATCGACGTCGGATTGTGTTTCATCTGGGATTCCCCAAAACATGCCACAAATGTCTGACAATTAAATGCAAACTTTTGAAATGATATTTACTGCCACATTGCTGCAGTTGCATGCAGTTTGATGAACAAGTTTACGGTTTTTCCCAACGTCAGGTTTTGCATCATAGGATTGAGAAAAGCAAGTAATGTGACATTTATAATGTTCATGTGCACAGTGTACATATGTATACATATATATATATATATAAGCGTTTTCCGGTTTTTCCACGCAGTTATTCATATTTGTTGCAGTTTTATGACATTGAACTGGCTGTGAATAACAACATTGTTAAGGTAAAGAATACACGTTTATACTGGTTCTACTTAGATATTAATAGAATTGAAGAAATTCGAACGTAAACAGAGATCGCCTCAGGGCTTGAAATATTTTGCTCGGTGTTTTGAAATTGTACATGCAACAAATTGAACTTTTGATTGTTGTGACTAAGAGCAGCATTTGATTAGATTTGTTGTTGACATAAGAAATTGAGAGCTCCTCCACTTGAGTGTGCACAGTTAATTAAGGGGTAATTTGGCAATTAAAGTGGATCGTGAGTTCAAAATAATTAGTATAATTAACAGCTGAGTTCAGCAATTTTATTTTTCCCATTTAATAAAAACCCAATCAAGCTCTAAGCTTTCGAGTATAAATCAAATTTTATACTCAAAATATTATTTCTTATCAATTTCTAATAATAAGAATTAAACTTTATGACTTTATGATTAAATCAGATAAGAGCAAGTGTAAGTGTGGTATAATAAATAACAAGTAAGAATGCTGTAGTCGAGTGAGATCGACTACGATATACCCTGAACCCAGTTGTTAAATACATTCTAGCCATTTTGGCAAATTAAATTTGGACAGTTGATTGATAATATGCCATTGCATATTGTGTATTAACTAGAAGATTCTGTCTTTAAGACTATAGCATTAATCGCTATCGGAAATCGAAATGTATCGATATTCCTATAAAGCAAACTTGATCTGCGCCTGGTATTCGAGTACCTATATTCCAAATTTCAAGTTTCTAGCTCTTATAGTCTCAGAGATCCACGTGTTCATACAGACGGACACGGCTGTTGACCTTGATCAAGAATATATATACTTTATGGGGTCGGAGATGCCGCCTGCTGCCTGCTGCCTGTTACACAAAACCATTAAACCCTTTTTTACCCCATTTTTAATGGGCACTGAAATGAATAGTGTTACTTAATCTGCTAAGGAATCAAGTAAGACTACAGCTTATGGTCCACAAAACTCGACTACCCATAACAAAGCTATAAAATACTCAATGCATGTAAATTTATGTGTATTCATTTACATATGAAAGTATTTCTATACAAATTTTATGCCGAAAATGAGTCGTTAAATATTAATAAACCATTTCCTCCAGTAATCCGGTTATCAATTCTCGTTATTAAGGAAAACAGATGAAGCTATCGATGAAATAAACTTGATCTGCGAGTAATATAAGAGGTATTTCAATATAGTCTGCAGCTTGCAGCTTACATACCTTTACTTAACTCTATTTTGCCCTTTCTATTTCAGGTTGAGGTTCAGGGCATCATTTTAGAAATTAATAAAGAAATTTTGTATATATTGCCAGCTTGGGTCAGTTTAGTGTGGTCTTTTCTCTTCTATAGTTTTGCGCTTACCACTGAACTTCTGCCGGGGCCGCATTGTGTATACGTCATTCTGGCCCGGTTAAACTTAAGCTAACGTATGCAAAAAACAAAAAAACAAAAAAATGGCCCAAACTATGTTTATGTTGTAGTCGCCACTGCGTTGCCTTCTGCTGTTTTTTCGTCCACATTCCTTTTACCATATTTTTTTAGCTTCCACTATTTTTTGTGCGTCATATCAGGAAAGCATTTGGGTACGTAATCTATCCGGAGGGAGACGGGTTTACGTGTTTCACTTTTGCAGCTCGTTGAACTTTAAAAGTTGCCAGTTGCCGATTGAATGCCAAATGTTTGCCTTTGTTTACCTTTTGTGTGTGAGTGGTTTGGCTTTTTCATAAAGTGTTCTAAAATCAGCTGAAACATTGCTCGTCTTTCAAAAAATGTTGTTGGGAATTTTCCAATAAAATTGTTTAATTTTAGATCTCAAACTGTGTAAGAAATGGATTGTATATTTGTATTTATGAGTGATAAGAAACTGAGTACAGAGTATCTGCAAGTTGCTATCTGTTCTTCTTAAGAGTATTTACTCAATTTTGAATTCTGATTAAACAGACACCAGCACATATGTAAACAACAATCTCCAAGGCATTATTGATGTAGAACTACAATTAACACACACTTTCTTCATGTATATATATTTATACTATATTCACATCATTTATTCGCATGAATTAATACAAGAAATACATATTTTCTTATTTAACCTTGATGCTGCCGATTCACGCAGTCGAAGAGCTTATTCAGATTGTGCAAATCGAGAATCAAGTCGCCTTTCTTTGCATAAAATCCCTCGTTGCATTCGCCCAAACAGCTGAGAATCAAGCAGACGAGGGTCAGCAACTGGATGAGGAGCGTACTCAATTGCATCTTGTTGAAGTGTATCGCTTGAGATTCCGAAACAAACTGCCACCTCAAAGCGAAAAGCGGCCAGCATTATATGCCGTTCATTAAGTGACCCCGGGCGCAATCACATCGGGAGATTCCCCGATTCAAGTTTAATGTAAACACAGAGATTAAGACAAAGGCAAGTGGCTCTGAGACATCTCTATTGTACATATGTACTTATGGAAATATGAACGTTTTTTTAATATACGTATTTATTTGATTGCGTTCATCGATAGTGAAATAAATTATAAATAAATTATATTAATTGACTTTAGCCAAGCATTATCGTTTCACATAAATTCCGGTTTTGCTATGCAAGAAACGCTTTGATCTGAGTTTTGTAGTATAGTGTTTAAATTTGCAATGATTTCTACTGAAAACCGACGTTTTTTTTAATGATCTGATGTGTATATATCGCTCCTTATCATTGTTTGTTGTTAGGCTACAATATAAAGAATTTCATATTTACTCTTTCAATCTGCATAGGCGTTGATCAAGACACTTTATATATAGTTAACAAGAGCTTCTGCAAGTTGGGTCATCAAAAAACATGTAAGTTCTGTACTCAAGAAAGCCCTTCTATAAGATGCCATAAACCCAAGTTTCTGATGCTTATCAAGAATATATAATTGATGTAGTCGAAGATGTCTCTCTCTTGTACAATCTCATAAAACCCCTTTAACCATTTTTAATGGTCATGTTTATATTTTAGACCTTTATTTATGTAATTTTCTTTGTACTTAATTATTTTTTGGTTTCTCTTACTTGCCCAGTGAACTCTTTCAACTTATTAAATGATGTACAGGGTATTTTATAGTCAATCTTATTAATTGATTTTTTTTTTTTGGTTTTTCTGTTTTTGATGTTACTGCTCCTGTTGCTATTGTTGCTGTAAATTGTTGTACATGTGGGTTGATTTTTAATTAATGGTGCTTCGTATGCGTTTTGCGTAGCCAAAACTTGCGGACATCGGGACCAAAGGACAACAGGACAGCGAATAAGTGGCAGCTGTGTTCTCCACATTTGCTTATGTGTGTATGTGTGTAGTCAGACTGGCCATAAGAACAAACCCACAAAAGCAAACAAGAACGCGCAATCGGACGCCACCGACTGCCCATCACTCTAATAACCGCTAACTACTAACTTTTTAGCAAAACATATTTTCGTATATGCTTTTTAACTGCTCTTGTTCTCCAATGGATGCAAATATTATATAAACCATTTTCCAATCATCAGTTTCAATTGCGTTAATACGAACAGACGCAAACAAGGAAATTACACAAAACTAATATACTCCACAGAGTACAACAAAAAAAGGAGAAAAAAAATTAAATCGATATTTTGCGGAAATCATAAAAAATTATTTATGTATACCCGCGCGCATGAAAGGAACATTGACATGGGTTCTCGCCCATAACATGAATCCAACGTGGCCATTTGGCCAGCCCACAAAAATACAATGCATACATCTGTAAGTATGTATATACAAACATACATATGTATGTATTTATGTATGTATGTATAAACAAACATGATATGTATAAATAAACATACGTATTGGTAGTACCAGTTGAGTCCACGACTACGCCAGCTAAACTGCTTTTAGTTATTACATTATCCATTATTAACGACAACACTTTTACGACAATTACGAATTACGTCAGCATAATTCAACTGGTCGCTTGGAACGGAACATATAATAATAAATATTTACCCACTGTTTTTTACCTTTTTCAATATCTGTCAGAATGTCCTTCCGCCGAAAAGTGACTCTATAAAACCAATATATATATTACCAGAAATCGCTACGGATTACATTCAAAAACAGCTTTTGCGTCGGGTAGTCAGTCACCTTATTAGAAATTCTTCTTGACAAATTTTCACAAGTTCCTTTGGGGCAGCGAATGTTCTTATTAAAAAGAAAACATTTACTGATATCAGCGTATTCCGCAGTTGGTTAAGCCCATTCCATGGACCGGAAAGTGGCAGGAAACTGTTGTGTATAACTGTTTTGTTTTTCATCTGATTAACTTCAACAGCATTTGAATATGAAAGTTCATTAACGACTGGAAAAATCACATTTATTTGTCAAATTGTATGGCAGAAAGTTGAATTTTCATGCGAATATCTTTAAACTGACCGATAGAAAATGAAATTCGGAAAATATTTATTTATTTAATGATCGATTCTTTGAACTACAATGGAAGTTCGCTGAATTATTAAACAAATTTATGACTTGCAACTTAACTTCTATAATGCACAAGCCTCTTAAGCAATTGAAGCACAGCAAATGCCTCTGACCTTCCTGGAGCAAATTATCCCGACAGCCAAACGAAGTCTATTGATACACACACAGGACAGGACGGAGGCGCACTGTGGCCACAAAGCCACAAAGAGCAGGGCAAAGACCACAATGCCGCAGAGGTTCATTCCACAGGAGAGTCGAAGTCTGGGCGAGCCTGGCAAGCATTGCAAAAATGGCAGCTGTGCGACGGTTGATGACACCATCAGCGCCATCAGCATCAGTGGCAGCAACAGCAACAGCAACAGCATCAGTGGCAGCAACAGCAACAGCAGCTGCGGGCACCATCCAAACTTGTCCTTGTGGCTTGCGCGCACTTTAATTTCACTTTGTCGACCCCTCAAACCCGACTGCTCCTCACTGACCAAGATGCTGTTGTTAAAGCCCTGTGCCCATTAACAATAACTGAAATGGGTCTATTTAAGCTTGGCAAGATTTCTCCTAATGGGGTTAAGAAGATATCAATATTAACTAAATAGCAATAATTAACGCTGTTGAACAACAAATACTGATTAACGCTGATTTTTTAAGAATTGAATGTTTATTTATAACTTTAGTTGGAAAATGAGCAAATCAAATGTAATAAATAAACAGAATAATAAATGACAGAGCTTGTCAGTGAGATTAAGCTTAAGCTGGGTTCATTTCAGTATGATAAGATAGATAAGATTCAACAATAAAAAACTTGAATATAAATATATTTAACATTAATAACATTTATTTAATATTGGCTGTGAATTTCCCTTCAATTATTTAGCAACCTTCAAATATTATTTAATGTTTCCACAATTATCGTAAAGTGATCGCCAACAAACATAACGAAATTTAACCTTTAAATTTGTGTCGACTGACTTTAGTTGACATTTAATAAATAAGAAAAGAAATAAAAATAAATAAATAAATACAAAACGCAGAGTATTAGGCAGTCGGTTATGTTTGAGTGCAACGCTCTCACTTGCTTTAATTGCTGTTGCTGTGGCAGCTTGGCCCGCGGCCATTTATTGTTTTCCACTTTACGCCAGTTGCCCACAGAGCATTGTCTCCCAGCAATTATTTTGTGTGTCCTTTGTTGTGCGTGAGTGTGTAGTCCTTCAATTGTCAGAGTTTTTGCCATTTATGGCGTGCGCTCTGAGCTATTGATGGGGATGGAAATGGTAATGGGTATGGGGATGGGTATGGGGATGGGGATGGGGCGATTTTCACTTACCATTACAGCGTTACGCTTGAAGTCCATAAAATTCTTCACCTCGGCCGCTAATTCACGCAGCAGGATAATGCCGTCCTTGCGCTTCACTTCGATGTCGTTGTCCTTGAAGCGCTGAAAGAGAGACACAAACCGAAAACAATTGTCAGTAATTTGGTACTCGTACAGCAAAGCAATAAACTATGAAATATATTTAGACCGCGCCCCGCCCAACATTTGAGAAGGTCCTTAAAGGGTTAAGCAGTCCTAAAACTTTTCCATTTGTCGACATTGCTTTTATATTATTGCCTGTAAAACATTTAAATGTACTTCGTTGCGTCTGCTAGCCTCAAACTGTTATCAAATTGATTTTGATGTCTCTTATTAATTTAATAAGATTTTCATTTTGAGCGCCACAAACCAATTATCTTAGTTAAGTAGCGTCAGTTAAATTGTCCTTTTAGGACAAAATTAATATCGGCAACTCTTAAAAAGTTAGAAATAGCCTCGACAAATAGTTCATTATCTTACTTATCTTTAACATTTATCTATCTATTTAACACTATCTATATGATATATCAATACTCATCAATGATTTATTGTGTTGTCTAATTGATGACAGATATTGAATTACCTGAGGCATGAAAATTGGGGCGGGGCGGGGCAGTCACGAAAAGTGTCCACGCAACGTGTATAAATAGTTAATTGAAAGCAAACATTTTATATGAAAAACGTAAAATGATTAAATTTAATTATATAAACAACTATTTGCTTTATATATAAACACAAATTAGATGGAAATCGGATTCAACAGCTGTGTCTGATTAATTATTAAACTGATTCACACTAATAATAAACTTAGTAATAATAAAATATTCAAGCACCGTTTACTTTATTATGGCAAACAAATATTATTCATTTATTTATAACCTTAAAGAAAGTTTCGCAACGAATAACGTACATTTTTGGGCATTTTTTTTTGTAATAATCAAAGTCTTAGCCATTCTGCTAACATCCTTTAAGTCCGCATGTTGAATTTATAAAGCACTCAAAGACACATTCAACATTGCGTTGATTCAACTTTTTAGCTGCACTTCACACACAGAGAAGCACACATTTACCCACAGATTGCATGTGTTGTGTCTGTTTGACAGCATCTTCAGCTAACTAACGAATGCCTCAAAAGACTTTGCCATGCAGTTTCAGATTTGTGGCAGCACAAGCTGGATTTTGGCCCAAACCACAAGTCTGTGTCTCTGTGTGTGTACACACTAGAGATGGGTGGCTGAGTATTGAACTCTTTCAATACGACACAGACACAGACACTGACACGAACCACAAATCTAAATCACCTGCAGTCAAAAATACAACTGGCATTGCACCTATGAATATTAGGTCCTTAATGCAGCGCTCTAAGCCAACATCTGCTAGACTGGCTCAACTGACAAAAAACCATATTCATTATATAAAATGAAGCTGCAGTTTTCGGTATTTATTTTGAATGAGAGAGAACGATTGGATTTGAATGGAATACCAACATAGCATTTTCGAATTTGAACATTGTTTATATAGAGCTATGAAATTTTCATCGATGCGCTCTTGAAAAATGTTAGATTTAGATCCTAACTAGTCAGAGCACAATCAAATATATTTAGATATAGATTTTTACTAGATATCTTGTGCACGCACCCGACTCTAGTGGACCTACAATAAACAGGTTCTGTCAGCTTCTTTAAAGACGTTTACAACGTTGGAGTCGCTGCTGCTGCTGCTGCTGGCACTGAATCAGTTAAGAAAAGTTTTCTAATTAATTCGCTGAGGACATCCACACCCAAAGACACACACACTTACACTCGCACACACACACACACACGCACACCAACTAGAAGTATGCTGCCACATCGAGGCGTTTGTGATTACAAATTCTGACAAAAATATAATTTAACTGACAGTTTCTCGTTCTGAAAAGTGACAATTGTTAAACGGCACCAAGTGGGCGTTCAGCCACGCCCCAACAGCTATCTGACTTGGAAACGCATGAAAAGTCATTAAATGCATCTGCAGCAATAACGGGGCGGCTACGTTACGTTATTCTCAGCTACACTGAAGTACGGGAAAAATTGAATGGAAATCAAATTTGTTTAAATTGCAAACTATTTGCCTTAAATAAAGTGCGCTTTTTATTTATTTATTTTTTATTATAAATTTGATTAGTGCAGCAGATAAACTTATCTCGTTTGTGTTGGTATTTTTTATATTTAACGCAAATTGCAAGCTTTTCTTGTGCAAATATAATGTGTATAACACAAATCGAACAGAAAAGTCGAGCTAAATTCTGCAAATCTTGTATGAAAATTACATTTTCCAGGGTCTCTGGAGCATTAAAATAAACGACGGCACGTTCAAAGGAAACATAATTATGTATCGGAGTGAGATGTGTTTGTCTCTCTCGTCTGCCACAAGCCATCCTCTGCCCAACTTGCCCCATTCGAATCAAATCAAAATGTGTCACCCATTAACGTGGCCACTAAATGCGTGTCTTGCAGCATGTATATATATGTATATATATGTATATATGTATATATATATGTATATATATATATATACATATGTGTGTAGGGAAAAGTTGACTAGCAAAAAGCGAAGGAAAATTGCGTCAAGAAAGAGAAAGAAAAAGGAGGGAGTGAGAGTGAGAGTGAGAGAGAGAGAGAGAGCCAGCGCAAGAGGCGGGGCAAACTGTCTGCTGTTCAACGGCATGTGAAATTTAATTAGACATATTAAGAAGTAAAGTGATTTTTTAAGAGCGAAAAATCTACAACAAAATGATGTAGACAGAGTCGATGGCACGTAAAGTGTGTCTTGAGCTACCCCCATTTATTAATAGTTACAAATGTAAGTGCTCTTAATACACCAAAGACGAGCATTATAAATGAAACACAAACGACTTTTTTATACTTTGATAGCAAAATATTAACGACTTTTATCGACTTGAGTCTTGCTACATCTATTCGTTAATTTCTGCGTTAAACAAGCTGCGAAGACTGGAGCCAGTAAATCGATAGCACATTTATTTACCTATATATACTATATATACTTTCCACAAGAATATTCAATGATTCGATATAATTATAGCTAGTTAAACTTTTTCAAAAGGAGTTTTTACTCGGATCACATATCTTTACCTATCATTCTTAGACATTCAAGCTGTGCATAAATTCACACACGATTGTGCACATATTTTGATTGTGTAAAATGGCAAGATATTCAAGATAATTATTTTAGTATTGTTTTTATTATATTTAGTATTAATATAGTCACGCTTCTCAAAATATGCAATGCTGTAAAGTTACGATGATTTGCTGCAATCGAAAATGATTTATAGCACCTCAAAACCATTAGGAACACTTCAAAATATCAAAAGCGATAATGGCTAATGTGGAGTAGCTGCGAAAATCCGTATAGAAAATTAAAAGCATGTCAAACAAGGAAACCGCAGCAGGAATGGCTACAAAATACAATAAAAAAAAATCTCGCAAAAGCGACCCCAAACTTCACACAGCTTGCAACATTTTATAAAGCAATCTCCACGGCAGCAGCATCGAAATGCAATGCACGCCTGAAGGACATACGAGAACTTGTGCCTGCGTTGGTGTGTGTGTGTGTGTGCGTGTGTGTGTGTGACAGTGTCCTGCCAACAAGAAAAACTATATACAATATGTATACAATATAAAGCGGGTGTGGCAGCAGCAGCAGCAGCAGCAGCCATAGAAACTTTTTCATTTTGCGGTTGACTCTGGAATTCGTAAATGTTGCGCAAGAAGTCGCTCGGAAGACTCAAACCCAATCCCCAATCCCCAATGCTAATGCTGCTGTTGCTGCTGCTGCGAATCCTGTTGACTGCTGCATGTGCTGCGTGTGCAGATGGCAGCAGCAAACTCTAAGTGGAGCAAGGACAACGGGTAAGGTGTGAGTGCTCCCTGCTCCAACCCCCATACGGCAGACATTCCTGAGCAGCTCTGTTGAACTGCTGCTCCTGGCTGCTGCTGGCTTCACAAATTCCAGCACAAGTTAAGCAGCTTACGCATGCAGCTCAACTGACAGCTCACCTGACAGCTCACCTGGCGACTCACCCTCACCTGGCTGATTATGCACTGCAGTCGCAACGCTCCCACCAAACAGAACAAGTCAAGGACTCCGTTTTCAAGAGGCAGCTCGGCTGGCATTCTCACTCCTCTCCTCTCCTCTCCTCGCCGCGGCTCGCCTTGCCGCGCCCCACAATTCGCTAATTAGATTTTAATGAAGATGTCGTCTGGTAACCATAACCTTTCCCACTTTTCCACATTGTCTGGCAACAATGTTCAGCATCTATGCTCATGTTTCCATATGCATTAAATCACAGATTCGGTTACACGTTCAGCAACTTAACATTTCCTTTTATCATTTGCTAAAGCGCTGATTTTAAAGAAAGAAAAGGCTTAAAAATACAGAGGCTAAGATTTAATGAGTTTTATTGAATCCCAATGGAACACAAATCTGTGGAAATGGGCACAGCAAAGATTACAAATCTTGCCGAGCAGAGCAGAACTGATTTGATTGTTCACTTTACAGAACCTGAACAAAATTCATGTGGGAAATCTAATTTTTTGCCGTTAAGCTTCATTAGCCATTGATTGAATTAAATATTTAATTCAATGCTTATTTATATTGAGCATACATACACCAGACCAGATGCCGCCTGGACCACTGAACCACTGAACCACTGCAACTCCCACGCAGCACCGCTTTACTGTTGGTCATTTGCATTTCCATTTGTTTGCCGTGCGCCCCTCTCTCCCAGCTTCACTTTTGTAGTGTGTCATGCTCGCAATTTTCGCCACCAAATGACAACAACAGACTTTAACATTTGCATAGACAGCCACACACAAATACACATGCATATGCACATACATATATATATATATATGTATACAGTATATATATATATTTAGTATATTGTAGGCAGCCTGTGCCTCAACTTAAATGCATTCTGAAGCTCTGGCGGACCACAAAGGGCACAACTCTCATGAACTTGAGTTACCACTCGCTAAAGGGATCTACAGCAGCCATAGTCGTACACCCCCCCACCGCCACCCTCAAATAAGGCTAACCATTTGCCTTGGCACGCCCCTCGAGTGCGTCCTTATCCACGTTGTTGTCGTCGTGGTAGTCAGGCCTTGATTTACGATTGGTCCCTTTACAGCCCGCAAAACACATACACAACTCCAACGCATAGTTGCAGCCATTCTTATCCCATTTGCCACCCAACGTAACGGTTTTAGCCTTTATCAAACACACTGTGTGTGTGTGTGTGTGTGTGAGTCACCAAAAGCCTACACATGGAGTCTGCGGCTGGAGGCACGGGGTTGTGCGGAACGCTCCAGCTGAAGTTAGCATAGGCACAAACAAATTGCCAGCAATCTGCATTTTGGGTTGCACCCAAAAATTATAATTACATAGAAACGCAAGCACACATACACACTCGCACACACACAAACACATACACACACACAAACAGAGACAACTCACAAACAAGCACATAACAAAATTTAATTTTTTGTTTGCATTTCACCAGCACTGCACAGCTAATTGCACCCAACCCAAAAACAAAGTTAAAGTTAAAGCTAAAATTACACACAATTTCTTAATGCTTTCATTTTGCCTACTACTTAAATTAAATTAAGTAGTATTTATAAAAGTTCAGCTAAAACATAAAATTAAAAAAAAGAAGTGAATGTAAAACAATTTGAATTTGATTCGAGCTATAAAATTGATGGAAATTTAAATGCTTGGCCGATTTACACTTCGAGGTGTTATCGAAGAGTTATCGACGTGTTATCGACATGCTAACGATTTGCCATCTCTTCAGTGGGCGTGGTCCCATGCTTAATTTTTTACCTCTTGACTTAATAGTTATTTCATTCATGTCAGTAGGGACAGTGCACAACAAGACATAAAGCTAAGGCATATGTGAGATTTGTTTGATTTGATATCTGTTTGTGGACTGATTAAATGAATACCAATTATTGGTTTTTAAATAAATTTGTTTTATTTTATTTATTGTCTATTTTTTATTGCAATTAAATTGCGTTGCATATCTTGCATAATTTGCTTTTCATCGCTGTCTGCTCGAGGTTGGCGATGCCCAGGCTGAAGATGTCGGCAGCCTTGGAAATTGACACCGCCATGTTTTGCGAATCGCCCTCGGTGGCATCGATGAGGCTGATTGTTAACCTTGTTCATATCGTGACCAGACCATCGATGAGCACATTGTCCAACTTAAAATCCAAATGAGATTGCGATCGTTTAGGAATTTTAAGCGGCGCAGCAAATCCAACATTGTGTGCCAGAGGCGCTCCAGGCTCTCGTGGCACTGTTCCATTTGCATGAACACAGTCAATCGTTTTGCTTCCAGGAAATGTATGCAATTTTCATGGCCGGAGAGCACTTCAGAGCGACGCACTTCCTCCAATTTTTCTGCCCGTTACTGTTCAATTTCTTGGAGATTTTCATTGCACACAGCCGGCTGTCGGAGCGATCTCGCACTTGGAACACCTCACCAAATGAGCAATTACCCAATTTGTCCAAGTGCTCGAAACACTGCTGCCATTGCAGGACATGCTGGTGGCAATATGCCGGTATTTTGGAAGGTTGCCATCCAAATGCCCATTGAACTGTTTGTGCCGATGCTTATCATCGCGTCGGCCGTGTTAAATAACTGATTTATTTAATTGCTTTTCTAATAATATATTGTTGAGCTATGCGGGAACTGAACAAGTTCGTTTGCATGCGGAACGAAAGTTCAGTTCATATGTCAAAATATTTGATTTATGCATAAATGGTCTGCTCATAACACTAATAAGCTTTAACCTCATTCATTTCGTGTATTTCAACTGAAATAATCAGACACAGGTATTGTGAAAGCCTGTTCAAATATAATTATTACAATTGGTTATTCTGTGTACCGAACAAAATTTTACCTATATTTAGTTATATTTTATAGTGATTTATTAATAATAAACTTTGTTGGAAAATTTATTCATTTTATTTATTTTGATTGCATTGACATATTTGTCTACCATAAAAAGATAAATATTAAAATAATAAAAATCGATAAAACGAGGTCACACAAATCATCTCTTGTGGCATCTGAGGGCAATCTACTGAATATTGGCACTTTCTAACACACACACACACATACACAAACCCACACACACACAGACAGACCCAGGGCAATTGCAATCAAGGCGGCTTACAGTTAGTTTACGTCAATCTTCAATGAGCAAAGATTACAAAACTGAGCGCCAAGCGCACAAGTGCAGAGTAATTTGCAAGCTAATTTGCACTGGCTACCAGTGGTAGTGAGTGAGCCAAAAAAGAAAGAAATATAAGAAAGATGGAGGTGGAAAATTGGAGGAAAAATGAGAAGAAAAACGACAGCACGCGCCGCTTTCCCATTTTGCCAGTAAGCAGTTAAAAAGTTTTGTATTACGTGCAAAATGAGCGCGTGCTTAAATTTATTTGCATGCGAATGAGAGTAATAGGAAAAAGAAACCTGAAAATGAACAAGCAGAGAAAGCACGACTAGCAGATACCCTCAAATCGAAGACTTCACTTATAAGTCGTAAAGAGTTTCAAAAATTGGACAGCTTTTCAATGCTATGCTATACGGCAGCTATGCCGTTAAGATTGTGTCTTTTAGTGCCATTAGTAATCGATTTTTATCGATATTTGTTAATTAAATTTAATATTATTGATCAAATTGAACAAACTTCATCAGCTTCGCTAACTCATATAGTATCTGAGTTTATACAGATAGTCAGACGGAATAGTTAGAGAGCAACTAGGCATTTGATGCAGATCAGAAATACGTATATCTTATCAGTTCGGAGGTGCTAGTTCCACCTTTTTCATGCTTTGCACAACTTTATTAGGCCCATTTAGCCCATTTTTATAGGGCTCCGGTTATAAAAAGAAACACTGACAAAGGCAAAGGTTGAAGGAACCAGGACTCCAAATACGAAAACAAAAACGAGTAAAACAAGAAATACAAAATGGCAAATGCCATTTCTTTCGCAATTTCGACATGTATTTGACCCATATTTCATTGTAGCCAGCATGCCGAGATAAAGAGTCGGCAAAATTGTACAAGAAACGCGATAAACAAGGCACAAGACATGCTAATAATGATCACAACAATAACGAGTGCAGTCGGACGTTGCCGACTGCATAATGCTCTGCTACTAAAAGTAATGTCAGCTGGAAAGTGAGCAGTTGTGGGTTAAAACAATCCTCGAATTTCAGGATTACTTTGCATAAAATCAATATGCTCGTTCACCTTCTGTATTAGAGTATAAATACAACAACAATAACAACAAACAACAAACAACAACAACAAAGAGAAAAGCAGTGACAAAGAGCGACTCATTGTCATCATCATCATCATCATCGTTGCCAGCACATCATTGTGTGTAATCGATGCATCGTTTCATCTCGTTTCATCTCGTTCCATTTCGTTCCATCTCGTTCCATCTCGTCTCGTCTCATTACATTTCATTTCGTTGCGTTTTTTGGCCCATTCGCCTCTCCATTTTTCTTTGAACGTACATATATGCGCATAAAGTATACGCCGCGTTGGCTGTCTGTCATTTTGCACTAACGTGTTACACTTTGCACCCTCTCCTTCCGCGACTGTCTGTGTGTGTATGTTGGTTTGCCACTCGCGGGAGTTACTAGAACAGTTCATGTGGCTTGTAACACTGCTGAGTAAATATATATTTCTAATCTAATCCGGGATTACCCATCCCCTTAAATGTGTGTAAGTATTCAATACAAATTCATTTAGCTCTTCAAATTTGCATGTTGGCTCTCAATGCTAAACAGCAACAAATTATATAGCTAGTCATTTATATAAAAGATTGCTAAATAATTAAAAATATAACATTTTAATTAATAAATTATTTAATTCAGCTTGTCTTAGCTGTGCGATGTGCATTTAATGATTAAGAAGAGAATTTAATAGTCCAAGCGAATTTCTTAGGATATAAAGTAGGATATGCAATGTACATCAAAATTATGAAACAGTTTGTCTGTTGACTGCCTGATAAATGCATTGTTGATCTCTGAAGAACGCACAGCTTAAATATTAAATATATAAAGGTTTGAATGCGAAGACTAAGACAAAAGATTTCTTGTATTCCAAATGGCTAAAAAGTGGCTTTTATGAATCGGCTACAAACCAATTTCGAAATATCTATGTTAGTGTTAAAGGCATCAAATTTCTGACCAATTAACAGACTAATATGAAAACTATAACAGGAAAAATTATTAATTAATTAATATTTCGATTCGTTAGGGTATTTGCACAGCTAGCTATATTTGCATTTTTGGAGTGTCTTCAGAGATACCTCTGCGTCTGTCTGTCTGAACAAGATGTGTACAATATGGCTTGAGTTGTTTTTATTTTCTTTTAGCTAGTCAGCGCAAAACGTAGCGAAAATTAAAATTAATGAATGTGCGCCACTCACAGGCATCCTAAATAGGCACACACACGCCCACACAAAGCCCCTCGCTGCGTGCAACATTAAAATGCGTTAGTAATGCCTAAAGCGGTGGCTGCCACAACCTACCTGGAGTTGACGTGTAGCCATAAGAGGCTTAATCTGTGAGTTTTCTTATTGTCATCGTAAATGCTGCTCTTGAGTGACATCAACTTTCAACTTTTTTAGCTTCCACTTATTTTCACAATGACATAAGTCGTGCAAGGTGTGGTACAGCAATATAAAAACAAGTCAGTGGCATTGGCAACAAAAACCAGTGCAATTGCAGCAAACAGAAACCGGGCGAGAATTGAGTATTTCATTTAAGTATCCATTGAATAATGTGGACATATCTCTACTGAAGATCTTTGCAGTGTGGTGCTTAGCACAAGGCCGACTATATGTTCTCAGTTACATCAAGTAATACTAAGTTTAAGTTTAAGACACCATTCTGTCAGCCATTTAAGCTATATTTAATACTGATTAGGTGCATTTGTTTTACACTTTATTAGGCCATTTGGAAATACCAACCAACTGGAACAGCTTCACTTGACGAAGGACAGCTATCAATGTGACATTAACCTTTTTTTTTTTAAATTCCTCACTTTGTGTTCATAAAACTTTAATTGCAAAATTTTGAAGCGAACTGTCAAACAACTGTTGCCAATGCCAATGTAATTAATGTTGAAGTGTTCTCAGCACAATTGACTATAAACGCATTACAATAAGCTTAGGTCAGTTAAGCAAAAGATAATAAAATGGATAATCAAATATATATGTTGTTCAAAATCTAATAATAAACATGCATATTTGTCTCCAGAGTTGCCTCAGTCTCGAAATGAAATTAACTTGAGTACATCTCGTCTAAGCTCAGGGATATTTCAATTTAGTTAAACCACAAAGTCCCTGTATAAGAAAACCTGCTCCAAAACATTTGTTTTTATAAAAGCCTGATATTGTGGGAGATAAAAGCAAAATATGAAGAAAAAGGTTTTGTTTGCCTGAATAAGAAATAAAAGCAAAATGTGAAAAGAAAAATAAAAAAAAACTTTTCTGTTTGCTTTTATATAGCATTCGTGTTAACGCTTGGAAAGGTATAAGAAGGTAAGGAGGGACAGACCAGGGGAAACACTGCTTCCAGATGTTAAATGAGGCACCACAGGTACTTATTCAATTAGCACACCCAACTGTAAGCTGAAAGTCATGCAATCGCAAGTACTCTCACTTTAGTGGTCGATTAAGTAGGCTTTAAATATGATTGATGGATGTACCTTTGGAGACTATCGCTATACAATTGTGAGACATATGTGTTCTGATTGACTTGCACTTATCGATGTTACAGATTTCAGAGACCCCCAGTCTGATGCAGTCCCTAGCAATCCTTGTGATCGATAGACAGACATTTCCTTAAATAAATACATATTTCTACTTTCGGCAGCAAAGTATAATAATTTTGATTGTTATTTTTAAAATAGTTATTTGTTATTTATTAAAACCGTTTGAAGTGTGTTTAAAATGCTGAAAACTTATTTTAAATTTCACCAGCAACTTGCTGGCAAATGAGGAGTGAAAGCACACACACACATATGCGTTAAAAGTGACTTGTAATAAAGGCAGCGCACTAACTCATGCACGTCTGATTACACGCAGAAATATACGCCAGAAATACACGGAGTGAAGAGTGAAGAGCTGACGCAGATCCGGCAATCAGCCAAAGCCAAACAGTCATGCTTATTAACACAGATACACACACACAACGCACACACACAGAGACACAGACACAGATACAGATACAGACATAGTCAGTTTCGAGCCTCGCCTCAATTAGCCTCATTTGTGTTTAAATTGTGTTAGTGCAGCGACAGAACGACAGAACGACAAAACGACAACACAAAATAAAAGCAAGAAAATTACTTTACACGAACAAAAAATTAACGCATTTGGTGGCAAAGCCAGGCACTAAGCCACTAAGCATCGTCTGGCCATTTATCGATAACCAGGACTACCCCACATTTCCATGTCAACATGAAAACCAAAAAGCAATCGCAGCCATTTACAAATGTCACTTAAGCATTTGCCAGCCTTATCGGAATGTTGACTTAAATATTTATTTGCTATTTGTTTAGGATTGTCTCAGATATATATGACACGACATAGGCATGTGCACATACATATGTTCATATTTTATTGCTAAGCATTTACTCACACTTTTGATTTCGTTCATTTTGGTGAATTGGCGTCCAAATTCCCATAAATCAACTCCAAATTTAAGGGCCCAGTTGCGCACTCTGAAATGTAAACGAAACAAATTCATTTATTAAGTTGCATTAGCTGAAATTATGTATAATAATCAATGAGCTGAAATTGAAGACTTCATTTAAACAAATGTTCAATTTAGGAAAATAAACTCAAAGTTCAATACGAATTAATTAATTCATTTATTATTGATCAATTTCATAAATTTCACAAAGACTGCTTAAAAATATGTATTTTGATATTAACAACAATTCAATTGAAAATTGTAGTCAATTTTATGTATTCATAGTATTTTATTAAACTAATATTGCTCGTGATATTTGTGAGCTCTGTTAATAGTTTCGCTATTAGATAAATTGAGTTTTTACTTAGTTGAAATTAGCTACCTTGTCTAAGTAGTGCTTCCCTTATTCAAAATTCCGCTTAACACTTGTATTCCTATTTGTCCATTCCCATTCCTCTGCCCTATCTCTCTTTATATATTATATTATTGGCGCACATTTCGCGATAATTTGCTCATAAGCAGACTTCGCCTGGGCGCAACTACAATTTCAGATCATTATCCAATTTCAATCACTTCTTAGCCACTTTATATCGTTTCAATGTTTGCGCTTCAGTCCCCGCACAATCAGCATTCCACCACCAATCCGCAGTTCGAAGAACTTTTGTTGCTGCCATAATAGAATTTTCATATAATTTAAATCATTTTGGGCTACGTCGCTGCCCATAAAACTTTGTCTGCGTCTGCGAACAGGCAACATTCTACTCCCGCTGCCACTCATGCCCCATTCCCTTCAGTTGTCTGACTCCTCGCCTCTGTGTCGCCCAGTTTATATACACATGCGCTTATTTTGTATCTAGATACAATCCAAAACGTTGACGCTTACGATTAGAGTGTAGCTGCTCTCTCAACATAATCAACATTGCGTATACGCAGTGTTGTGTTTGCTGCTGCTGCTCCCGCTGCTCCCGCTGCTCCTGCTGCTCTTCTTACTTGTGCATGGTTACTCGGGAATTGGACATTATTTATTTATCACGAAATGTGTAAGGCGCTGAAGCGGACATCAATGAAGCCGTTAATAAAATATATGTATATTCGTAGCCATTCGAGTGGATATGTCGAGGTCCGTCTGGAGATCTCGCCACACTAATCCTCAAGTTCTTAAGCTCTATTGCTTAAACTGGGCAAGAATTCTATTTTCTTCTCCACTAAGAACTAATATGATTGTTACGAGATTTCTTTTCGGTTAATAACTGAATAAAAAAGTTATATATAATTTTGAAATCTTTTTATAAATTGTTTACTATAAATAAATAAACAAATATGTTTTTAACTGTTTCTGTGTGCTTACGTCGATTTGGCAAAAGTTGAAATTCAAATTTTAAATAAAAGCATTTTCCACATTTAAGGAAAATCATTTAAACCAACCGATGTGCAGCTGGTTGGTAATCTCAAACAATTGTACAAATACTTTTATGTAGCACTATATGTATAAGCTTTTAGCTGCTTAGCAACGCTTCGGCTGGTTTAGACGGTTTTCTCTTTTTGGATGTGTTTCCCTTCTATAATACTTATTCAATTGCTGTTGCCATTTCTTGTCTCTTTCTCTTATGCGCTCTGCGCTGTGAATTTCATTTGCTTTGACATTCGAGTTTAGTTAATAAATGTTTGGCAAATATTATTTTGCTTATACTTGCTCTTGGTCTACTGCCTACCCACAGCACTGACTCTATCTCCGAATCTATTTGTTTCTGTCTTGATTTAATCTTACAATAAGTTTGCCAGGGTTTTCAATATGCTCAACTCGGCTACAATTTTCTCGCTTGCTTTTCAATTCTGTTGTTTAGATTGTAAGTTTACAAATATAAAATCATAGATATGACAAAATATAGTCGTGAAAATCAATAACAATCATGAATAAGTTCCATCTTACTATTGCTCTAATAACATATAGCTATAATTTCTGCATGGAACGAGTTACTTAAAGAATTGAGTGCTTTTAATGGGCTGGCAGATGTCTCCGTATGCCTTGTCTTATCTTGTCTCTCGTGATACATTTGTGCCCTTGTTTTATTGGGCATTGGAAAGGAAAAGGAAAGGAAACTCATTTCGATTTCAATTATGCAAACTGAAAACTACAACCTGCAAACCTATTGACCCAGTACGTGTATAAAGACAGAACGAGTGCCTGTCGCGGAACATAAACTTGGCAGAAAAAGTGAAAACCTAATGCTAAGGACCCGAGCAAAACTAGTTCGATGGCTTTACATACATATATGACACTCGAGCGTGACGAACGTGGTTCGTGCTTAAAAGCCAGATACACAAGACAATGCAAAACAGCACCTGAGCTGAGAGCTGAGAGATGAGCATCAGGGCAGGTGAAGCCTGATGTGCTGTCATGTAGCCAAAAATCTTGTCCCCATTCCGCCTTCTTCACGTAGTTTCAGCCATTGTCAAGTTTTTTCGTGCACCACCTACCAAAATGGCCAGAACAAAATGTGAATTTTTATTTTCAGGCCACGACAAAAAGTCCTTCGAAGGCCGAGTGAGCCAAGATGACGTTGATGGGCTTGTTTGATTCTGCATTGCCTTTTGTATGTGTACCTCATCATTATGTCTGCGCTAGCTACTTGAATTGTATTTTGGCTTTCCAATTTTTATACTCTGATACTCAGTGTCCATTTATATATCCATTAGTGACAATGGGGGTTGGGAAATCCATGATATTATATACATATATAAGTGAAAATCGCTTAAATAACATTTGCCTCACATTTTAAGGAGAGAGGCATCAAAAGGCTTACTCCTTCAAGGATCAGCGAATATATTTCTATCAGCCGATATTACCTTCCACTTCTAACTTTCTTGAGCTGATCTTGAAATGAATAATCCAAGCAAATATTAACAATTGAGAGAGCAACAAAAATTAAAGATGGTTAAGTTCTAATTATAAAATTTATTAAACTTTAAACTTGGAGCAAGTGCTCGTTCATGTCTGCGTGAGAAGTGTTAATATTGGGGTGACAGGGAAATCGATAACACATCGAACAGCAATTATAAAATTAGAGTCATTAAATTTAGATGGTAGATTGCTGGAAATGTCCTTCAATGTAAGCAATTAAATTTAAATTAAACTTTTTCCAGCCCTTGAGTAGATTACTGACAGACCCGTTCCACCGTTTTCACCCGTTTACTGCTGGTATTATTCTGTAGTCAGGGTATTTTACAGTCGTCTACAAACCACAACCTTCTCACTTGTTTTTTATTTTTCCTTTTTTGTGTTAGGTGTTTGTTTTACTCATTTATAATATGTTGTTGTTGTTGTTGTTGTTGTTGTTGTCGCAGCGGCAATTGACACGAATACTGCTTAAAACAATTAAGCATTTCCATCACTGACTCGTGGAATGGAAAATGTGTCTGTGTCTGTGTGTGGGCGTGGCAGATCTAATTACAGCCATGGCAGCTCAAGTGAATAAATAAAAAAATCACAATAAAGGCAAGCAGAGAGCAAAGCGAGGCAAAACAAACAAACAAACAAACAGACGAAGCGACAAACAGAGCGCTAACTACTTATGACAAATGACAGTGAAAGTGCATTAAGCGGTAAATGCAATCATGGCGGATGGGCAACAAATGGGGGGGGCTGAGGGGGCTGACGTGGCTACGAGGGCTAAGAACGTTGCGTCTGCGACAATATATGGTTTTTATTTTGCCAACTGCCTGTGCACACTCGCAATTAAGTAGATTTTTGGATTTGCCTAGAACACGACAAGTTAATTTATAAATGGAGCGAAGCTGAGCACAAAATAAGAGTGCAAGTGAGATAGCGGCAATAGAGTGAGACGGAAATAAATGTACGTAATGGAGTAAAGACAAAGTTTGGTAAGCCAACACTGCAAAACTGCAAGAAATTCGAGTGTGTATTTGTGCATTATGCTAAATGACGTAAGCCCCGAACAGATATTATAATGTCCCTCTAAAAATGTAAGCAGGTTGGAATGGAAAGCTTATAATGCAAAAGCGAAGTCATTATTGTGTCTCCATATTTGCTTTATGAAGATACGAGACAAAAAAATAAACTTTTTTTATTCAAAATAGTAATTAATTAAAATGCACTTATGCAACGATCATTCGACTTTTTATGTCTTTCCATTCATGAATTTGAACAAGATACTCAAAGTAGGCATTAGTTTCACAAATAACGACATCATTTGACTGAAATCTTTGTCCTGCAGTCTTTGCCTTTGGATCATGATTTTAAAAAAGAATTTACATTTATTTGTACCTTATGGGATCGGAGACGTCAGCTTCTGAAAAGCTGTTTATGGCAAGCACAGATGGCAGAAGCAATCAGCTGGAATGCGTCAGGGAACGAAGAAAAATCCGTTGAATGGCCAACGCAAAAATAAATAATTCTAGAACTAGCGAGAGCATTAAAAAAAATTTGGGTCAGTTACATCAAAAGCTATGGGGCAGCTGAAACGTGCGCAACTTCATCATCATCATTTTGATTACGTGCCTCAAACATAATCGTCAAGGCTGTGCCCCAAAGGCTCCTTTAGTTGTTGCAGAGGCAAAAGTTGAAAAAAATTTAATTGAATTTCTGCAGTGACACCGAAGCAAACATACAAAAAAAAAATATATATATATATATATATATATATAAAAATAACAGAAAAAATAACAGAAAGCCAAACAAAAGTTTATATTTCAAATTAATGAAATTATTGTATACGCATGCGTCTCAAATTGTCAAAGCCGTAGAATAAAAAATACCCAAGACGAGGCAGCTCGATACAATAGCAGATACAATATCATCACAAGTTGTCAAAGAACAAAATTGTCGTTTGGTTTATTTGAGCTTCTGACCCTAACTAAAACACGTTTATATATTTTGAACCCATAAGAAATGTGTTGTTTAATGTTAGTCCAGAATATATTACCACAAAATTTTAACTTTTCCCTGAGATCTGCGCATAGGAATATACAGAATCAAAAGCAAAGGTTTCCAATAATGTGGCAAATTGTGCTTCTGTAACAATGAAATTATCATGATAATAAATGAGATGACAACAAAGAAAAGTTCAATTTTCAGCCCAACTCATAAAGTCAGTGGAAATTCAAAAAAAAATTAAATTATTTATTTTTGTTATTGTTCATATAAGATTTACCTATTCAGCAACATTTTTTTGCATTATCAAGCTCAACATTTAAGCGAAAAATCAGTCTTTGAGTAAAACTACTCAAAATAGCTACACTAAAGCTAAAATACAAATCCAACAAATTATTATCAAAGTATTCAATTAATTACTGATTATTTTAACATTAACATTAATCAATTATAAATATGCAAGTTATTTAAAGGGTGTTTACTATTTCGATTACTTACTCATTGTGGGGTATATCCTCATCCTGATCGGCGACAGCTGGACCTATCAGCCTGTGCAATAGCAGCACGCCCAGCAACAGGGCCAGAAAGCAGTTCACCTGTTTGTGCTCCATTTTGATGGCGAAATTCGGAGAAATTTAACTCGTCGTTTTTTTTATTTTAGTTGGGATTTGAATCTGCGGCTCCGTAACCAACACTCAATAATTAATTTTCAATTTACTTGCACAATATTCATATTATTATTATTTTTTTTGTTGTGTTCATCATTTAATGTTGGTTTTGTGTGATGCAACAAAGCCACAAATTAGTTTACCAAACGGAAATTGTTTTGATTTTTGTCGGTTTTTTTATAATAAAAAAAATGTAATTTCGGATTTTAGTAAGTTTTATGGTATTTATATTTAACAAACAGTTTAATTTTACTTATTTTTTATCGAGACACGAGAATTCCGCATTTTTGTAAATTGCCAAAAGCACTTTTTATAACATTTCTGGCGAATGCTTAACATTTTAATTAAAAGTTAATAAATTATCCTTTAAATATGTGTTTGAGTGGTTTGTGGCTGACCTTCAACGACTGTAAATAAAAGGGGGAAAAAATATATGCATTTTTTATTAAAAATTTTGATATGTATGTTTGGTTAATCGTTAAAGTCAAGAAACAACGCCTATCTGAGCCAAACCGAAGATTTCATACCCTTGCTTTTGTTAAAGCATAGAATTTGGTCCGGATATCGTGGTAATTAATAAAATTGTTCATAGCAGAACTTTTCTTAGAAGAATATGCATATTTAAAAATATGCTTTATAAGGTCGCAAACGTCTCATTCAAAATAATAAGACCCTGTACAACGGTATGTTACAAATCAACCCAAACTGTCTCTGAAACCAGAAAACTTATACAAATAAATGACATCCCTTTTCAAACCATTTTTAATGGGGGTTCAATGCAAAAGTTTGTGGCGAAAATGTAATTCCGATTGGAGGTGTAATAAAAATATGTTTGCAAGGGCATTTATTGAGCTGCTCGAATCGGAGGTTGAGTTTGACCTAGAAATGAGTTGTTCAACACACACACAAACACGCACACACACACACACTTATAAATACACACGCACACACATACAGACTGGCAGAAGCATAAATTTATGCTCTGGTTTCGATGTCGAATCCTTTTCGCAGAAGCTCGGCGCAGGCGCGTTGACAAAGGCGGCCCATTCAGTTGGGCCAGCGAATGTTCTGCCAAGCGATTTTCTTGTTTTTTTTTTTTTGTATGAGCATGCCACCCCTAAAAAGGCGCACATAGCTGTATGTCCTGCGAGTCTCTATGTGTGTTAGTGTGTGTATCCCCAAGGATATCGCGTAATAATTTTCATTAAACATGGCGCAAGCCTTTGCGGCCCTCACATAACTTCCACCCGAAGCACCCGCAACGACCGCATCCGCATGAAATAAAGACAATTTATTGTGACCGATACGCACACACTCACACACATGTGCATATATACACACACATGCATATATACATGCATACATACATGCATACATATATGTATTATACTATACTAAATTGTGGCACGCATTCACACACTTTTTGTGTTGCTGTTGGTGTTGTTGTTGCCACTGCACTCGCTGCACATCAAAAACTTTGACAGAATTGGAACGGAGCATCCACGCACAGGATGCGGCCCCAGCGTTCGTTGTCACAGTTCGCAGCAGCAACGCCTAAAAGCCAGCTGAACATATTCCAAATGCAAAAGCAACACATGCCAACTTATATTCCATACACACACACACAAACAAATTCACATTAACATAAATACATACATAACTATATGTATGTATGCTTATATACGTATCACTCATGCACTTGCAACTGCATGGAAATAATTAAACCGAGTTGCTTTAAACGTCTGCACAAGCTGTGCTCAATTCTGTGAGCTCAGATTTCATTTCAGAAGTTTTTCGATTCAAGATATGTATATTTTTCACCACACAAGGAAATTTGTATTTTTATGGCAATTATTGCTATTGAATTTATTTTTCGCATTCTGTAGAAATGCTTAAAAAAATTCTACGAAAAAGCACGTACACATTTGAGATTAAAAAACTGGCCCCAAAAGCATCACAAAAGTTTTTTTTTTAAACATTTTAAATACTTGAGTATCATAGCTAAAATAGAAATAAATCATGATTGCAAATATATTTATATGTGAACACGTATTTTGTGTTTTATCGAAACATGTTGCATATGTGAATGCTAAAAATATTGAAATAGCTGTTTGGAAATCGCGAAAACATGCGCAGCATGGCGTATACGCAACGTTCAACTAACGGACAAGCGAACGGAGAAGCGAAAGTTTACAGTTGCCGCACGTTTATAAAGTTTTGCGTGTTATACAAAAGATTTATTATATCGCATATATCGGTTTTACTTCCAGTTTGTTGTTTATTCTCTTTTTATGCTGTGTTTGCTTTTTGCTTTCGGTTTTTTTTTTTCCCCCATATGCCATTTGCCATGGCTTTTGGGCTTGTTGTTTTTAGTGCTGCCACAAACAATACCAAATGGCTGAGCAAACATGGCCTTGGGAGTTTTCGTTAAGGAAATAAATGTGATTATCACAATTTTCAATAAGAAAGTTTTAACTGAATGTGTGTGCATAAATAAATATATACATATGTGTGCGAGTGCGTGTGCCTGTGTCTCGAGCATTATACGAATTGCTCATAAGATTCATGTCTGAGCAGCCACAGGATATGTGTGTGAACAAGTATATAAATCCACACTTAAATCATAATTTTATGTCAAGACGTCTTTCTCATTTCGTTTTGAAATATATATAGTTTCGCTCGCATTTGGATAAAGCGTTTTTTCACGACTTTGAAACTTTGATTTGGTTTTATTTAGACAATATAAAACTGCACACAAATAATTCAGTTGAAAACGGTTTAGTCAAGAAGAAGAACTTAATTGCGCTAATAAGAGCCAAATGTTGACAATTTTTTTTTATGGTAATGAGATTTGGAAGAAAACTCCAATAAACATTTATGGACTAACACTAACGGAAATTAATCGGTAAGCTCGATAACATCCGCATTTGGCTTAAAAAAAAAAAACAGCTCATTACAATTTAATTATGTTATATTTCTAAACTGTTGTTAGAATAGCAAGGAAAGTAATGGTATTACATTAAATATCATTAAATGGTTGGACCACTGAAGAAGATTTTAAATATCAACCTCTGAATTTCGGCGATATAGGTTTACGCAATTTACTTGCATTTGTGAAAAAATGGTGTTTGTCCTTGATGTAATCTACCTTAAGAACTCGGTAATTCTGGGTGAAAGGTTGAGTGTAGTAGTAGCCAAGTCAGACAATTTACTCAACGACTTCACTTAAATTAACACGTCTTATTAAATCGAATGATTGCCAATCGGTTTGATATCGAATGATATCTTAGAGCCAATTCACTAATTTCTTTCATAACACCTCACACTAAAAACATACATTATCGATTAGTATGCGCTTTGCAGCTGGAGTCGACTGGAGCATCGATAACCAGGTTTTTTTTTGGGAATTGGTAATCTGCATACTCTCTTTTTAGTTTGAGTCTTGACTTCTCTCAGTGCGAAATATATCGGTTTATTTACACTATATAGAGGTTTTATCTATTTACTAACTCTGAGCTCGAATTTTCCTAGTTTTATTGCAATCTTTCACGGCCATTGTTTAATTTATAGTAGTTGAAAAACAGGTCATTTTTTTGGCAACTTAGTTCATCCTAGAGTGAAATAGACTTAATTGTGGACAACTTTTATCATCTGTTGCGTTGACTACGAAATGGTATATCAACAGTTGCACTCATATATACAAAAAAGGTTGCAAGAGAACTAAAGGGTACAATGTATAATTAAAAAACTTATGCAGAGATTTCTACAATTCCCTCGGATTTCAATTCGCTTTGTTTGGTATTTGTAGACAATGTTAAAAATATGGAAATGCTTAATTCCAATTGCGACTAATTTTTGGCCACCATTTAATATTTTAAGGCCAACCCAAAATCACATTTCATTAAGCCTTGACATGCATTTGCAGTGGTCGAAATTAATTTGTTTGGTCAAACCGAGCAAGATAATACGTAGAAGCCAAGAACCAATTTATTTGCAGTAGCTTTTGTGACCAGAAGCATCAACTAAAGGGATGCTCGTCAAACAGACAACCCTGAAGGACAGTCGACAATTAATTGACTTGCTCTGGGATGCTGTGAAAAGAGGCAGGCAATAAGAGATAAAACCAAGGACAATGAAGATTGCCTAACCAGCCAGCGAATTAAATTAAATATTCCGTTTTCATATTATTAAAAAAAATAGTAAACGTGTTCATCTAATTTATTTAAATTGATCAATTTAATTTCGAAAAGGTGCAACTTGACCTAAGAAAGTTTATTCGACACACACACACACACATAGCTGAGTCATTTTGTAGGTGAACGGCATCTTGAAGCTCCTGTGGGTCAGTTTTTAAAGCAGAGATTTGGGATTGAATGTAGCCGGGGGCGGGGGGTTGATGGTGGATTCGTAGTGGTCGCCTAGGCTACGAGGCATGGGTCAAGCCTTGAGATTTTACGCAGCTGCGTAAGCTGCATGGCAGTGAGGTACACGATAATACCGTTATTATGTACCGCACTATACACTATACACCACATGTATAGCACATATACACATATATACAAAGTGTATGCCTCTGTGTGTGTGCGTGTTTTTGTAAGCGTGCGTAGTAGTAAATAGTAGAATTCCATAGCATACTTTTTTGGGCGCGCAACAAACACACACACACACTCGCACAAAGTGCGCAGGCACACAACGAACATAGCACACAATTTTTGATTTATGGCAACGCTTGAAACTTTTACTAATTTATGTGACTTTATGCAAAAGAAAAAGAAAAAATCAAGAAAAACCAACTAATGATTTCAAGCGCTGTTCTTTTTGTCTTTGTGTGTGTGTTTAATTTTATTGTGCAATCAACGACTACAGCTTCACATACATACACGCATAGAGAGAGAGAGAGAGAGGTCCTATTTCGAACTCGAACTCGAGTTCGCTCAGTCACACTTACTTACTGCTGCTGCTCAGCGCGCCAAATTCTCAATTTCGAAGTTTCAGTGCGAAAAGTGATGCTCGACCAAAAATACGAAAAAAAAAAGAAAAAAAAACAATTCTGCTATGTGCAGTGAAGCGCGGCGGCGACGTTAACGTCAACAGATTTGCCGACAAAAACACACACGCTACGTTTTTACTACGCGACGCAGCAGGACGTATAACTTTGTGTGTGTGTGCGTGAGTGTGCTTTCGAAGTGCTCGCGACAAGAGACGATTTATATGGCTGCGCGGCGTCGTTGGCGTCGGCGTTAGAGTCGGGATTTGCTCTTCGGCTTTTTGGCGCTCACAAATATTGTACTTCTACATACATATTTATTTATATATAATCAAAATTTTTTCTACATTTGCTTTTGCGAAATTGTAGTGTACAGAGATTTTCACATGACTTTTCTAAATTGTACCCGCGTCTATTTTTTGCTTTGCTTCTTCGTTTCTCTTTGCTAATTTTACAGCTTTTGAATTTTCCTTTAATTGCTGTTCAATTTTGATTGGCTTCTTTTCTTCACTTGCTTTCACACATGGCAATTATTTATGGTATCTTAATTTTTTTAATATTTGTTGTGCTTTGTCAATTGAATTGTTGCATTTTTTTTTAGTGATTGCTGCGGTATTATTTTTGTTGTTGTTTTGTATTGGTTTTAGATCCAATTCAATTTCATTTAATTTTTGGCGCTTTGCGAAAAAAACGCATCCACACTCGCCAGGCTCACGCACCGAACTGAAACCGAGAGCGGTGCGCTCTTTGGAGCCCATGCTTGTGGGAGCGTGTTGCTCGCCATTTCGAAAGTCCCGTTCCTGGGCAAGAGGTGCGGTGTCGTAGCGGCTAACATTTCACTTGTCAAATACACGCGTGCGTCTTGTTGGGGTTGCAATGATTCTTTTTGTTGTTGTTGTTCTTGTTGGTGATGGACTGACACCCACACTGCATTCACAACCAGCTCGATATATCGGCATGCGTGCGATAGAAACAATGCTCCGTTACAAAAGCTAAGTTGTGTGACATTTCGCTCGCTCTATTCGCAGCATTTAAAAGCTACAATGTTTGCAATGTAAATTCAAGTAAACTAAGAGTTGGCGGAGCTTCGCCAAAACGTAACCGAAATTCGTTTTGAAATGAGCTTTTAACGTAAGCCATTTCACCATTTTTAATGCATGAAAGATAGCAAAACGAACGAAAAAAAAATAATGCTCCACTTTCAAATTTGCATTTATAATTATGAATAACTAAACACCTCATTGCTTGCAACTTATTGTCTTTTAAAGTAAATTTTATATTATAAACTTAGTATTTAATTGCGTTCCTTTCACTGTCATTAAAGGCTACGCAACAGCTTAGAACCCCAAAATGCCTTTTTGATATTTGCACACAGATTTTCTGAGACATTAGCGAAATCTGTAGCAATTATATTGATGTCAATTTTTTTTACCTTAATTGTTGTCTTAGCATTTTAATCGAACACCCAAATAAAAATATAAATATAAAATTTTCCATTCTATATAATTTTTTCTGACAATTTTTTTTCCGATAGCATCGAAATTTTACTAATAGTGGAAAAAAATCACGTTTGTTTTTGCTTTTTATTTTTCTAGAAAAAAAGTTTAGCGTTAAACAAATCTAAAATATATTTTTCTTGCTATTTTGACCATCCTAAGCGATAATTATAATTATAACTATAATTATAATATTTAAAGTTGCAGTAAGCTTAAATAAACAGACTAAAATTAATTAACCTGGCAAAGATAATGTTCAATCCCACAATTAGTAAAAATGATTAACCGTATTTTGTTGTTTTTATATACAAAAATATCAATATATATTTGTTTTATTTAACTTTGTTGTTTCTTTTGTTAATTAACATTAAATCATAAGCGTACTAGTGAAATTATTTAAAATCAATTCATAACTTTAAAATCATTATTGCTTTAAAAACTAAAAATAAAACTTATTTGTTAATTGATTTTCTTAGTTCTGCTTTTTTTTGTGCATTTTTTGTTTGTTTGTTTCCAGTCTAGCCTTAAACATATGAACACTTAAATGTTTAATTTATGCCTTAGCTATGTAAATAATTTTACTATATTTGTTTGTTTGTTGGTTTTTGAATTTACATACGTTGCCATAGAGAAATTGTACACTTGTATAATAATATATTATATGCGTTTCAGTTGTGTGTGTGTTTTTGTGTTTGTTATCCTTGATATATAAATTTATATATATACAAATTTGATTTGCTTAGCAAATTATGGCAAATTAGTCTACAGTAAAATGTTTGCAAATACATGTTATTTATGTATATATATATATACTCGATTGTATTTGTAATTCAATTCATATTACATTTGGCAAAAAAAACATTGGCCATTTGCCAAAACTCATTATAAATGTTATCTTCATGTCAGCTTAGTAATTTATACATACATATGTCTTTGTTGTAGTGTTAAGTATTAATTGTTTAATTGTTGTTAAGTGTTAATTGTTAATTTGTCGAATGTTCAGTTGAATTAAATGAAATTATTTGCCGCATAAGCATTAGTCGTTGTTAGTTTTGGTGCAGTTTGCCCTCAACTTATCAGCTAATTTTAGTTTGTTAGTCAAGTATATATTGCGCATAGGCATTTATTGTTAAATAGATTAGTTTTGTTAATGTCTGAAGCGATGATTGTTTATGAATAAGCTAAATGTGATTGTGATCGTGAGTTGCGTTTGATTTCTATTCTTCTTAGTTTTTTTGTTTTTTTGTTTTTTTACATGTAGACATTTTCTTTAGATGCGTTTTATAAAATGCCAACGCCAAGCCAGAAGTTTATATAATAAATACACTGCTCCACTTTAAGTTGGCAACAAAACAATTAATTAATCTAATATAGAATTCAATTTTTGCCTTGAATATAAGCATTGCAATATCTATATATAGGGAACAATAATATTATATTTTTCTTTATATAAATACACGTATTTAAATTGGTATTTTGTTTTTTTTTTTGTTTTTTTTTTTTGTTTGTGTTTTGTTTGTTTTGTTTTATGACTAAATTCTACAAGGGTGCGAGAGTTGCACAGCAAAAAAAAAGCCTAGGAATTAGGAAAATAATATCTTGTTCACTTAACATAAATAATTTATAATATTAGATAGATGTATATATATATATATTATTGAAACACTTAGACGTTAAAACTGTTAGGGCGGGCGTGTGTGTTTGAGAGTGACAGTGACAAGACTTAAGAGCGCTTAAACTTGACTGCTGCGGCTGCTGCTGGTGCTGGTGTTGCTGCTGCTGCTGCTGCTGCTGCTGCAGATGCCACTTTTGCTGTTGCAACTGCTACTTTTGCTGCTGCAACTGCTGCTACTGCTGTTGGCTCCTGCACTCGCAGCATTCTTATGACTCGCCAGATCCTGTAGCGGCAAGGAACTGGTCAAGCTACAACTGCTCAATTCTGTGGCCTTAATCGCGTTGGATACGACTGCAACGGTTGATGTGGTGGCCGGCGGCACATCCTCCTCATCGCGCAGATACTCGTCCGGCTTGTGACTAGAGGCTGGCGGCGTTAGCTGACTCTCTGGAGCGCGCAATGCCGTCGCCGGCGAGGCGTGAGTGCGAGCGCGCATGGCATGCAGCGCATTCTGTGCCATCAGCAGTTCATCCTAAAAAACGACAAAAAAAACAAAAAAAAAAAATTATTAATTTAATATAAAACTCAAAAAGCAGATTAGAAATTGTGGAGCAATGGAGGATACTTACATACATGTCCATTGTGGTTGTGTGCGTCTGAATGATGTGCGAATCATCGGTCACAATGTTGGGACAGACACTGGCCAGTCCAAACTTATTTGTCACCTGCTCGTTCTGCTCATTCATGTGCAGATAGACCGCCTTCTTGGAGATGACATGGAAAAAGGGTTCCATCCAGCGTGCGCAGCGCTGCACCACCTGAAAATCCAAACCAGAGCAGCGCAGTGCGGTCTCCCTAAAAATAAAACAAATTAAAGCAAATTATGAATATGGAATAGTTCAAAATTGGATGAAGTGCAACTAGTCTTGAAAATAAATTGATTACATTTAAAAAAGTTGATTTTCATTTTTTTGCGTGCCATATTTTAATATATATTATATACAAATATTATTGCAAATATTTTACATTTAAAAAAATATTGTTTGCTATTTAGAATCAATCGAAAAAAAAAAACAAATACAGGTTTGTTGTTAACTGATTAACTTCAAAACTGGTTTTTAATGATCTCAACACAAATCATATGTTAAGAGTTTAAAGTGCGAGCGAGTCATGTCAAATCATTGCTTTTTATATGGAGTGCATATTAAAAAACTGTTCAACTTACATATTGAATGTATGACTAATGGCGGCAGCCGTCAAAACCGAATATGGATAGTTGGCCATGCCCACATCGAGTGTGCACAGATCGAGCAGCTGCGACGTTTGCACAAACTCAAAGCCCGAGAACTGTGGATAGATGAAGGCATCATCGAATGCGGTGCCTCCGCTGCCACCTCCTAAAGTGGCTGGCGTGCGATTGTTCACATTGAGCTGCATGTAGACGCCCAGCCAGCCGATGACTGTGATGGGGCAGATGTCCCATTCGAGCGCCTGCAGCAGCAGTTTCTCGTGCTGCAATATGTCGCGCTCGGTGCATGCACCATCTGTGACGTAGGCAAATTCGCAGATTTTGGGCGGATAGATTTCCTCGACCTTGGCGGCAACAAACAGACACGTGATGCCAATCAGCTGCAGATGCGTCTTTTGCACCTTGAGGGCCTTGTGCAAATATCGATCCAGATAGTCGACGGCCAGATAGTAGGTCTCCCGATGCAGTTTGTACACCTCACAGACCTCTATCAGCCAGTCGAGGAGTATGGCCCGCATGCGTGGCTGCAATCCCGGATGCTGCTCCAACATGCTGTTGCTGCGCAAATGCGAATCGTCCTCATCCCGTTTGCACATCAGCTTCCATACATCGATGGCATTGCCCCAGGACAACGCTGGCAGCGGACACTGGCGATGCGTTGGCTCCACGGCCGGGGACATGCACTTGTAACTGTTGTGCCCAGCGAAATCCTCGAGAGCACTGAACTTGCTCAACGCATCCTTGTTGACGGGTCGAGTGCCGTTGCTCGGCAGCTGTTGAGTTGCCGGCGTACGTTCACCATTCTGACTACAGTTGGTGGCCGTTGAGGAGGCTGGCGAGGAGCTCGACGAATTGATTTCCTCATCCTCATCCACATCCTCCTCATCGTCATCTTCATCGTCGTAGGAGTACTCATCGCTGCTATCGGCACCCAGCAACTCCTCCTCCGGCTCCTGCTCATCAGCTTTGGGCTGATCTGATGCTGACGCATAGCGCACCACCACCGCCTGCTGTTTGTCACCACCGCGATCCGGACTAGGCGGACTGTCTGGGCTATCGGGTAGGGGACTATGCGGCTCATCCGGCAGCTCCTCGGCGGGCGAACTGCGTTGGCTGAGCAACATCTGCGCACTTGGTATATTGAGCGCCTTCAATGTACTCAGCGCGTCCACCGACGACAGAAAGCTCCTCTGAATGCAGCCATAATCAATGCTTGGCAAACGCTGTTGACGTTTCGCCGATGGCGGCTCGTAGCCAAGTTCAGGTTCAGGATCCTTTAAAGAAACACAATAAAAAAGGCAAAGTCAGAAATGAAATCAATCCATATATGAGCATGATCGTATATAATATATTCAAATAATTCCATATCTGAACTTTAAAAATATAATTTGAATTTTTCACTATGAAAATCATTGTAAAATAGTATAAAATAATACTTATGTATTTATTACATATATATATATATATATATATATACATATTAGTATTTGGTAATCAATTAATAGATTTTAGTATTTCAAATATATTTGCACATACATATAGGTAAATATTATATATATGATTATTTGTTAATAAATGAATAGAGTTTAAGATATAAATTGAGAATTTTGGAGTGGTTGAATCATAGTTTTCCAATTCTATAAATAATAGCTAATATTTAATTGAGTTTACAATATTGTAAGTGAAAATGTATTAGTAAAAAAATAAAACATTTTGATCAAGTTTTTATTTTGATGATCCTCAGCCAAAAACCAACAACAAACTTGGAAAATGGCTACTTTATAGAATTTTGAAAAGCGTAAATTAGACTCAATATTTTAAAGGTGACTTTCCAGCTAATAAAATTTTATAAATGAAAAATACAATTCTGACTGATCTCATCATCAAGCAACAAAAAAAAAAGTCGCCGTAGCTAAACCAATTTGCAGCACTTTAGGAACTTGATCTTAAAATATGCGACGAATTAAGGATTATTACCATTTCAGTGAATTTGCGCTTCTGTTCCAACTTCATAGTAACATGAACAACAATTTTGAGAAGTAGGCCGAAACAAAGATCAAGTTTAAAACAGGATCACAACACACACAAGCAGAGGCGGCGTACAGCAAAAACGTGTTTCGAGTTAATTGGCAGACACTTCAGAGGATCCCAAATTGTAAATTTATGTGGGCACGTCTGTCAGCAAGACTTTAATCCTGGTAGTCTTAATAACGGATACACCCGCACAATAAACCACACACACAGACACACACACACACATATACACGAAATAATTGAAAAGGATATGTTCAGTTTGGGTTGAGAGAAGTTGATAACAAAAACACTTTAGTCTCGGCTGATTGGATTCGTGGGAGAGTGTTTGTAGATGTAGAAAGATATGTTTTGTATTGCACTTTTGCTGGAGTCGATTTACAGGATATTAAGCAGCAGTCTTTGGTTGATCGTTATCAGTGAGTTCTTTGGTATATAATTAAAGTGTAGTTGGCACTTAAAACATTTCTTATCGCTGCTGTTGATTTTCTTGGCGCTCTCGCGCAATCCGGTTCCTAAATTACTTCTTTTTTGCACTCAGTTCACAAAGTTCAGTCTGCCTCTCTCTCTCTCTCTCTCTGTCTGTTGGAGTTGGCTTGAGAGTTAATCTTGTGGATTCGTTGCTGAGTCTGCTTAGCAATAGCCAATCATTTCTCTCAGTGATCTTTTTTATTTTTATCCGCTCTCCGCTGTCGTGTACCAAGCACGTTGACTGGCGCTGCGAAACTGAGCTGATCGCCGCTCGTTCCAGATCGCCGATCCCCGATTCCCTTTTCCCGAATGCCGATTGTGGTCTTCGGCTTCGTTATCCTGCTTAACGATGCAACGCCAAATAGGGGTTGCAACGGTGAAACAGGATCGACAAAGGCAACACAGACCAATCTCACTCTCTCCCTCTCGCTCTCGCTCTCGCTATAACTATCTTTCTCTTTTCCACCTTTAGCAAATCTTTGCTGTCGGGGTTTTTTTTTGTTGAATTTCTTGAGACGCTTGTTGTTTTTGCATTGCATTTTGCGTTTGCTGGGTGTTTATCAGCCAAGCAGTTACAAATCCCTGTGACGGCTGCTCCTGATCCTTTTTACAATTGATTTTGTCAACTTTTCCAGGTAGACGCAACCGAAATCTTTACCTACTATTCGGTATTATCGCCTTTGGCTCGAGCTCTTTCGCCCTGGCCAAGGCGCAGCAAGCTGCACTTTTAGCTCCCCGCTTAGGAAATCTATTTTTTTCTTCTTCTTCATCTTCAATAAATTATCTATTTTCATTGCGTAGACATTCGGCCAGAACAAACTATGAACGAGGCAGGGGCGTCGCTAAAGCCAAAATGTAGAGCGATGCTAATGCAACCACATTTCTGGACAAAGATCAGTGACGGGCGCAAAAGACTTAGTTCTGCACAAAGAATTATTTGATTGATGATTTAAGCATTATTTAACTTTACTGCTGTATATATGAATATATAATGTATGTGATCAAATTTAAAGATGGAAAATAAATATTTTTTGCATTGGATAAACAAGTAAAATTTACGCAATAAAAGATATAGCGATAAAGTAGGGAATTTAAGTGAGTGGATTTAGTTTTGAGAAGTAATATAGAATAGAGCCCACATGTATTAATCGACTGCTAATTGAAAGAAATAAATCAATAATGATATCAAGAAGACCTAAATAATAATATCTAGAAGCTCTATAATATATTGTCAAAATGTTTAAATAAGGACATAAGCTAAAAGTTATTAGAGTTTGACACAAAACGACGAAAACATTGCTTTATTGGATATGATGCAAGTGAGATCGACTTAAAGATATCCTATGCTCAAGTCTTATACTTATAAATGATAGCTGAAGTTAATATAAATATGTAAAGCGTTCTTGGAAGATGATGTGAGGTGAAAAACTAATCTTTGAAAAAGTAATGTAAATGGGAAATATTAAGAAACCAAAGTTGAATAATTGTAAGACTCTATTTTGGGGTCGTTTGTAATTCCTGTAATTGAATCGCACATAATAAAATCAAAATTATTAATGTCAATCTGTTAGATCATAAAAGTTTAGCCAATTTCAGTGCGAAGGCTCGTTAAAGATTTTTCACATAATTTGTACGGAAATAAGTCGCATGAAAAAGAGGGAAAAAATTGTAACGAAATTTATGTGACACATTTAATTGTTTGAGTAGGTTTGCCAAAACAGAAAGAAGAGTGAGAGAAGCGAGAAGAGCGAGAAGAGGGAGAAGAGATAGAGCAGACGGAAGGCAAATAAAGAAAACGCACAGAAGTAGGTCCGCATGTCAAAGTTAATTTCTTATTCTTGGCAGACAATGCAACCCTCAATCCAGAAAATGCCAATGGAAATTGCAATGGAAAATGGGCATATGTCATGCTTATAGTTAAATACCCTATTTATGCAGTGCTACGTAATTGAAATTAAAGCGTGCAATGGCAAAAGGAAACTGTGGACCAGTGGAGTTGTCAACATCTGCCGCTTTGACTGACTGGTCAAGCGTAGAGCGATTTGAGCATTTCTTGGCAAACCAAAATAAAATACAACATTTTGTGAACCCAACTGATTGCATTGATCCCAACTGCTATGTGAATTTAGTGAACTGTTAAGTGGGCTGAAAAGCGTCTGGACCAGGCGTAAAAACAACAAGCAAAAAAAAGGGGTTGCTGCTCAAGTTTAACAAGGGTTAAACTGCGTTGCCCCCTTTTAAGCTGGCTCAAGATTGCCAGTTCTTAAATACACAAGTAACTGCAGCTGCTGCCTCAAGAACTTTTGCTTGTACCAAATAAACCCAAAACCCAACAGCCCCCTGAGTGCACCCAAATAACGCCTGGGAGTCAATTCTAACCGTAAACAAAATCGGCAGCAGAAGCAGCAGCAGCAGCAGATGATGCAATTGTCCCCGACAGCGTTGTCAACATCAAACATGAGGTTGAGTCCTTGTCGCTGTTCCTCTCTCGTCCTTTGTATTGGTCCCTCAAGTCCTGCTATGCCTCTGTGCCGTAATCTTTTGCCTTGTAAATACCGAAACACCTTTCTTTTTTTTCCTTCGTTCTTTTTTTTCAGTCTGCCCCGTCTTGGTTCCCTCTAAGCGAAGTACCTTTGCGTGGCTCCAGGTGTAACTTTTGATATTGTATTTGTGTGTGTGTGTGTGTGTGTGTGTGTGTGTGTGTGTGTGCGTGTGTGTGTGTGTGCAACACACACATTGCATTGTAGTCTGTAGTTTCATTTTGTTGTGCTCGCCGCCCCCGTCCGTTGAAGTTCTTTCATAACATTTAATTTCGTATTTTTCTCTCTTCATTTGATAATTGTTAATATGTGGCAATGTGGCAAAACAGGCAGCTGCATGTTGCACGAGTGCCATTGGCTTATTCAAAATTGTGTAACTAGCTGATAGTGCTTGCGTTTTCAATCATTTCTCGGCTATTGACAAATATTTTCGATCAAACTCTCAAAATGTTTACTGACAAATTACGATTCGTTTTTTATGCAGAAAAACGAATTTTTTAAAAACTATATTAAAAAAATGAATAGATATATATATATATATACATATATTACTATGTTCAAGTAGAAGTGAGAACGCGTTGAGCATCAGTCTAAATTAGCCAGAAGGCTGTCAGATTGTGCCAAAGTTGCAGCCGCACAGTTATAAATGATATGCAAACAAGCCGAAATATCCTTCCCAAAGGACAAACACTCATATTTCCTGTCGCAGATGGACACAGTGACCCCTGGTCAGCGGCAACCGGAGAAAGGGTTTAATGGGTGTCATTCGCTTTTCCGCGGTTTGTCCTCATGACTTGCAACAAATTGAACATGCTCAAGGAAAAGCAAAGTCTTCATTATATGTCTGACTGGCCGAGTGAAGACTGGATGTTGAGTTTGTGTTGCTATTAATCATGCAATTGGTTAGCCTGCATGACCAAATGGATTAACCAAAGGTCCTGCGGCTGTCTTTGTTGCGGTAGTTACGCAGGATTACGCAAAGGATGCAACGCAACCGGGCAAATGAATTTTAAATATGAATTCTGACAAGGGGCAATCAAGAAAGAGATCCTTACTTTCCATATAAGAATTTTGAAAAATATGAATACTTAGAATCTAAGATTATATTTGAAGTTTATTTTAAGGGTGCACATAAAATTCCCAGTTTAATATTGTGAAGACTTAATTTGCGCACAACTTTAAGGATCGTCTTTTGCTAAAGTTTCAGCTAACAGTTGTTCATCTTCAAAAGAGTTTTCTTTCCAAACAACTTTTCTGCTAAGCTAAATGAAATCCACTTAAAGAAAAGAAAACACATCAAATTACAAACATTATTCCGTGTCTATCCCAAGATGGGTTGCCACAACAAATGCCTGGGAAACATGGACAAAAAAAAAAAAAGAAAAACAAAACAAAAACTCAGCCGGAGAATCAAGTTTTCGTCAATCTGTGCCGATGCTGAGTTGACAGAAATCAAGCACAAGTCCTGCACTTGATTGCCGGCACAGAGAACCGAGACGGACCCGCAGCAGGAATTCCTCCATCCAAAGGATACAGTATTCGGGTGAAAAATACAAGAAAACAAAGGTTGGGCCGATTTCATGCTTACGGGACACACAACCAAAAGAAAGTTGGAATCTTTACACATATCACGCACAAAAGGGTTACACAGCACTGACAAATTGGTAAAATAATACCATAATTTTGATCCTTTTTGCGCAAGCTAAACAAATATTGTATAATATTTCAAAGACAAGAAATAATATCCCAACGCATAATTAGGGCTGAGAACCCATAACGTCCCGCAAACAGATGACACAGTCCTGTAGATAAGAAAATGGTTTTGCATAAAAGTTTAACGGAAATCTAATGAGCAGCAGCAGACATTTGCATAAGGATAAGGATAAGGATGGGACGGGATGGGATAGCCGGGACAGCCTGTGTTGTGCAAGGACCGGTAATGCTAGAATGTAACCATATTTCATGTGCCCGGAACGCTACTGCTGCAAATGTCGGCTCGATGAATATTTAATTAGATGGCTACACAGCGCCAGAGTGCGTTTGCGATCCTTGAGTAAGGATAACGGGCAACCCCTTCCTTTTTTTTTTGTTTTTGAATGCATTGCGTTCTTGTTGTGGTTAAGGCGTTGTGTCCCATCCCGTCTTGATCTAGTTGCTCTGCCTTCACGCACGACAGAGCAGCGGAAGACTCGGAAGCTAACCTAACCTATAATAATAATAACAATCGTACAACTTCTTCTTCTTCTTCGTTTTTGTATGTTTTTTTTTTGGACTTAACGGACATTTTGCCAAGGTCTTGACTTTAGGTCCTGAACAACGGCAAAAACCAACCCCCGAAGTTGTCCCTGGCTCAGCTCAAGGTGTGCGCGTTGCGCATGCGCAACTTCAACTTCAACTTCCACGTCGTCATCTGTCCTTTGTCCTTTGTCCTACTGTGCATGTGCCCAACATATTGCAAGAGCATTGGAATTCTTACTTGACTGACTGCTTGGGGGGGCAAAAAAAGTATATATATACAAATATACATATATATATGTATATGTATAGCAAAATGACATTTGTTTTGCAGCATATTATATAAACTGGGGTAGGCGAGGCATATTTGCAAATGCCAACGCAGACTTTGATAAAGCAAATTTTCTGCAAGTTCATTGCTCGCAGAGTGTCAGTTTTTTATGTTGAGCAAGGAGTCAGATAAAAAAAATTGTGTATTTGCAGAGCACACACAGCAAGCAAATCCTTTGCACCAATACAGCTGCCAGCAGGCAACAACTGGCGTTGTCTGCGCTGGTCTCAGTCGCTATTGTTCCAGGCTTTGATTGCAGCTACTTGAAAACCCAGCACGCCAAATAGCCCTGACTTACTAGATAGAGATAGAGATAGCAAAAAAGAGAGAGAGAGAGAGAAAGTAGCGCCTAATGAGCCATTTCATAAGTAGCATTTTATTTTTGGGCTGCATCTTTTGCATTTTGTTTGCCTCTCTTCGCAGCCAAGTGGCTGAGAGAGTTCCTTGCTGCTTGTACGTGACCAACTGCTTATTTGGTTAGAGAACTCAAACTGCCAAAGATCGAATGGATATGAAAAATCCACACAATTTGTAAAAGATACATGTGTTTATATAGGTATTTCAGATGTGCAAACATTAACTAGCTAATGTGGGTAAATTTTTCACAGACACTCGAGCATGAAGGTAAACTTCGACTTGCCGGATTAAAAGATACCTTAAAAAAACGCTGCAATCTACAATCAGAGAGCTAACATATAAATTTATATATTGGTGTTATCGATTCCTAGGCATTATTGATTTTATGCAGCGAGAAGTAACTCCAAGTTGGGATCTACAGCTTCAAGCAGACGCACATTTCACGGCACCAGTTTACTCCCATATTTGTGTTATCAGTTTCAATTTAGGTTCGGTCTTCTGCTGTCCAATTTTATAGTAACGTAAAGGAAAAAAATTAGATGATTCTCATGTGCCACTGGCATAGGAAACCTTCTTTTCCAAATTTAAGCTGCATTCGACCTAAGAAATCTTTTTTTTCCAAATAAGCAAACTTTTTAGTCTTCACATCGCAAATGGACGAGACTATTACTTATGAAGATTAAATATGCTTTATTTGCACGACTTAAGGTTACCCTTTTTATAGAGTTGAGAATTTAAATGTGGCTCTGCAAAGTTCTCCGTCAATTTGGGGAAAAGTAAACATGCTGATGACCTAAGTAAATGAATTAAAGTCTCACATATAAAAGTTAAGATTATAAAAAACACGATCCAAGGTGCAGTTTCAGATTGAGAGACGTTTGAATGATAAGATTGCCAGTACAGGCAAGTGACTTAATAATAGCTATACGAGCACTGATAAAGCCACAATGTACAGATCTATATTTATATAGAAGTGGATAGAGAGATACTAACCCGAGTGGATGAGCGGCGCTTGCGCTTGCAGTTGCCGTTGAAAATGTTAGGGAAAGCAGTTGCATAAGTGTAAGTTGGACGATAAACTCGACCCATGTCCATGGAATCGTCGCTCCAGTAACATGGATGATCAGATCTGGAGGTGACTTCTGCTGCTGCTGCTGCTGCTCCACTGTTGTTATTGTTGCTGCTGCTGCTGCTGCTGCTGCTGCTTTGTTTGTTGATGCTGGCTGGGGTGACTACGAGCTCATGATTTTCATTGCTGCTGCTGGTTCTGTTGGCACTGCAAACACAAAATAGAAAGCAACAACACTTATATTATTCGAATTTTGCAATGTCTGTGGAAATTCAATGCCACTTAATCAAAAAAATGAAAGGAGAAATGGGAAAGAAAGGAAATTCCAAGTATATATATATAGGGGCGGGTCCAGAAGAGACAAGCATTCGCGCATAAATTCATTGAATTTTGACAGGCACCCATCGGTTACATGAAAATACATATTTAACATCCGGGAAATTGTAATCGAGAGGTCTGCAGACGCCTCTCTAGTCTCTGACGACCCTCTAAGATTGAAAATTAAGCAATTCGCGCAAATTTGCATGCACATTATGCATAATGCAAGGGAGGGCAAAGCAAATGATTCAGTTATTTTCAGGCAGATGTTTATCTCGAGAACTGATAAAAAAAAATAAAAGAAAAGAAAAGGAAACTGCACTTTAGGCAATTCGCTTCGCGAATTTTTGCAATTGGAGAAGTCGCTCGTTTAACCCTTAACAGTAGATCAACAAAAGCTTCTTAGGGGTTCATTAAAGAAATGAAAAGAACAAAATAAAATGCAGAATACCGACAGGCAAACACCCTTGCACACATCTGTAGTTGTATTATCATCTTCAAATTGTTGTGCTCTCAATTGATTATTTCTACGAACTATCTAAAGAAATTTCTACTCACTCGTAGATAAGCTTAAGAGACAGTTCTCAAATGTTCGTATTAAATGTTCCCTGACTTTTTAGTTAGCTCTAAACATTTAGATTCAATAAACTACAAGTTTCTTTAAAAATCGTTAATATTTGTAATATTTTTTCAAAATATGCGTGTAAAAAAAAAATAAAAAATGTGGATCTTCCTGCAACTCAGTTTCCCACAAAGCGACAATCGGACTGATATAGTCCCCAATAATAATAAATATCCATTTCACTATAAATTTCTGTTCTTTAAGATCCCTCTTCCTCAAAGTGTTACATATTTCGGGATCACATTGAAATACTCGTTGCAAGGGTATTGGCTTGGAAAGGGGCGCTGCTGCACACACACGGTTCGATGCTAAGCCCTTTTTTTTCATTTGACCAACGGATTCTTTTGCGCGCTGCCTTATCGATCGCGTTTAATGGTTTAATGAACAAGAAAAAGTAATCACGTAGTAAATTACAAGGAAATGGAGTCGCTTAGAAATGAGTTATGGTAAAAAGAAATGGGTCTACTACAGACTAATGGTGCGTACGTGCTACACACCGCACTCAAAAGTTTTTCCTCTTGGGTCAGTAGGGTGCCTCGGTGCTCGGTTAAAGGTTCAAATCAAAGAAAATTTGTCAATGTTGATCAGCGCGGTGAAAGTTCGTATCATATTTTGTTGCCCAACGAGAAATGATCTTTGGCAGCGTGGAAAAATTCATGGCTGGCATTTATTTGGGTGTGGAAATGTAGGTAGAAAGCGGCAGCTGTAGCTTCTTAACAAGCAATCTTAACTGTGGAATGAGCTCCAGGAATGTCTCCAGGGGTAGCTGCTGTCTGTGTGACAATCAATGAGGATCAGAGAAAGGTGGGAAAATATGCATTGCATATTGATTGTTTTGTAAGCAGAGAGAAACTCATAAACAATAATATATAAACTATATCAAATATAAATTATAAATAAATATAAATATAAAATAAATAAATAAATAATAAATAAATAAATAAAATAAAGAATTAATTGTTAAATATATTGTAAAACTTGCATTATTAATTATTATTAATTTTCTTGAAGTGGTTTTTGATAACTTATTTTACAGACTTGCTTATACAAATGCAGATATCCTTTTAATTAACTTGGTTTTTTAATTTCTAATCATTTCCACGACACATAATTTCCATTTGCACAAAAAACCGCTGCTGCCCTCAAAAGTATGCAACAGTATTTCTCCGAAATATAACCTCAAAAAGTATTCAAGTTGATCAGTGGATGATTAAGAGAATTCCGTTATAGTTGTGTGTCGCAACACATTCCAATACTGTAATAATAATGTCGCACACATGTCTGACCACAAATTATGTCCATAAAATGGACTATCACTTAAGTGATCGAAGCCAGGAGAGCAGACCCAGTTGCGAGGGTCGCAACTGACGAGGCCCAAATGACTGGGCAATTATGCAATTATTTGGAAGCGCGCAGGGTGGGAGTTTGAGGGTGGTGTCGTGGATCGGCTGGTGGCAGCATTAAACACAATTAATTTCGAAGCAACAAAAGCTAAATGACCACAAAGTATAGACTATGCCAGTGTGTGTGTGTGACAACATTATCAACATGCGAGCTACATGATGTGGCAATAAGGGCTGTGCAGCCGCCCCTCACAGAGTCACCTCAACTGACAGCGACTAAACAGTTTTCTAATGACTTTTTCGCGCGCAATTATTTACTAATCACACGCAGGACCTTTATTGTTGTTGTATTCTATATATATGTCACATGCCTGGCGATTTTTGCTGTGCTGTGCCGGAATGCGATGCGGATGCGCCACTTGGCTATCAGAGTGCACTTTTATTTTAACACCTACAACAACAGCTGTTCGATTTGTGTCCTTTTTTTTTTTTTGGGAAACATAGTTGTGCCTGTCTGCAGTGAAAATTCATTTTAGATTATCACACTGAGCTCGGGGCTAGGGGCTAGGGGCTACTACAGCGGGTAGTCACCCATAACCAGTTGGCCCGTCACTTTATAATTACGAAAATGTTATTAGATAAACATCGTTGGTCGCCTTTAGTTTGGGAGGCCAAGGCGACAGCGGCTACCAGGATAGTTGTGGTCGTCACTTGGCTTAAGGAAGTGCATGTCGTTGTCGCCCCAGGAAGTCAGTTAGAGGAAAAACCAAAAAAATACATTAGAATCAGACAGTTGGGTTTTAGTTTAGATGTGGCCTGTTAATTGTCGGGATCGGTTTAAAAAGGAAGTCAAAACGATGCAGCTATGCATCCAACCATGAAGTACCAAGGAACAAGACAAGAAAATATGAAGAAAAGTAATTAATATCTTGTGTACCTAAACTTACTTACAAATTAGATAACTCCGCAACAAGGCCTCACAATTTAATAAAAAAAAAATAACTTAAGATTCGTAAATATTTAACAATTTTAATCCAAGAAACTTAAGCTGCATAAAGTACACAATTATTATGTAAAAATAAATATAACTATTTTGTTTAACATGTTTTTCAATATTTATTAAATATTTAAATACCCAATTAATAGGTAAAAAAATAAACAGCAAAAAAAAAAATTGAATATAATTTAAAATTAAATTAAATACATTTACAAGTGGGCTTCAAAAATACTAGAAGAGAAAAGATATAAATAAATAGAAAACTCACCTCTTGGCATTAAAATCCATAATTGTACGGCCTTGAAATGCCGTTTCAGTTTGGAATAGTATGGGAATAATTTTTAAAGTGTGTAGAGCTGCTCGACAAAGCAGTAACTGATGGGCAGGTTATAATAAAGTAACTGAAAATAAATCAAATAAAATAAATAAATTAAAGTAAATAAAAAAAGATAATTCATATGCGGCATACTCTTAGAACAATCGATTTACCGAACTTATCGATAGTTAGGATCCTTCAAAGGACACACCAAAAACATTGTGCTCAGCATGTGGTCTAAGGCAAAACCCAAATCAAATTTGTTGACGTGCGGACAGCATTTCTAACATACACTTAAATACATATACATATTGAACGATGTATTTCCAGTTGTATTTTAGCGAAGACGACCAAAGTAAATATTTAACTGCATTTTATTATGATGTAAAATGGTGCCCAAATGCCCAAAAAGATATTCAAATTACAAACGGGAAAACGAAAACTGGAAAGATAATATGCGGCACACATGGGTCAAGTTTGGATTAGACAGGTAGTCAACGCCAGAATTATAAGAATTTCCACGAGTCTCGATTAAGAGTCTAGCTGCCCGTTTTCCTCTTCATGCCAGGTGTTGTTTGGGGGGTGGGGGCGAAGCGAAAAACTCAGCGACGCATGCGCAACGTCAACGTGGAGTTTTTTTTAGTTTTTTTGTTTTTACGACAAGCGGCGACGCATAATTATATCGACCTCTAATATGCTAGAGAGATCAATGCACCTGTTGTTGTGCCTGACACTTGGCCGCTTGCCGTTTGCCTCTTGCTTCTGCGGGCAGGTGAATGCCCGTGGCAGCTGTTGAACACAAGCCTCCCCTTTGCTGCTCTCTCTATCTCGTCATGCAGGCTGCTGCCAAAGGACAACTCCTGTTTTTATACCCTTTACACATATGTTTGAAATGGGTATCATACAATTCATTTATAAATATTTATTTGTTCTTTAAAATATATATAAAAATATTCTTTATTATTATTTATTCTACATTTATTAAGTATTTAAATAACCAACTGTTGAACATTACTTTTTTTTTTTATACAAGAAAAAAATAAAAACCCAAATGAAAATTTAGAAAATAATTTACATCGAATCTAAAAAAAATGATTGAAATGTGTAACTGCTAGTCGGTCCCACTCTTTGTTTTGCACTCTTGTTTTATTATTATAGTTTTTACTTCTTTTCAATTCGCTGTAGTTGCGCCTTCAATTGACTTTGCCACAGCTAATTGCCTCGCGTATTCGTATCCTGTCGCGTTTCCCCTGTTTTTTTTTATATTTTTCTGTATAGTTTTCTAGTTCCTGTTTTCCCCGTTTTCTTCAACTGATGTGTGACATATGGGCTGGCGTTATTTTTGCCACGATTTATGTGCCGCTTTTGTTTGGCATTCTCTGACAGGACCGACACCTCCTCTGGCTCTGGTCTCGGGGCATAACTACCCCATTTGTACTGTTATTTAGTTAACGACTTTCTTTTCGCCTTGCACCTTCTTTTGACGCCCATCGTCTTTCCTTACACAATTTCCCATTTTGTCGGAGTTTCTTTTTTTATTATTATATTTTTCTTGCCTGCTTTCCAGCCATCATTTTCACACTAATTGCGGATGTGCCTACTAATTAATTGCCGCCTTTTACTTTCTTTCGTTTTATGGCAATATTTTCTCATTTGTTACCTAACAAATTTCCAACCCTGTTTTTTGTGTTGGGTTTTTCTTTTTATAGTTTTGTATATTTTTTGTTAAATTCTTTGTAATTTTTATTTATTTTTGAGACTGAAATCTCAAGCTCCAACTTTGTCAAACATTTAAATATTTTGACAGACATAAAAAGATCAGCACAGATCTAGAAAATATAAATTTTTTATGGGTTTGGATTCGATTGTTTTCCCCTATTACATAATTTTGCTTAACTTTATGATACTCTTTCTTCTTAAACATTTAATATTAATAATAATGTTATCTACCACTCAAGCCGTTTATGAAAAAAGGTTAGAACTGATTGACTGATTGAAATCTTAATCATTTTGATCACTTGCTAACAGGGATAAATGTATGGTGATCGCACCAGCAGACATTGGGGGAGGTCCCCAAGACAACGAATAAGCAAGGAGCGCTAATGAAGATTAAGTTGTGCTAGGAGAGCTGATTCCTCTATCTCCCTCTCTCTTTCTCTCTGTCAGTTCTCGCTATCAGTTTGCGAGAATTATGCGGCGACAGGTATGCGCATAAGTATAAATACATATATATGTATGTATACATGCATATATACATAGATATACATATATATATATATATATAGGAGGAGTAGAACATGAAAGGCGCTCGACAGCTTCCCAGGGCCTAATTAGACGACGCATAAGTAAATTGTTTACCTGAAGGCCAAGGTCAACAACAATGAGATGCGAACGGATTTAACTGGAATTATTTTTCAGCGGCAGCAGGAGGAAACAAAAATTGTAAAAAATTGTTGTAGTGCTCATATTTTGGTTGAATGTAGAAATAGATGTATGTACATGTATATATTGTATGTTTATATGTAGGTATGTGTGTGCAACAAACAATTTCCCACAAGGAAATGAAAAAGATACTCAAAACTCGAACTCGCAACTTGAGGTAAAGAGCGAAATTACGAAAAACACGCAAAATGTGCAGGGAGCGAGATGGAAAGAGAGGAGAGAAAGAGAACGAAATAGAGAGACAGAGAGCGGGCGAGCACAACAGAAAACAGGTCCACGGTTTCTAGACCCTGGTCTGGTCCCTTGCCGAATTCCGAGACGCTTCTACTGCGGCGACTTCTTCAGCTTGTCTGCCGACTGAAAACTGCAATTTTTGTGCGTCCTTTTTTTGGTGTGCTTACTATGATGTGTATGTATGTGTGTGTGATTGCGTTGTTTGTTGTTGTTGCATGCATTTTGGGCTGCGCTTGCACAACGAGAAAAGATACATTCCTAAGATACTCAAGATAAATGCATACACAGACAATGTACATATGCATATATATTTATATATATATACGAATGCCTTTATGTATCTGTTGAATGAATTGCCTGGATTGTCAATGCCAGTGCGTCCGCTCTGCTTGTGGTCGATCTGTCGTCTGTGCGCCGTTTGCAATTAGTTGGAACTAAGTGCCTGCAGCAAAGTCGTCGTCGTCAAATTTATGTAAATAAGTTACAAGATTTTAGCACATATTCTTATATATACAATAGCATTCCTTAAAAATCGCATAACGCACTCAAATTGTTATCTGTACATTAAAATTACTAATATTTAAATATTCATAAATCTTAAAAATAAATAAATATTTATGACACTTTAAAGTTTCATAGCTATCAGCTTCTGTAAGGTTTGAGATGGAGACATAACCATCAAATTCTTCAACTGCCCACACATACATACATAAGTATATGCATACGTATTCACATACATATATATATTTCTCTTGGCGATCGCGTGCGCCAATTTACATACATCCCAGCAGCGAAATATTGAATGACCCCACATTAGGGAATGCATTCTGTATGCACACAATGTAATTCATTATCTAGTAATTCATACAGGAATGCAGAGCTTTATGCTGGAGCTTCTAAGTCAAATACAAACTTGTTCTCGCCAAAGCTTTTGCAATAAAAATATTGCTTTATTGTATTGGATTATCTGTTTTACTATCCCTTTTAATTATTGCGCCGACGCAGCTTTCCTTATTCTAGTTTTGCTATGGAATGTGTGTAGTACATAATAAAATATATTTGTATGTTTAAATATATATATATATATATATATATATATATATACATATATATATATAACTACATTCCGATAGTAAGCCTGTAAAGCGCTTAGAAAAGCTTTCATTACAAAGTAATGCAGCGTGTTAGCTGGTTATTTTATGGAAAAGCGATTTGGAATAGATTACGAATCGAATACTCGTAATGGGCTCCTTTCGCTGCAGGGATATACATAGACACATACATATTTACATGCATATGTACATGTAAATGTGTCTGCCAAGCAATGCGCGTGTGAAAGTAACGCGGCGACCAAATCACAGAACAAAAAACAAAGTTCTTCAATGGACCGCCGCGTTCCAGGAATTGCCGGCCTTGAAGTAGCCGTTAGGCCAGACACAGAAAGAGAAACAGACACAGAGACAGACACAGATCCAACGATGCGCTCAATTGATTATTTAGTTTATATTTAGCAGCAGTCGTGTTTAAAAGGATGCGACTGCTTCAAGTGGCCACATATCCGTGTCTATATCGCTCTCCCTTACTCCCTCTCTCTCTCTCTCTCGCTATACCTCTCTGCAGCTCTCTCTCTCTGTTTTTGGCTGCTGTCCTTTTGTGCCTTTTGTGTGTTTGCACGAGAATAACTGGAAACTGTTTATCATTGTTGTTTCTGCTGCATTCCCCACTACTCCTTGGTCCAGGTTCACACACAACACACACTCACCACGCACACACACACTGCTAAGGCTTCGTCGTATCATCTTCACTTTTTTCGACAAAACCGTCGTCAGTCGGACAATAAAAATGCTTTTCGATTTATATACGATAGTCACGATCCTATTTAATATTTGTAGGCAAGTCTCCTTCTCCTCCTCCTGCTCCTCCTACTTTTTCTCTATGCACAAATATTTGTAATTGAGAAATTCTTTTACTTGGAATTTTGTCGTTCGGCTAAAATCAGCGGGTGATGTTGAAAATATAAATGACCTTAATAAATATGAAAATATTCCGTTTGATTATGTGCCGCAAGGACAAGTGTTAAATGAAACAGTCAAAAAAATATATTTGATAAATACACATCTATAATAATATAAAATTAACAGTCTAATAAAAACATTCTATGGCAAAATATTATAAAATTATATTATAATATATAAAATTAAAACCTTTAACTTTAAATTATAAATTATAATAAAAAGTCATTTTAATGTGTTTTTGTAATTCTTGTATTTAATCAAAGAAAAAACAAAGAAACATAAAAAACCAAGTCAAATGACAAAAGCAAAAAACCAAAAGCGCGAAGAAAAAAAACAACGCAACAAAATTAAAAAAAACGCAATTTATAAACTGGCAAGCAAAAAGAAAGTCGCAAAAAAAATCTAATTGTAGCAGGTAAATTGAAACCGGAAAAATAGAAGCAAAAAACTAAAACAAAAATGCCAAAGCACACACACACATACATACACATACATATTTATGTTAGTATGCATATACATATTTATGTTAGTATGCATATACATATTTATGTTAGTATGCATGTGTGCGTGTGTGTTTTAATATCAATGAACCCCATGCGGCAGCAGCTTAAAACCCACGGGCGGTATCTCGTCACCTGCCCCAACCACCAAATCCTATGTACAAATGTACATATGTACAAATGTACCTAAAGATTTTGCGCCACTTTTGACATAATTCAGTTGCCCTCCGCCTCGCTTTTTCTTGTGACTGTTACTCATTTTATTTATTTTTGTTTCTCTTGTGCTCTACGCTTTGTGCATTTGCTTCGTTTTCGTCAAGTTTTCAAAAGGTTCGATTCGATGTTTTTTTTCGCTTTGAACTTTTCACGTCGGCGCATATCTCAAAAGCACGCAGTCAGCGTCGACGTCGGCTCCGTCGTGTACTAAGATTTTTTTTTTGTTTCTTGTTATTGTTGTGTGTGTTGCGAGAATGGTGAAAGAAAAAGTGGAAGCAGAGAACTGAGCTGGCGTCGACGGCGAACGCTAACGATGACTGCGACTGCGACTGCAGCAGCGACGCTTCAGTTATTCTGATTGGAACTGAACGGGAGAGCTGGTTTTACTGTGCAGCATACGCTCTCCCAGTCGACGTGTGAGTGTGACAAAAAAGCTGGAGAGAGAAACACACACGTAAAGTGCCGCGCGAATTGGGCGTTTGGTTGGCGCATTTTTGTTTTACCGCCCAAAATGTATTCGAATGGCGGGAAAGTGCAATCGACGACCGACATCACAAAATATATATATACACACGGGCACACATATTTACATAGATATATAGAAATAAATGCGAATTGATTAGAAAGAGCCTGAAGCAAAGCAACAATATAAAGTGAATGCTGCGAATATGCTGACAATTTGAATTGGGTCAACTACAGTTGGAGTTCCAATTCGATAATGCAGCCAGCGTTGGTTCACTGAACTGTTCTAATACGCGGCCAATTGGCAAATGCAATTGTGCATGCTGCACAATCCAATTTCATTTCCAATGGGATTGTCAAAAAAGCAATGATTTTTTTCGAGGGGATGTCGCTTTGTAGCAAAATATGCAAAGACACAGCGACACGACGACACACACACACACACAATCGCACACACATGAGACTTGGCACACTTGTCACACGCGTAATTTTTTTTTTCCACAACTCAATTTAATTTTTTTCTTAGGTTTTCGGCACAGTAATCGTTTGTGTTACCTTGTAAATTGTGGACACTTGTTGCGTTTTATATGTGCTTAGAATTTCGCAGTTGAATTTTGCACTTGAAAATTGAAATATATGGATTTATTACTTTTTATTCGTCGTCACACGCCCGCCACTAACTTCTCCAAGCAGCAGCTGAGCAGTGATCATTGATCGCCAAATGGCTCGACGGCAGCAGAGAGAACGACAGAGAGCGAGAGAGCGGATCGCCAGCGACGTCTGCGCTGACACCAGCAGCAGCAGCACAAACAGCAGGCAGCATGTATGAGTGTGCAAGCAGATCCAGCGCCAGAAAGAAAAAAATGCAACAAACACATTGGCACAAGTTGTGCTTGTTGTTGTTGTAGTTGTGGTTGCTGGTTAGACAAACTGACATGTAACAAAGAGCGCAAAGCAAAGCAGAGAGGGAAAAATCGCAACTCGCGAACGCGCGCAAAAGAAAAAAAACGTCAGCAAAAAGTTGTGGAATGCGTGTGGCAAGCAGCAGGAGCAGCTTATCCCTCTCCCCTTCCCACTGCTTACATTTTACTGAATGAAACGGGCGGCAAGTGACGCTCCTGTTTGAAGCGCCAAACGGGCAGTTGACCTGTCTCTCTGTGTGTGTGTGAGAGAGTGAAACAGCCGTTCTGGTGGCGCTCACTTAACAGGCGTTGCCGCGCTACAGCTGATAAGGCTGCCACCTGGGCAGAGAAAGAAACAAATCGTTGCCCAAGCAAAAATTGCAACTTAACACTTTTTGAACACAAGCTGAACAAGGATAATGAAATTTGTCAAAAATATTTAAAAATACATTTTCAAACTACAAAAATTGTATTTCCCACGCTTGAAATTCCCATAAGCATGATTTAATTCAATTGAAATTCACATTTTCTACATTATTGAAGTAAATTATTTTTGTTTTCTTGCAAATTTATAGAAAAAGGCTCCCATTTAGTAGAGTCTGTTTAAATGTTTACGTTTGCCGACCTTTTATGCCCTGCTGGCAACGCCGCTCACAACACAAACAAACAACGGCAACTTTGTTGTAGCATTTTGAACGTTTTGGCTTCAACTTTGCTGGTAGCTGGCGTCGCTATTCTAACTGAAACTCTATGCCTATCCATATACATTGCACAGATAAAAACTCGCAGAATCTAATTTGATTAACTGCACAAAAATCAGTGCAAAATTGTGCAAGCTATGAATGGACAAAGTTGTGAATTTCCCGCGCGCGGGAAGCAACGTCGACGTCAGGCGCTCTCTCACACACAGAAAAGTGACAGCTGACGCAGCACAAGCAACGTTGACAGCGACGCCGACTACATTTTTTTTTCGTCTTCGTGAAACACAAAGCAAAAAAAAATTAACAAAAAAAAAAATGTGTTACCAAAAAATGAAACGCATCTCATTTGGAATTGGAATTTGGGAAAAAATGTGCGAAAATTGGAGCCAGCTTCTGCTTAGCTGCGTTTAATTGGCTAACTCACCTGTTCCGGATGAAGACTTTCGTTGTCCAAGTTGTTCTTCTTGTTGTTGTTGCATTTGGGGGTTGCTTGTTGCGCTTAATTTATTCCTAGCAGCAGCAAGCCACGCGCGCAGTTAGCGAAATGTGTGTGTTTCAATACCCAAAATGCGATCCACGCGGATGAAAAAATAAATTGCACACACACACAAACACACAGCCACACACCACACACACACACAATCCGTAAAGAGTGTTGGCTTTTTCGTTTCTTTTTTTTTTTTTCTTTTTACCTTATGCCGGCTCTAGTCAAGGCCAAATGTGTGTTTTTTAAAATGTTGTGCGTGGTTTCGTGTATGGTTCTAGCTCCACAATTGGTGCAAACATCTAAAGCCTTTTGCGCAGAGTTTCCGAGATGAATTCAAGTGAACTGCGCTGTGGAAGAGAGAATAGCGAAACAGAAGAGCATTTTCCGTTAGTGATGATCGATACTCATCGCTTAAGCGATGTTTTCTTTTAGCACACTGTACAATTGCCATTCACAGCGAACAATGTAAACATTGCATGCCCACTATCAGCGGGCCAATTTAAAGTTAATTATTAATATAGAATTCTGATATGCTGCTATCATGAATAAATCATTGCAAAAACTTTACACTTATAATCACGTTTTTATTGTCATTTTATTAGGCTATTTATAAAAGCACACGCATATTGTGAATTATAATCACTTGCATGAAAAGTCTGGTAACGCTTTATTTTATAGGGAAATCTATTTTGGAAACGTTAAATTCGCCTTCTAAGCGTATTTTAATTAAGACACAATATCACTGGGAAATATTTAAATATGAAGTGCGGTTCACTTTAATTCAAAATTTAAAAATTTAATGCTTAATGAATCAGTAAATTTACACTTTTATTTTTGTTGAAACTTTTGTGTTTAACATTTTTTTGTACGCGAATTGATTTATGATAATTTTCAACTGATTCATTTTAACTAAATATTAAAAAATAAAACAACAAATTTAAAACACAAAATTTTATGCGCTTTGATGATTTAGCGCTGGCCAACTCGAAAATCACAATAAAAGAAAAGCAGCGATTAAAATAATTGAGTTCAGCTGCTGAAAAATGCTTGAAAAGCTTTTTACAAAACGCTGCAAAAAAAGAAAGAAAAAAGAAATTTTTTGCCAAACGCAGCAGAAAAACGAGCCATGGACAAATTGACTTGCGACTTCTGTTTCTGTTTGTGTTTCTCTTTCCATGTTTATTGCGATTGCGTTTTGCTAACATTATTTTATATTATGAACTTAAGAAAAGGCATCGTTGGCGTCTCCACTTAGATGGGCGATTGCTTGAAGCCACGCGCGGCATAATCGGAGGGCGCGGAGCGATCGGAGACACGGGGATAACCCTCGTCGCCGGGCACACAAGCCTTGCGCGAGGAAATCACACGCCAGCCACCCTTGCGAGTCCAATCCTGAAAACGAATGCACAAATTATTCATAATTGTTATGCTGCAAATAAAGTATAATTATTTGCTTACATTCTGATTATATTTGAAGTAGTAGGCGCCCGCATAGATGCCGGTTAGCGCAAGCAGCGCCTTTCCTGTCCAATAGCGCACGGTGTAAGCCCGTTGGAAGCCCTAAAAAGCAGGATTCGTCGAGATTTATAAAACATTTGATATGATTACATAATAATTGAGTTTTACCAGCGCCGGCGTCAGAATGTTGCAAATCTTGTCCAAGGGTGCGCGATAGATGCGCTTGATGGGATTGTTCAACTCCAGCTCCAAGGCAGGCACCTTGCGTGGTCCGTGATGCAGTTCCTGATCCTTGAGCCACTGTTTGCGCCAGGCGCGTTCGTCTGGCGACATGCCAATTAGACGCTCGCGTTCGCGCACCATGCGGCCCGCTATGGCCATGGGCTTCACGCCACCCGTGTCTGATGCGCCGCCAGCAACCATTTTCTCCTTTATCTAATATGCTTTCCCGGAAAATGTGGCGAATTTTTTGGGGGCCAGGCAAAGGTGTTGTGAAAAATACGCACAGATGGAAAACAGCTGTTTGATTTGTCAGTCAGCGCGAGACGCGTGCATTGGAGATGCGCATTGTGCACTTATCAATTAAGCGGGTATTTTAACGTATCCGGACTCTCAACAGAATTTTGCCTAATTGTTCCCACTATTTATTTGTGCGCAACAAGATTTAATTTAAAAATGGATTATTATGTGAATGTAGTGGAGTATTTACAGACTTACAACGTGTGGAAGTGATGAGAGATGTAAAACGCATAAGAAAAAATTAAAAACAAACATTAATTTTACATATCTTGCAAGGCACTCCAAAATTCAGCTGCAGTTCGCATTTAATGTTGCGAAATTGTAAAAATAAAGAAAATACGTAGGCAAACATTTTGATAATATTTAAATACATAAGTACAAACTTAAAATATATGTATCATCATATTTATTCAATTTCATGTTCATCAAGTCAAGCTTTCTGTTATCGGAACGAGATGAACATTCAGTGAATCGATAAATGTGGCGGCTTTTGCACATCACTAAGTCACAAGCGTGGAGCGCCTGTGTTGCCCCCTCCCCCAATTCCACACTACACCCCTCTACATCATCAACTGTGATTTGCGCACTCATTTTGTGTTAGTTATTTAAAAAGCAATATTTACAACGCGATAAACTTGACAATCGAGAACCGATGTGCAGGTAAATAATTGTTGCTATCAACAGCAGCGCAAATAGCAAATTTTGCGGCCGGTCAGCTTTCGCTGTTTACGCAAAAAGTGCCAACAAACTTATTTGTATTATTTTTGCACTAGAATTTGCGCAACATGGAATCCAAATATTTGATCAATAGCAACGGCTCCGCTGGCATCTCAAGCGCATTTCCCGCCAAGCGCAAACTGGAGCCGATGAAGGAGCAGAATGCAATAAAGAAACCAAACAACAACAATTACAGCCAGCAGCCGAAGCCGAATCTTTACAAGAATGTGTTGGTTGGCAACAGCAGCAGCAGCGGCAGCAAACGGATCAGCATTGATCAGGAGCGCCGATCCCTGCCCGTCTACAATTGCCGGCAGCGCATACTCAAGGAACTGGAGGCGAATGACACCCTGCTGATCATGGGCGAAACGGGCAGCGGCAAAACGACCCAAATACCACAATTTCTGTTGCAGGCGGGCTATGCGAACAGCGGCATCATTGGCATTACGCAGCCACGTCGCGTGGCAGCCATCACCATTGCGAAGCGCGTCGCCCAGGAGCTGGCGACTGGCGTTGGCGAGACGGTCGGCTATACGGTCCGCTTCGAGGATGCCACAACGGAAAGGACACGCATCCGCTACCTGACCGATGGCATCCTGTTGCGCGAGGCGATCGGAGATCGCCTGCTGCGCAAATACACGGCGATCATGTTGGACGAGGCCCACGAACGGACGGTGAATGCGGATGTGCTCTTTGGCATTGTGAAGCAGGCGCAGCTGGAGCGCGCCAAACAGCGGCTGCCCAAGCTGAAGATCATCGTCAGCTCGGCCACGATGGACATCGATCATTTTGGGCAGTATTTTGGAGTGCGCGGCATGTATCTGGAGGGACGCACGCATCCGGTGCGAGTGCTGCACGCCAAGGATAGCCAGGAGGATTATATACACGCCGCACTGGTCACCCTCTTCGATATCCATCGCCACGAGCCTATCAATCATGATGTGCTGATCTTCCTCACCGGCCAGGAGGAGATTGAGGCGCTGGCCCAGCAGATACGCCAGCTGGCGAGGATCAACAATACGGGTCCGTCGGATGTGCGGGTGTTCACCTTGTACGCCCAGCTGTCGCAGGGCAAGCAGCTGGAGTGCTTCCTGCCCGTTCCAGCGAAAACGCGCAAAATTGTGCTGGCCACGAATATAGCGGAGACATCGATTACCATACCGGGCATCCGGTGTGTCATCGATTGTGGCTATGTCAAGGAGAAGTCGTTTAATCCCGCCACCGGCTTGGAGCTGCTGAAGACGGTGCGCATCTCGCAGGCTCAGGCCTGGCAGCGCTGTGGTCGCGCCGGACGAGATGCGCCTGGGAAATGTTATCGCACCTATTCCCAGGCGAGCATGGAACAGTTTCGCGCCACCTCGCTGCCCGAAATCTTGCGCAGCAATTTAACCTCGACCGTTTTGCAGCTGCTCGCCTTGGGCATCGATTGCAGCAACTTCGATTTCATCGATGCGCCGCCGTCGGAGGGCATCAGCAGTGCCCACAGATCGCTGGAGCAACTGGGCGCCATCAAGAGAGGTAGCTCCACGACGCCATTAGTCATCACAACGACGGGCCGTTGGATGGCCCAGTTTCCGCTCGATCCGCGCTATGCCAAGCTGCTGCTGTCGGCGCCCAGCTTTGGCTGCATGGAGGAGATGCTCAGCCTGGTGGCGGCGCTGTCCAGCGACAATGTCTTCATTGGCCACACGGACAAAAGCGAACTGGCCTCCTTGGCCCATGCCAAGTTTCAGTCCAAACACGGTGATCACCTGACGCTGCTCAATGTCTTCAGCACCTTCCAGAAGACGGATAAGCCGAAGATTTGGTGCCACGACAACTTCCTCAACATAAGGAACCTAACCTATGCTCGCAATGTGCGCAATCAACTGTCCGAGATCAGTGGACGGCTCAATTTGGCCTTTAACAGCTGCGGCAGCGACAATACGGATGCGATCAAGAAGTGCCTGGTGGCGGGTCTCTTTGAGAACGTCGCCCTGCTGCAGAAGGAGGGACACTATTTGACGCTCAGTGGCCGTGTCAAGGCCAAGATCCATCCATCCAGCGTGCTCCATGGCAAATACAAGCCGCAGTGCATCCTCTTCACGGAAATGGTGCAAACGGAGCACAATTTTCTGCGCCAGGTCACCGAAATCAGCAGCGAATGGATCGAGGAGGTGGTGCCCTCCATCAAATGTTTTCCCAAATAAAGTCAAACATTTTCCATTTACCAAATTTTTATAAAAAAAATCATATGGATTTTTGTACTCGAAATCATTTGAAGACTCTTCGTTTTTTAACTTTAACTGTTAAACATTAATATGGTGAATACACTGAAAAAAAAAAGAAATTGGCCTGAATTTTACGAAATGAAGTTTTTTTTTTGTTTTTTTGGCAAAAATTTCTAAAGGCCATAAAAGAAAATGTTTTTTTTTTAAGAAATATATTCGAAAAACTTTTCTTTTTTTAAATTCAGAAATAAGTAATGAATTTTACAGACTCCGATTTCTTATTAGAATAAACCCATATATAGTCTGTCTGAGTAAGTTCTTTCAACTAAATTATATGAATTTATAAAAACTATTTCAAATGTTTTTATATGTGATATCTTTAAAATACTAATAATAAAAGAATTTTTTTGTGCACATATGAAGAAAAACCCGTGAAAACTAGATATATATTTTCTAAATTTCAATAAATTTATAAACTGAAATTAAGTAATGAAAAAAACTGCATTTTTGAAATTTTACTTTCTGGTTGATTATTTTCGGAGCAAGCTGCTATAAAAATGGGCGCAAATCAATAGGAATTGTTGAGTAATTAGAATAGGTTTTTTTTTTGAGTGTATGTATTTATGGCCGGAGCACAGCAGCTGCAGATATCAGGCATAAGGAAGCATCTTTGGCCTTATCGGGAATATATATATTATGGATGTGTTTATTTCTTCTTTCTGTTCTAAAACCATCAACTAATTTTTGGGGGGGTTTCGGGAATGATTATTCAATTGAGTTGTTGTTGATGGGAAAGTCATCCAATCTTACTTACCAATCTTTTACAAAAATCAACCATTTGGAAGTCAAAGGCACTCAATATAATTAAACACAATTATAATTAAACAAACTTTGTGAAATAGTATTTTACAAACATTAATATATGCAAATATTATATTGTATACATCAGATATATATCTATATATATATAATTCTATTCCGATTGCACAGAGAATGAGAACTAAAGATAAAACAAAATGTTCGCAACTAAAATGTAAAAATCAAAGAGTTGCGCGTAAGTACTGAAAAACTATGGAATTTTTCGATGAACCAAGCTTTGTATACAGAAACTAAACACATTCATCAGTCTATATGTACATATATATATAAGTATGTGTGTGCGTGGTCTACAGATGTCCTTGCATGGGATCGCAGAGATGAACGGGACTGGTAAACGATTTGCCACCAACGAGTCGAGCGAGATTCTCTCCAGCATAGCTGACAAGCGGCGAAATCTCACAAATCTCACCGTGCACCATGCCACCAGCATTTTTGATATATTTGCGATGCAGCCGATGCAGGTCGGCGCGTGCTGTGCTGGGGCAATCCTTGCCAGCCGCATCGGCATTCTTTAGAGCGCTGAACTCCTCGTCCCGAGGCACTTCCATCACCACAAACTTCTCGGCAAACTCGAAGACATCGAAGACGAACTTCTCGATCTTGATGCCATTCGGTTTGTCGGGCGTCAGCCGTTTGCCGGCATTGTCCACAAACGGTATCTTCTTTTTGGCCACGTGCAGCTTCAATTCCCGCTCATAGGTTCGTCCGATCTTGTTGAGAAACGCGGCCGAAAAGAAGTGATTGCATATGTTGCCAGCGCTAAATGTTAGCCGTCCCTTCGCGTTGCGCATCTCGGCCGTCTTGGCCGAGATTTCACTGTACTCCACCACCTGGTATTTGCCATCGACAATGGCAACGACGCCGACCGCCTCGTTGGGTGACGATTTCTCCACCACTTTGGCGGCACAATCGGCCTGCTCCTGCACACAGTAACCAATGAAAATGGGATCGGCGACCTTAATCAGAATGTTGTCCACGCTGTGCGCATGCAGATAGAGTATGCCACGCTGTTGCATATCATCCAGGGCACCCGAGCGTTCCATGGCACGATAGATGCCCCCATTGCCGTCCGGTGAGCGCGAAACACGATGCTTCTCATCGAGAATGACGCGTCCATCGTAGTCAAAGCAGGGCAGGGAACCCTGCTCGAAGAGCAGCACTTGGTCCTCGCCCAAACCAAAATAGTTGTTGGCCGCAAAGTAGTCGAGGGTCGGCTGCTTTGTGTGCTCCGACGTCATGATGTACCAAACGATGTGGCCCCGCTTGCCGACCACCTCCTTGGCCAGCTGCTCCACCTTAAGTATCCGCTCCGCCTGGATGCGAAACAGCGTCTTGTGCGACTGCAGACCCACATCGTACATCCCCTTGGGCTGATCGAAGCCAAGTCGGGTGCCTGCAACCAGATTGTTGTTCACATTATGAATATTTAATATTTATTTATATATATCTCTATTTTTTATTTATTTCAAATATAAAAAATAAATCAAGTCAAAAATATAATTTAGTATTTAAATTAAAATTAAACAAAATATATAAGAAATATTTATAAGATTTCCGGGTGTAAAAATCCAGTTAGATAAAAAAAAATTAGTTAGAATATTTAAGTAAAATGTTTGTAAATGTGATATCATAAAAATAAAATACTTAAAAAAATTAGTACTCATTTTAAAAAACATTCTGGAAATAAGACATATTTTTTCTACATTTTAGAAAATTGTACACTAAAAAGAAGTAAAGTAAAACACTGGTTTTAAGAAGTTTCTGAATAATAAGGTTAGTTACTCTTGATAGGAATTGTTGAGTAATTAGGAACTATATATGTATTTTTTTGAGTGTGAACCAAAATTAGTAGTAATATGAATTTGCAGCTTTTAATCTAATTTTTAATATCTTGAACAGCTGCCGAAATCCCAGTCTTCAATTCTAACGATTAGCTTTTGATTGTACTGATAATAATCAGCAATCTTAATTGAGCCATTCTGAAATGGTCAAATTTATTGTACAATGGTGTTCAATTAATGATATTGCTACTAATGATTCTTACCCCATATTTATTTTTAAACTTCATCATTTTATCCAACTTATCAAAAAGACCTGTATTTCCATAACAATCGAAAATTAAATATAATATCTAAAGTGACAAATTTTGCCAGCATTTATAATATTTTATGTTGCTATCAACATTTATTGTGTTCCCACCAGCCGGTTGACCTTTAAAGCTTGTATTACTTATATATTTATGTCTTTCTTCTTTTTTTATTTGTTGCCACTCTTGTAGCTGTTTAACATACAAACCCGTCATAAGGTCACAAGCTACATGCATACTACCGGTTTTAAAATATTAACTTGTTCAAAGCGTTTTACGTCAGCAGAGTTAAAAGAACACGTAACATTGTGATATCGATAACAGAAGCCAAAATGTTTTCAGCTGCAGCAGCGCACATCTAAAACCGTTCTTCGTTTACGTGACGTGCACGAAATACGTAATGTGTGTGCACGTTATTCACATACATATAACAAACGTTAACTTTTGTATGTGCTGTGAGCAATGTTTGAAAAAGCAAACGGGAAATGTCAAATGCTGCGCGCACCGATCAAAAAATGAAAGGCAACAAAAAGAGACAGACAGACTGAGTCACTAAGAGTGCGACTGAAACTGAATGGCGGCAAGAATGGCTTAAATTGTTATTGCACGCCGTGTCTTGCGCACTGAATTACAAACAACAACGATTGCTCAGCTTAAGTGTGTGCTTGTGTGTGTGAGAGAGCTTTACATTGTAGTCCACTTGTATGTGTGTGTGTGCGTTTGATGGAGCATTTTTATACCAAAGCTAATTAGCTCTTTAGCCACACACACACACACACACAGATACAATTGCAAAGATGAGAAGGGGAGTGGAAGGGGGTTAGGAGTGGTGCTAAAGTTGTTTTCTCTTTCCTTATTGCATCTCAAGGCAATTGCGAGTATAAATAATTAAAAATAACTCAATAACTCACTTCACATACAGTCTGTCAGTGCAACAAAAAATAATTTAAAAAAAAAAACAATTCTTTTTTACACACAACTCTTTTTCTGTATGACTGCCAGATATGTTTACTTTGTTTCCCTTATCTAAAAGATCACTATCAAACAAGCGAAAAAAAACAGAAACAAATGCATATATCTATCATGAATACTTGTTAATAGTATCACACAACTTCAAAATTGTTGAAACGTAAGAAATGGAAATATGAAAAGCACAACACCATCGAGATATTGGCATATGCGCTCAGCTGTCTATAAATAACCCAGTTACTTGCCACCAATGCATAATACAAATACATATATCTATCATGAATATTTGTTATATTTGTCCCGCAATTTGAAACTTGTTGAAATGTAAGAAATATAATTAGGAAAAAAAACACCATCGTGATATTGGCATATGCGCTCAGCTGTCTTTATATAACCCAGATAGACTCCAGCGCATGTCTTGAAGTTTATGGTTATAAGCCAGCAACGCATAATTTTCCTTTTTGTCATGAATTAGTATATAATGTATAATATATAGTATAGTTTTTTCTATTTAACAGAATCAGTATTTCATAAGGCTGCCTTCTTGTTACGAGTGTAATTTTAATATTAATTTTATTTTTAGACTAAATGAAATCCACATAAACATAAATATATAATGACACAAACATATAGGAACGTTTTCTTTGTGGCAATTAACTACTACGTTCATAAAGATATATTAATTACCGATTAGTCTGCACGTTTATTAGCAGTCACGTGTCACTGAGTCAGTCAGAAAACAATAGATAGCTTTCCATTTAATTGATTTTTATGATATGACTATTTGCGAATGTAATTATTGGTTCTAGATAAAAATGCTTGTAACATTTTGAGTCAGTTTTATCAAGCTAATGGCCAAATCGAATACATGAATACATATATCGTTATAGATATACATAAAACAATTACAATATTAGTACATTTTAAACAGAGTTAATTGCAGATAACGCAAAGAACTTCGATATAGAATTCGCCAGATTGTGACAAATAACTTGGATTCTAATCGAAATAAGTAATACCGTGATTAATTAATAATATATACTTATACACTTCTAAATAGAACTCACCTTGACCACCTGCCATGAGCAGCACAGCGACACGTCCGTTGCTAATCTGTTGGAGACCCTCCTCCCGATACACATTCAGCTTGTCCTCGGTGGTGCCAGCAATGGACAGAATTTTGCCATCGGGTATGGGCTGCAGGCGATCATCGAGCTTGACGCTGTTCTCGTTCATTGAGATTGTGGCACGATCGAAATATTGCTTGATTTCATCCAAGTTGAGCTCCTCGATGTCGCGCGCCAGACTCGCACGCTGCTCCGCATTGAGCTCTGGCCAAAACTTTAGCAAATGCTCCTGCCCCACCTGGGCGAGTCGCGCTTTTAGCTGCATCAACTGGCTTTCCATCGTTTGAGTCGAAGTCGGAACCGAAGTTAACTTAACAGCTGTTGCAACAGAGTAGTTGTTGTAGAAACAGAGAGCAAATAGAAAATTAGCTGACAAATGTTCAAATTTGTTGACGTTTCTTTTTTTTTAATTTTATTTTGTTTGTATTTGTTTTGTGTTTTGCTGAGCGCGATAAATACTAATTTGACAATGGCAAGAGCGGAAACGCAGCTGGCAGCAACACGAACCGTTATACGTGGTCACCAACGCGCAACTGAGCGGCTATCCAAAGCCATCAATGGTTTTTCTTGCTCTGTAAAGTGGAGCTGACGTTGGCGCCGCAGTCGGCGTTGGCGTTGACGGTGGCGTTAATGTTAGCGTTGCCGCTTGAATGGCAGGCACGCATGTGTGTAAGCGAACAAGAGTATGCGACTGTGTGTGTGTGTGTGTGTGCGTTTTGACGTGCTTTCATATTGCCTGTTTGCGATGGGCTGATGTTAGGCAGATATGTATGTGTGCACACACATACATAGATGTGCATTTGCATATATTTAAAAGTCTATAAAAAAAAGATCTAGAAAATATGCATTACGAACAATTGCAGCAAATTCCCTATTCATTTTGAAATGTTATTTAATATAATAATTATTCAATGCAAGAAATATTTCTTTGGGCTTTATATACATATATATATATATAAATAGGTGTGAAGACAATAACTTGCGAATTTTTTGAACATCATGTCAAAAATACAATATATTAATTGATAATAATTAAATATTGCGATATTCTTACAAAAGTCTCTGACTTGAAATAGATCACGAGTAGTAACGAAAATAGTGTGCGAAATTTAAGAATATAATATTCAGTAAAGTTTCTTTGATTAGAACAGCAAATTTTAAGATATTCAAATGAACCAGGCTAATGAATGATATCTGCTAATATTTTAGACGCAACTCAATTTTGCCAGTGCTTTGAAAACCAGTAGAAAAATGCAATATTGAATAATTATTTGCACGAACAGAAATTAAAATAGTTTCGTGCTTAATTTGATTTATAATTCCGTAATTTTATCATTATTTATTATTTAGCATTAATCACGCTATTTTCTTTGGCGATCGCTTATGTAAAGTTTAGATACAATGTGGGAAGAAGACACGAAATCATTAATTTTGAAGTTTTTTGAGTTATTTTCTATTGCATAAAAAGTTATGAATTATAACATGCTAAATTTTGGACATGGGCGAAATCGGCATAAGACACAAATACAAATAGAAAGCTTTTACGGCAAAGCTGCGCTGAAAATTATTTTACTTATAAAATAAATAAAACCGCACTTTGTGTGGAATACTTTTTGAGCTAGTTGAACAAATCGTTTACATTGACTTCGCTTAGTTAATGGGATTGGAGCATGGCAGCAGTTAATCGACCCTGAAGAACTCTGTCCGAAGTAAAAGTATATACAATCGAATGTATCATTAATAAATAAGGGCGGACCAACCTAGCCCAGTTATCCAGTTTAAGTTCCTGCTACAAACAAGTTTGATTCAATGCGAACTAGTTTCTGTGCTGGAAATAGGAGTGGAAGATAATGCAAATTGTCAAAAGTTGAATTGTGGCCGGTTTGTTTGGTTTTCAGTTGATTGTTTGTTGCTGTGGCGAATAGAGTTACCAACGGCAAAAAACAGAGCTGCTAATATAGAAAATAACACTCAGCAATTGGATATTCAAGTCATAATACTGCTGACAAATGTTCGTCTCCGTGTTACTTATGACGTGGAAAAAGGTTAATCGGCAACACTGGTCGGCTGCACTACGTTGGCAACATACCGCAAAACTCAGACACACCCACACACACACACACAGAAATAACACATGCACACACATAAACATGTACCCGTGCAAGCGTGTGTGCGGCGATAAGTAGGATTTGTTTATGCACATTACGTTGATCGTTTAGCGTGGCCTTCTTATTTTCTGGCTTATCTTTCGTTTTGATTTGTTGCTAGCGTTATCATAAAATTGTGAGCTTACCATTTGAATGGAGGAGCCCATTTGTGTGCCTGTTTTTGTGTTGTTGCGCACTGCAATTGCCGTTGAGACCCATCGCTGCTGAAGGGCTCCCGTTATGCATCCGCAGCGAATAACCCGTATTTACACAGTGTGTTAACCACTTGCTATCTGTCGGTATTTAAGGCAACATTTTATTGTGACTTGTTGTTGTTGTTGGTTTTGCGCGACATACGTTTGTGTAGACACACATTCAAAACAAACAAAAAAGATCTAAGCAAATACAAAGCGAACACGACGGCCAATAGCCCCAATGCGAATCCAATTTGTGAATCGATATTAGTGATGTGCGATAACTATCGCTTGCACTTTTCGCAAGTATTTTAAAGTAGCGGGCCAACTTTTGATGTTTATGCGATTAAGCTTGTGATCTTACCAAATTGCAAATGTTGAAATATAAATTATTCACATTATTTATATATGCATATATCCAGAATTGTTTATCAGATAATTGGAAATTGTATGAGCAAAAATCTTTTTTCGGGCTTTTAAATATATTTACAGTAATGTTATAAACTAAATAAAGCAATTGTTCGTTTGATTTTTGTTTTTTCTCTCAATACAGGTAAACACTACAACAGAAATTATGAGTGTATATATATATATATATATATAAATGTGTATATATATATATGTATGTATGTAGGTACTACAAGAGGCGCCTATATTGATGGAAGGTTTCGTGGTTGGTGCTTTTCTGGTGGCATAGCTTGAAGAGCAAGCAGTTATTTAAGCGAATAGTAAGTAGTAAATACAGTTAATTAGCGCACGCACTTGTTGCAGTTATACACATAATAATAATAATAATATTAATCATCGTAATCATCATTAGCAGATCATTGCAAATATCCAAACAAATTCATTTATGTTAAAGTAATAAACTGTCTAGGCTGACTCTCCCCCATCCAGATCGATGAGCGTGTTCCGCGGACTTATCGCAGCTGGCGGCGGCAACAGCGGCAGCTGCTCCTCCTCCTCCACCTTCGGCTCCTGTTTGGGCGGCGGCGCTGGCATTGGTATTGCAATCGTGCTCATCGTGCTTATCATGCGCGGTTCCGAGCGCGCCGTCGTTATCGGCTGCTGCTGCTGTGCGTCTGGTTTGACGAAGTCTGGTTGCGCTGCCTGCGCCGCATGACTGCCATGACTGTGTCCATGTCCATGTGCCGTCCCATGGCCATGACTATGTCCATGCCCAGCACCATGGCTGTGACTATGATGCTTGTGCTGCGACTGCTGATGATGCTGCTGCTGTTGCTGATGTGGCTGCTGTGGAAACGATTTCGGCAGCGCAGCATGTCGCGTGGAGTCCGTGGCCTTAAGTCGCTCGCTGAGAGCTTTGAGCGCAATTTGCCTAAAAACAATAATACAATTTCAATTAGCAAAGCAATAAATAATATTTACATGATATCAATATCAATAGATAAGCAATCTCTATTTGCTATTTATATAGATCGTACTTCATTCATTCGCTAATTCACAAAAGTTACAACTTAATTGTGATAAAGTTCACTGTAGGCAAGTTGGACTGTAATATGCTGTAAATCTTGCAAATACTTCCAATTTAAAGTTCAAGTTCGACTCTAATATGCCAGAAATCTTTTAAATATTTCCTATTTTTTATCGACTGACCTCGTTGACATTAAATAAATGAATAAATAGACAAATATTCATCACAGGACATTTGAAATCACATCAATATATCCTTGTATATCCTTAATTACTCACCGTCTACGCTCAATATCATGTGGATCTACTCCGGGCATCTGCACAGAGATCGACGTCAAGCTGGCCGTCGAAATGGAACGCAGAGGCGTGGGCGTTTTGACCACGCCCACACGCAGACAACAATTGTAGATGGGATTGACGAGAATGCTGATGAACGGCTGCGTCACATTCGGAAAGAAGCTGACGAAGGTGAAGCTCTCGGAGCTGTCGCCACGTCCGTTCGGGTGATGCTGATAGAAACGCAAATAGATCCAGGAGACAATGGCGCCTGAGGCGAACATGGCCGGATATGTGCCATCCAGCATGCCAATGGCCCAGCCAATGATGGCCAGTATGAGCACCGTCAGTGGCACATTTCTGAAATGAATCCGAGCAGGAATTCAAACATGTTTGCGTGGCAAAATTCAAATTTTTACTCAATTTTATGTGCCTCTCTAGAAGATTGTAGGCAATACATATAGATATGGATCTACGCACCGATTGGTCAGGCGTCCGTAGCGCGTCTTGAAGATTAGATGATCGGGCATTATTTGCCGCACGGCCACACAGATGCCAGCCACGTAGCCGGCCAAGCCATGTATGTGCACATCAAATAGTATTGTTGGATTCCTCGTGACTATATAGTAGAACAGATAATAAAGGGTCGTCAGCAGCGAGACGCCAAAGTTGCTCAGCGCAAAGAACTTGAACATTTCGAATTGACCCCAGAGGGGCTCCAACATTTTGCCGCACAACCCAACGGTGACCACATCCACAATAACTTCCCACCAGTGCAGCTCAATGAAGCAGAACGTGAACGCAGTCCATATCCAAAATTTGCCATTCGGCAGAAAGGAGCCGGGCGTCACGCTGAGCAGAAGGACGGCCTTCTCGGAGAAGGAGAGCAGATAGCCAAAGGCGGTTACCAGACAGATGAGTGTTATAACCGGCGATGTGTTGTGCAGCAGGGCCGTTAGCTGCTGCTTCAAATACGGCACGTTTCGTATGAGTGGAGCTGACATGGCAACTCAACTCAGCTCAACTCGGAATCAACTCGGACTCAACTCAACTCCAGATTTCACTGCGGATGATGATGAATTTTGTTTAGTTGTTGTGTTTGTTGTTTGCAGATTTGCTTGTTCCGCACTGGTCGCTGCAGCGCTGCTAAACGTAAGCGTAAACGTTGTTTGCCTCCGTTCGTAAATGCACATTAGTGTGTGCGTGCTTTGCGTTTAAACTGTTTAAAACTGCCGTCTCAAATTGCTTATTTTTATTTATGATTATTTTTCCATTTTGTGGCTATGCGCAGTGTGACCAGACTGTTCACAACTACAAATACCGCGCTTTGCTAGAGATGTGAGCCGATTGCTCAACTATCGCAAGGTGATTTTTAACAAATGAAATCATCGGAGTGCTTTAAGTAAATTTAAATATTTCTTATATGAAAAATATTACGTTTCTTCCTTCTTGTCTTAAAATAAGGATATCGATTTTGGTAGAAAAACATATCAATTAATGACATCGATAGTTTCCAAATTTGCTTCAGCGGCAACATACGTCTTATATATTTTTTTTTTTGCTGAAATATATACTATGGAAACTTCTTGACTCAGCAAAGTTTAAATATCTCTTGCAATAAGCAAAGAAAATGCACTTGTTGAATTAAAAAATCTAATTTACGTTTTATTATGATGACAATTTGTATGCATGGTTAATGTTCGTTTTTCATGTACTCATAGATTATCCATCGTGTTTAATAATTTCACATGTAATCACTCATGTTCTATTATTTTATATTACACACTCGATTAAAACAATAATAAATTGCGTTGAAATTCAATCAGTTCGGTGAAATATTGAACTTAAGCAATAAAGTCTCACATTTTGAATACAAACTAATAAAACTATTCAAACTAACGTTCGTTTTCGCATTAAACACAAAACAATATTTTAAGCCCCTTAACAAAAAAAAGCCTTCAAATTAGGCGACATCGTTTGGAAGTAGTTTTTTCCTTTTTTTTGAGAACCATTCAAAAATAGTCAATGGGAGGGGTCGGGGGGCGTGGCGAGCTGACATGTGAAAAACGTATGATGAAGGGGACTTGCTTTACTGTTATTATTGTGATTGTGTTGATTTTTGAAGTTTGATTTTGGTGTTTTTGGCTGCTTAGAACAGCAGCGTGCCCATGCCACCCATTTCGGACTGTTCCTTAACGAAAATCTCAAAGTATTGATAGATGATCGTTACGGCAAGCAGGATTCCCGTGCCGGAGCCGATGGCACCCAGGAAATCAGCCATAACGGACAGAGCGCCAATGCACAGGCCACCAAATGCGGCAGCCGTTGGAATATAACGATTCAGCTCATGAATCATCGAGTTCTCGCGATGACCGCGCATCACCATGTGCTGCTCCTTCAGCTGCTTGGCAACCTGTCAAATTAAGCACAAAACAAAAGATCAGTTCAAGCGTACCTATGCAAATCGTAATGCACCACTTACATCCTTGGCTGAGCTGCCCGATACATCGATCCATGTCTTGGAGAAGAACGCACAGGAACCGAGCATGAAGACAATGTAGAGCAGCGCATGAATGGGATCGGTGAGAATGTGGCCTACGCTCTCCGGCGGTGACAGATAATAGCACAGCCCACCAATCGGATAGGAGCGGGCGGGGCCACCGCCACCAACATCGGCCCAAACACCCAGCAAATTGATGAGGAAATTGCCTTGGAATTTGACAGCCAACATCTGGGAGATGACGTACAAATTGGAGACAAGAGCAGATTGCAGAATGATGGGAATGTTGGAGGTGTAGAAGAGCTTGATCGGATAGCTGCTGTATTGGCCACGATAACGGGCGCTCTTGATGGGCAAATCGACGCGGAAGCCTTGGAAATAGATGACGACAGCAAACACGAGAATAGTCGCAAGCAGGTTCATCAAATTGGGCAGATTCTGGCGATAGAATGCCTCGCGCAGAGCACGCACCTTATCGTTGCGTGTGGCCATCAAATGGAACAGTGCAATGACGGCGCCCTCGAACTCTGTGCCGCGTCCCGTTGTCACCGTCGTCGGTGAGAAGGCCTTCCACACGATCGTCTCGCAAATGTTGGTCGCAATGAACAGCGAGATGCCCGAGCCGAGGCCATAGCCCTTCTGGAGCAATTCGTCGAGGAGCAGTACAATAAGACCGGCGGCAAATAGTTGAATGATGATCAACAGACAGACGCCGGCGCCAATCTCTGAGGGATCACCGTACATACCGGTCATCACATAGACGATAGCCTGGCCAATTGTGATGACCATGCCGAACAGTTTCTGGGCGCCGTTGAAGAGGGCACGATCCTTGGGCGTATCACCGACCTCAATGATCTTGGCGCCAGCCAACAGCTGCATAATCAGACCGGATGTGACAATGGGCGAGATGCCCAGCTCCATGAGTGTGCCACGATTCGAGGCGAGAATCACACGTATCCAGTAGAAAGGATCCGCCGAATCGGAGCTCATGATGCCGAACAAGGGAATCTGACAGCAGACCAGGAAAATGAATAACGTGATGGCGGTCCATAGTACTTTTTCTCTGAATTGAATCTGCAACAGGATAAAAAATAAAACCCATTTAGAATTTAGAGAATACATAAGCAATAATATTTATACTATAATTATTTGTATAATTATTAAATGAATAAACATATAGGCAACTAAACAAGTAATTGTTATAAGTCTTACTGAATTAATTAATAAATACAATTCGTTTGTTTTTTAAAAAGTGAAAAATGCACAACAGCCAAAAATTATTATAATAGAATTATTTGTTATATAGGCAAAGTAAACACACAGTTCTTGCCAAACAATTGTTTATTTTTAAATTTTAAAAAATACGTTAGTATGTATTTATAACAACCAATAATAATTGAGTGAATATAATATAAGCAAACATACAGCTTATGGGAAACACAATTGTTGTTTATTTATTTAAAATCACATTCAAAAATAATTATAATTGAAGTTATAAGCGAAGCCAGGTAAGCAAAGCTATTCTCTGACCTACATCCGAGTTCGTATAAATACGTGTAAATGCTTTAAATCAAGTTTTGCTTGTCGTTGTGCTCATCATATGGTCGTCGTCGTCGCCGTCAACATAATAACCCGAAGCTGACGTCGCACAGCGTCGCGCGGCTGCTTCGTGCGGCCCGAAGTTTGACGTTTCCACGTCGCATACGGTTTCTTCGCATTGTTTGTGTCAAATATCGTGACGAATAGTAGTATGGCAACAAGTAGCTTGCAAATAGTACTTGCGCTTTTGATAAGAAAAGTAGTAGCTGATTTAAACAATTCTTGTTTTATGAATGAAAACTTGCATAAAAACCAAAATATGTATTGGACACATCAAGTTGATACACAATTGAATTAATATAACTGCTCAATCTGATCATATAAAGGAACATTTTTTGCTCAAGAGATATACAAAAATTTTAATTTGAAACACACTTTTTTCTTTCAGATAGTGAAGTATTCCGTTTTTTGTTATCTTTTCGTTTGTTTTGTGTTCAAATTGCTGGTTGTGTCATCTACTACGAAAGCACAAAGTGTTTGCGTGGCGCATTCGGTTGACAAGTGAAAGCAAATACGTGCGCGCTGGCAACACTGGCGCCCAGCGCACCAAAAAACGACATTAAAATGCACTAATTAAACGCAAATTCCGCAAGCAGTTAATAAATGTTGTTTTAGCAACTTTTTATATAAATATTTAAATAAGTATATCCAGTATTACTCACCTTGCGCTCGGGCTTTGCAATTTCAGGCAGTATACTGCAGAAGGGCTTGATAACTTCCAGGAATTTTACTGCAAATTAATGAATGACAAGCAAATAAAATATTAACCATGTTTGTTGCAATGAATTTAGTACTTTTTTTTTATATACTACACTTAATACAATTAGCAGCGGTAAATCAGATTTTTTTTTGTATACGTAAGCAAGTACTAGGGGGCGAGGCGGCCTCTGATTTTTTGTATGCGGTTTTTCGGCACTTTCACACAAATCGTATTTGGCGTTTTTGATGTTATACTTACTTCCCATTGTGTTGGACTAAATATAACGTACGGCAGGGAACTAAACTCCTGATTTGTATTGCTGCACTTTCTTCACGAAACTTAGAAAGTTTTACTACTCTTTAGGAACACTCAAGCGGACACAACGACCGCTTCGAATGATGAAAACCGAATGAACGATGCCGAGAAAACGATAATATACGAAGCAGGCACGACGTGTCATTTGCAAATTTCTTTGACGCTGCTTAGCACTGTTTAAGCACTGGTAATACGCTATCGATAGTGAACTTGATTTGATGAATATATATGATTTATTAAATTTTTTACTTCTAATCCTCACAATATCACTAATATTAATATTAAAACAAAACTTTTCAAATAATATCTAAAAACAAAGTGTATCCGATAATTTTTACATTATTCGATTAATGCACTAACTGCAAAAATAAGATTGTAAGGCGTTGCCACTATTTTGGAACAGATATGGCAGCACTATACGCAAAAGAACTCTACAAAAAGCAAATCAAGTCAGCCTGCGAAAACAAACGCAAGGCAACAATACAAACACAGTCGAAACAATTTATTAGACACAGACGTAATATATATGCTTAAAAAAAAACTAACTCGCAACATTAATAGTTGCGTGCGCTAAGGCCAAATGTCAGAAAAAAAAACAACCAAAAAGAGTCGCATCAAATAAAAATTGAGTGTAAAGTGATTTTCGACAATGACATCGGTTATATATGTGGATCTGAGCTCGGATTCGGAGCAAGAGGTAAAAGCGGCAGTCGTAGCCACTAGCAGCGCCAACAATGTTCAGCTGGTGTAGAAAAGTACAGTTGTATTTTTAATAGGTTTTGTGCATTGGTGTGCGTGTATTAGTGATGGCGTGCGTGCGCCTGTGTGTGTGAATTTCTAACTGTGGATGAGTGTGCTGTGTGTGTATATTACAAATTCGTACTACGAATGTCTTTCGCGCTACTTTTATTGTCTCTCACACATACAGACACAGAATACACACGCAGCACACAGCAACTCAACACGCACACACACTTGCATATTCAATCCGACCAGTGTTGCCATAGTGCGCGTAAAAATTGCTGCACTTGAGCGAGTAATTGGAAATGTTAAATATTCTAACTGAAATTAGTTGCTATGTGGGTGTTGGTGTATTCATATCCCACTGGTGTATAATTTGCGACGCAATTGTTAACTGTTACTCGCTTAGAATTTGTTGTTTACATGGCTCGTCCGCATATTGCTTGCAACTCTACACTGCATTTAGCGGCGCGCCTTAAAACTCTACACACAGTTTCTACTCACACAGCTGCAGCGGTTTTTGTTTGTTTTCGTTTTTCTGTTTTTTTTTTCTCTTGTTTTTTTTTCGTAATGTTTGAATGCCGTTTCAAATACCCATAGCCAACAGGTCGATTTTTAATTGACATTCTTCTAAATTTCTAGGGGCCGCCCGATGAGAAGCGAACGCGACTGGAACAGGCCCAGATTACCACATCAAAAGTGATGCCAACCAAACTGTTGCACACCCCAAAAATATTGTCGACCGTCGGGATCAAATCCACGCCAATTGCAACAACAACAACGACGACAACAACAACGACAACAACAACAACTGGAGCCACTGTTATCGGGACAGTTGTGGGAACTTACAGGTAACCCAGTGATTCAAATATAACGGCAGTTACAATTCACACTAGTTCAATGAACTTTTCTAGTTTCCGTTGCCTAAAACTGAATTGAAGTGTAATGAAATTATAAGCAGGAACTAATTTCCTGCATTTTAATTATTGTTTAAATACAAAAATTCATATCAAATTTATTTTACAGATCGATGCACATACCCAGCGGCATAACGGTCACAAAGCACAACAACAGCAACGGCAACTTGAACAACAACAATGACAACAACAATAATAATAACAACAATATTTTAAAATCAAAACCAATTAAATTGGCAAGTGTTGGGCAAAATGTGACCATGTGGCCGAAAGCAATGACTACCACACTGGCGACCATATCCAGTGTGCCCAGTCCACAGATGATGACGTCCAAAGTGGTAAACCAGAAGCTAACTGCCAACCAACAACAACAACAAAAGTTGCCTGCAAAGCAGAAACAAACACAACAGAAAGTTGCAATGTTGCAGCAGCAAAAGCCGGCAATGCTGCAAGAGCAGCAGAAGGCGACAGCAATGCTGCAGCTGCAACAACTCGAACAGCAGCAGCAGAAGCCGCCGGCAATTTCAATTTCGACGGTGCAGAAGACGACGGCAATGTTGCAGCTGCAAGAGCTGCAACAGCTAAAGCATAAGACAGCAGCGGCCACATTGCAACAATATCAACACAAGACTCAACCACCGCAAAAGCAACTGCAACAGCAGCAGCAAAATCCGCCAACGTCGACCCTAATAAATGCCAAGCCCATGTTGCTCCAACAACAACAGATGCAGCAAAAAACACAAACCATAATACAAAAACTACCAGTTAAACAGAAGACGCCGCAGATGCCACAAATGCGTTTGCTGCCCACGCTGCAGAAGATGACAACGTTGCAACCAAATTCGCCGGTGGCTGGTGGCCAGAAGTTGCCGCCGCCCGCGCACAGTGCACCCAACATGCACACGTTACACAAGCAGAAGCAGCAGTTGCCGCCGCCGCCACCAGCGCATCATTCAATGAGCAGTGGAACAGGGCAGCAGCCACCGTTGCTGGCCAAGCTCACACCAATGCCAATGCTGAGCAAGCAGCAGCAGTTGCAGCCTGTGATTGTGGCCAGTGCAGCGCGACATTTGCCCTACGAAATGAAGGCAGCAACAACAGCAGCAGCAACAACAACAATAGCTAAGAGAAGTTTGCAACACTTGTCGACAGCTGCCATTACGACGCCCCTGCAGTCCATAACAGCGGGCGCCACGCCCCCTTTGCGTTTGTTGGCAACGCCACCGCATTGCGCTGCAGCATTGAATGAGCCGCTGCTACTCAATTTGCCGCCGACGACGAGCATCACGCCACAGCTGACGCCGACAACAACGCCGCCGCCAGCAGCAGCAACGCCCGCCGTGGCAGCCGTAAAAATGTCCTTTCCCCGCGCCAGCATATCACCAGTGAATAAGCCTCTGGCCAAGCGTGTGCAGCCCACAACGGTGCTTAAGAAGTCCGACGAGGAGTGGCGTAAACATGTCGCCCAACAACAACAGCAGCAGCAGCAGCAGCAACAACAACAGCAGCAGCAGCAGCAGCAGCAGCAACCACAGCTGCTGCTGCAACAACAGAAGCCAAAGGAGCAGCCCACAATTGTCCTAGTCGAATCGCCGCCCACAACGCCGCCCACCGATATACTGGAAACGGAGCAGGCCAAGAAAAAGGTGGCAAGCGAAACGATTGCAGCAGCAATCACAACAACAACAACAGTAGCTCCCCTCGTCCCGGAATATACGGCACTGTTACAACTATGCCGTGAACTGGACAAATCGAAGGATATGGAACGCTTGATTGAGATTAAATTGATGAAATATTATTATAGTGTGCACGAGAGTTTTGTGCGTTCGCGCGGCTTTCGCAAGCAGCTGGAGCAGACGATGGTGCGTATGCGCAACGAGCCGGACATGATCTATGTGCATCTCAAGGGTGTCGTCGAGGAACTCAAAGTGCGGCGCAAAGCCAAAGCAGTGCAACTGCCCGACAGCGACCAGCAGCAGGCGCAGCCACCAGCAGCAGCAGGAGCAGCAGCAGCAGGAGCAGCAGCAGCAGGAGCAGCAGCAGCAGGAGCAGCAGCAGGAGCAGTAGCAGCAGCAGGAGAGCAGGTTCAGAAACAGAAGCAGTTGCAGAAGCCGGAGCAGGAGAAAGATGATAACAAAGCAGTTGAGATTGCTGCTGCTGCTGCTGCTCCGGTCACAGCCACAACTCCAAGCCAACCCACAACAACGGGCAATAAGCGAACGGATGAGCGTATTCGGAAACTGAATCGCACATTGTACACGATAACGAAACGTATTGCTGCGCTGGAGGAGGCGACTGTCGATTGGAATGACGATGATGACTCCAGTTATCTGCAGGTGGAGCGCTACAAGAAGCGCGCCTGCCAAATCTACGAGAAAATCTGTGATCTAACCGGTGAGAGTAAGAACGCCCATCGTCAGATGAAGCAACCGATTCTATTTAAGGACACGCCATATCCGCAATTTAATCGCACGCTATCCGCTTTTGTCAATCGAATGCACGAATTTCCCGATTACCATGATGTGCTGCGGTTGCTCGAGCATTGCAACAAGGACAAGAATCTGGGGCTGGCCACATTCGAAATGAAGCGCATAGGTAGGAAGAGATTTGGGAAAATATTGCAAAAATTTAAAGTATTTATTTAATTATTATAAATTGATGATTAATTTGAATTTTAATTCGTTGTGCAGCTCATGATGCCTTTGTCAAGGTGGGTCGCCTGCTGCAGGCGCGGCGCAGGACCGATCTCTATGAGACCGTTACACATTTTACGGCCAATTCAAAGGATCCTGCGGCATCGGATTCCTCGCTGCTGGCCAAGCTGGTTGACAATTACAAGAAGCAGACCAAGATTAGTGATATATTGGAAAAGCAAGTTAACCAATTGGACTTTAGTTGGAGGAAAACTGCGACACACCCAAACGACCACGAATTACTAGATAGATGACTTTAACAGAACAGTTTTAATAGAAGAAATAGTAGAACTCCAACTTATTAATGCAAAAAGCATATTATAATATGTGTATAAGATGAAACTAAAAGGTTTATGGATAGCATAATTCGGACTACAAGTTTCTAGAAAAAGAGGTAGAAAATTCCTTGTAAGTTGGCTGATTAACTCAGAAGAATCAGTCTCATCATTTATAAGTAAGCATTGTTATACGATCAGAAAGAGCAGGAAGATTTATTTATAAAGTCTATTACGGTAAGAAGGTCAGCGAACATTAGTATTCCAATTAAAACCCCTAACTGCAAATAATTGAAATTGTTTTTGTACGTATTCTATTCAGTTCTGACAAACCTGATAATTGGGTGACCATATGTACAAGACCTATATTCAAGAATAAGACGCACAAATGAGATATATAGTGTTTTAGTAATATAGGGATCGTCAAATGCTTTTGGCCAGGCTCGATTAGCAGAGGATAAAAATATGGCTTGTCAAACTATAACTTAAACTTAGTTATAGTTATTTAAAAAGTACATAAATTTGAATTTTTCACAATTAACACGAAACCAGGCTTCAAAACTACCCAAGTCAGCTGGAAGCCTCTGTCCAGTAAAAGAGTCGGTAAATGACATACACAGTTTTACGTAAGTACTCTGGAAGTAACTCGAACGGACTTAGAGACAGAACCTCCAAAATAATCTCTGTGTAGAGATTTTGAGATTAATTAAGTTATTTGGAAGTTTAAAATTGTGAATTAGCAAAGAGTGATTTATAGAGTTAAACCTAGCTAATCCTTACACTTTTCACGCAGATTTGCGCGCGAACAGGGTCTCATGACGGAAGAGCAGCGCGAAGCTCGTCTAAAGGAGAAACAACAACAGCAGCAGATGGCAGCTGCAACATCGTCGGAGGAGGCAGCAGCAGCAACTGATGCAACCATTTTGGTCTTTGATGATGATAAGCCCTGCACCAGTGCACAAGCGGCGCAAGCAGCAGCCCAGGAGCAGGCGCAAACTGTCGCCGATGAGGTGATGACAAATGGTCTCAAGAAGCGAGATCGAGACAGCGAAATGGAAGGCGACAGCGACGACGATGATGATGAGGATGATGACGACGATGACGATGATACGGATGAGGATGTCGATGCCTTTGTGGACAGCTTCAAGGCCAATGGCGATTTGAGCGATGCGGAATCGGAAACGGAAGCGAATGCAGCAGCACCAAAGACATCTGCCACTGACGCAGCTGCTCCTGTGATAGTTAATAATGTAACGAGAGTCAAGACTGCTGCTGTGGCGACCAAATCTCACAAAGATGATGTTCGTCTGGAGAATGCAAAGGATGCTGTCAAGGCACTGTTCAATGGCAGCCTGAAGGATGAACCTGCCGCCCATTTACTAAAGATCATGTCCGTTTCTAGTCTAAATGCCACCATAATCCAACCCAGCAACAACAATGGAAAGAAAAGTAGTCCAGCGGAGCAGCAGCCGCAACAGCAGCAAAAGAAGCAACAACGACAACAAATTCTAATTGACACGGAAATTGTCATTTCAGATGAGGAGTCATAATTGATGTTTTCTCTTTATACAACAATCAATTCGAGAGAATGTTACCCTATTCATTCATATTTATTTATATCATTTATGCGCACACTTTTTTATTTCTTTCATTTATTTCTCACCGACACCTCCATTGATAGATTTTAGTATATTAATTTGCAATTTAATATGTTTTGCGCGGCACGTTTTTGGATGCTGTGTTCTATGTATTCTTCTTCTTCATCTCTCTTAATTTTGTGCGCAAAAACTCTTAGATAGTGTACATATGGAATACAAATACTACTACGCTTAAGTGTATGTTTTCAAAAAACACAAATATAACATAAGAAATAAATGGAAAACTGAAATAAACCAAATTTTGTAATTTTATTTAAATGTAGTCATTTAAAATTTTGGCAAATATTTTCGGTTGATTTGGGCAGCTGGTGAGATCCAAAACACAAATTTTATATTTAAAAATTCAAGTAGACAGGTGGATGTATTTAAAATCAATGTACTCTATTGCTTTCGGTAACAGAGTAAAATCCTTTAATTACAATTTCGATTATTTCTACTCGTTTAGGGAGTTGTTTTCGAGCCCATTTAACAGGTATTTAGTAATGGGTGAGTTATCGATGGTAGTCTCTTCGATAATATCGAAATGATCGTAGCTATCGAACACTTTGAATATAACTTTAAATCCGCCCTCTTGTAATTTATGGGCAAAAACACGACTTTGCTCAATGAACGTGACACTTTCATGTTCCGCGGATATCACGTGCAACTGCACATGCGACCAGGATGAGCTATCCGCTTGCCAGGGCCACAACATGGGCGACACTTCCTCGGCCGTTTCAGCATTCAAGCCAAAAATATTGCTAAGATTAATGGGTTGCAGTTGCCATAGTTCGCGCAGATCGTAAACGCCGCATATGAAAAATAAGACGCCCACTTTTCGACGTCGCTCTTCCGAAATCAAGTCAGGCACATGGAGCAATTGAGCCAGGAGGTGTGCACCAGCTGAGTGGCCGGCAAAGTGAATCTGCGTAGTTTGCGTTCGCTCCGCATAATCAAAGATCCAAAGCAGAAATTCGGTGAACTGCTCAAGCAATTGTGGAAGTGTTACAGTTGGACAATTATTGTAGTCGACGACAGCAACTCGATAACCCTGACGAACCAGTGGCGCCACAATCGAACAGGAGTTCGATTTATCCAGCATTTGCCAGTAACCTCCATGAACAAAGACAAAGAGCGGCGATGGTTCCGATACAGTTTCGTTAACAAATACATCGACTAGACGCTGATCATCTGAGCCGCCATAGCGCAAATTCTGAACTTTGATCCCAGATTTAGTGATGAGATCATTCCTGTCTATATTTTGAGATAACGAAAAATAGAACTCAATACATAAATTCATGTATGTAATCATCTTACGTTGCTTTGTCACTTGAACGAAATTATCTTGGACGGCGAGATTCGGCTCGGGCTGATTTTGAAATCTCACTGTGTGATAACTGGGAAAATATTCCCGCACTAAATCAATGTTTTTCTTCTGAGGATTGTACATGATGTGGCAATGGATGCAGGAATATTTGCATGAGCAAACCGGTTTTCCACAATTGCAAAACCTCTATGCGTTTCAATTACTTTCTAGATCAGCTTAACGGGCTTAGTTCAAATGAACTGGAGAATTAATTAAGCTGTTTACCAACACATTTTCATAAAATCAGCTGGTAGCGTTTTGCAAGTAGGTGGCAGCATTGTACACGAAAAGCCAACTCAGCTTCTAGTTTAGAAGTATTTTGTCATAAATAAATAACAAATTTAATAAAGATGAGCCGAGTCCAGAATAACGATGACGATGTCAATTCGTCGCTATTCGACGCACGAAACGAGTATTACATTGGCAATTTCATGGCCTCGATTAATTTCGTTCTGCCGGAGCAGGGAACGGCAGGTGCCGAGCTGCTTTCCTACATGTATTTATCATATTTGGCCATCGATTCGGGCCGGATCATTGCCTCCGACATAAAGGAGAACAATACAACGCCGTTGCTGGCGTTGCGTCTAGTGCACGAGGCATTCGAGCAGCCAACGAGGTGCGAGGAGCTGCTGGAGAAGCTCACCGACAAAGTGGCCAGCGATGAGGATGAGACAAACATTTGGCACATTGCCACCGCCATTGTTTACTGCTACGATGGGCAGTTTGAGAATGCCCTGAAGATACTGCATGGCTCGAATAATCTGGAATCGATGGCGCTGTCCGTGCAGTGTTTGTTGCGTTTGCAACGCGTCGATCTGGCCAAGCAGCTGGTGGCCAAAATGCAGGAGATTAGCGATGATGCAACGCTCACCCAACTGGCGCAGGCATGGGTTGCTTTGGCCCAGGGTACTGAACAGATGCAGGACGCCTTTCACATCTATCAGGAGTTCTGCGAGAAGTTCAAGCCAACGCCGGCACTGCTCAACGGTCAGGCCGTCGTCCATTTGGGCTTGGACCGTTACGAGGAGGCCGAAGCTGTGCTGCGCGAATCGTTGACCAAGAAGCACAATGACTACGACACCCTCATCAATATGATGGTACTCTCGCACCTCACAGGCAAATCAACGGAGACGATTTCACGCTACTGGGAACAACTTAGGCAATTCTATCCGAAAAGCGATTTTATCACCGATCTGGACAAGAAATCCGCCGAGTTCGATAGGCTCTGCCTGGAATATGAGCCGAGCAGCGAACAACTGCTGGCAGTCTAAATTTAAATACATTCAATTCCAAAACATTAATTTCCATGTATAAAACTTTATGTGAATATGCATTAAATTACAAATACAAATTTATTAGCATTATATCTGAGGTAGTCTTCTGTTCTTCTAATAGCTGTGAATGGAAAAGGAGTAAGTGTAATATTATTATTATTGGGTCAATAAGATTATCTTGATGTTTTTGCACTCTGATCCCAAAGTGAAGTGTTAATTAATTTATGTTAGTCTATTAATTTCCTAATTTTATCGCTAATCATTACAGTTTTAACAAATCAAAGTTGTTTACAAAATGTGAAATGGTAAAGATTAAGGATGTCACCAAAATATTCCAAATAAATGGCCTGCTTTCAACTGGGATCAGAGTATTACAAAGTCGCTCAAGTCTTACTCACTTTTGTTTGAAGCCATATTTTTTGCGCTCATAGAACAAATCTGTTTTCGAACTGCCCAAATTGACAATCTTGGGGCAACCGTCGCGCTGCAATTCAATTCAATATTTTATATTGCTTTCTAAATTCTTGTCGCAACTTACATCCTTCTCCTGTATTGTGCAGGATTTGCAGTAGTATGCATCGGAGACGCCTGGACCGCCGCAAATAACGCAGCGTCCCTGATACGAACCGTAATTGCACTCATCACAGATGCGCACCAAGGTGCAAGGACGCACGTACGAGTCACAAATCACACATTTTCCGTCATCCTTCTCGCACAGCCGGCCAATGGCTGCACGTGAAAAATAAACAAATATTTGCAATCGAACTCTATATAAAATAACTGCTCATTGCAGGACTTACCAACACCAGGCTGTTTACGGCAGAAAATCAAATCGGGATGATGCTTTGCCATATTACAAGCTTTAAGTTATAACTAATATTAAATCTGCGCTTATTTTGAGAATGGTTTTTCCAAATGTTTATTCCAGTGTGAACGTCAGCTGGTAAGCTAAAAATCCATTACTTTCTACAAAAAAAATACTGTATTCAAAATTATACTACTTAGCGTGGTCTGGTTACACTGCACGAACAGCTGTTTTCTATATTTTCTGTATACAACTTTATCAAAAAGTGCATAAGGCAAAATGCAATTCAGTTAAACGCAAAAATCCAACTAAATATACATTGGAAATAAATACGTGCATAAAAAGCAACGAAATGTCACAAGTGACGTCGTCAACGACACAAAGTGCAGTTGCCGCCCAATCGGTAAGCAGGCGGCTGCCCAACAGCGATGCTGCCGTTTGCGTGGGTGTCGGTGGAGTTGGCTATGGCGAAACCGAATGGGAGGCACGCGAGGTGAGCTTAAAACTAAACACAATTCGCATACAAATAATAATTAATGCTACAACAGTCTCAGCGCCAGCGGGAGTTGCATGAAGCGCGCGCCAGAGCTGCTCAGATGGAAAAAACAATGAAGTGGTGGTAAGTAATCCAAGGAAGGAAGAGGAAAATTAGTGTTTCTATTTTGTACTTTATGCTCATAACGTATTTAATTTTGTACTTTAAATTGAATTGTATAAAAAGAAACTAGTCGTCGCTGGCTAAATGTTAGTTGATTGAAAGTCTCATAGTACAATTGAATTTCTTTGGAGAGGCTGGCATTCGATGCCAGCCAAAAGGAAATAAACGTTTTTAGAATTATTTAGTGCAATGCAATAAATTGGTTATTACTCGATCGATACTCATACCTTAAGCTCTACTTTAATATAATGATTTATAATAACGCTGACCAATATTCGCAGCGACTGAGGAAAACAAATGTAGTTATGTCTTACAGCGTTAGCGATCGTCAAGCAAATCATCATCTAATTGAAAATGCAGGCAGACGCTTCTCTCTGGGGACGTGGTTCCCGTCTCGTCTATTGGTAGCGGGATAACATGGGCAGTGAGGCAAATGCTGATGTTGCGATCATGGGCGACTGGTCGACTTGAGAGCGCCAGAAGAGCGAACTGCCGCGTTTGAGTTCGCGACGCGACTGCAAATCATTCCAACAATCAACCCAATTCTTGTATAGCGGCATTATTGGCGGCTGGCCGGCCATCAAGCGTGAGTCGCTAATTGAGGAGCATGTGGACACCACTTGCAGTGGATACAGTATGCTCGAGAAGGCGAACTGAGTGACCACAGCATTACATTGCTGGGTCACCGTATGCTTGATGAGGTGTTTGTTCAGTATGAAAATCGTGGAGCTCGATAGCACCAAAAAGGTCACTTCGCACAGCAGTTTGGGGATTAGGCCGGAAAAGAAGCCCGAAATGCCGTCGGTCGTCCAGATTTCGACAATGGAGCCCAGTATTGAATTGTAGAGCCTCTCGCGGCCCACAAACTGGGCCATCATGCGCAACGAAATCACATGGAACGGATGCGAGACAAGAATTCCGTTCACCGCCAGCGCAATGTCGCGTTTCAGATTGTACTTGAATTGCATATAGATCTCCTCCTCGGTCAGTTCGGATTCATCCTCGTCCTCCGAATGCGAAAGTCCCAGCTGCTCGGCAACGCGCTCACTCACAACCATGCCAAACACGTTGCCAACTAATTTGGGTGCCAAGCCGCGATAGCAGCCATAAAAACCATCCACCTTTTTGATGTGACCAACGTACTGGAAAATGTTTGGCAGGCACATGATGGGTCTGCCCAGCATGGATTTGCCGGGTCTGGCGGCAATCGGCTCGTAGCCTATTCGCATTAGCGTTTTTGAGTATTCCAATGGATGCACTGCAGCGCTGACTGCCAGGCGCACTCCAAACAAAATCCAGTCATTTGCTTTGCTCTCCTCATTCGCAGCGTTGTCATTGAAAGTTGCCATTGTTGCTAAAGGAACGTTGCGATCTGTGTGAACAATATTAAACGGTCGACCGAATTGTTTGCACCTCCGCCTACTTTTTTTCGCTTTATTTCAGACTAAAAAAATTTGACAAAACATATTATAAGCGATGTTAAATTGTTTGAAACTGTTGCAGGTCCGATTGCACCGCCAACTGGCGCGAGAAGTGGAGCAAGGTGAGTTTGCTATTACAGATTAATTTATAGATGTGTGTATATATGTATAGCATATATAGTTTATAGGTATATGTATATTATGTACAGCATATTCAGTCTCAGTCCAGGTCTAATCATATTTTGCCCGTTGGTCGCCATAACGCTAATCAGTGAACCAACTTAAACCAAACCGTTGAAGATTTAATTTTCCAAACATTTTATTTGTAATATTTCACAAATTTTCAATGAATTTTTTCAAACAGATTTTTGAGGATAAAAATATATTATAAAATTATGTTTATGAAATTTTACTTTCGATCAATGGAGACGATTTTAAAAAAAAGTAAATCACAAACTTCTCAAATTCCGCTTAAAATAAGCTTGAGTATCTGAAACCAAAAGGAGTTTTCTCCAATTGGCGAATATACAACATAATAATGTATGTAATTTCCACATTGTATATTGCCAAATTAAATCGGGACTTGAAACTATTCGTTCAAATCGTAAAATTGTAAACTAATTTGCTTCAATGCCATTTAGGTCTTTAATTATTTACAACTTTTAACTTTATTCAAATTTAGTTGCTATGGCAACCGCTGAATCAATATTTGTAGTTTGTTTAATCACACAAACTGAATTTTACAGGTGCGCAACGAGCGTAATAAGGCGCGTGAGGAATCCAAACAGTTGAATATCAAACTGGACGTCGCCATGAAGGAGGCATATTCGCTGAAGCGTGAGAAAAACGATCTGGAGCTGCAGATAACGCAGCTGAAGAAGGAAATGGAAAAGGTGCACACGCTGATGATGAAACACGCCGGGCAATTCCATCGCGCCGATACCAACGAGGATGCGGAAGCCAATGGGCGGGATGCCAATTGCTCGCCGGATATCTCATCGGATGGCTTGAAGAATGTGAACAGTGAGGATGGTTTGGTCACCAAGCTGCCCAGCGATGTCAAGGATCTGGATATTGAGGAGTTTGCCCTGAAGGGCGCCATGCCCAAGCACTTGAGTGATTTGGATGAGGCTGCCGCCGCTGAGGAGAAGCGTCTAATACAACAGCTATCCAAGGATGACTTCGACGAGGACTATTTGCTGCAAAAGATATCCATGCTGCAGCTGCGTTTGGATGAGGCACAAAAAACTCTGCAGGCAGAGCGAGAGTGAGTCAAGGCAATGCGTACAAATAATGTTGTCACTGAAGAGAATATGCAAAATTTTTGACTATATGTTTAATGGTTTAGCGGAGATATCTGCTACATTATTAAGCATCAAATTAAGGATTTGTTAAAAGTGGGTAATAATTATACATATCTTTTCTTGGTCAGAATCAAACGCCAAGTCAAGTTCTTTGGAATATAAGTATTCGTTTACCAACGAGAATCTAAATTTCAAATAAGAACCAATTACAGAAACTAATTTTATTTGTTCCGAAAGGACGATATCGGAAGCACATCGGGGCTGAGCAATATGTGTTTATGTGTCTTGTCTGTGCTTAAGCTGGTATATGATGAATATATTCCAAATTTGAAGACCCCGCGATGCGTTTGTCCACACAGACGAGTTAGATCTACTCAACTGTTGTTCTTAGTGAAGAAACAGCAGTTATTCCAACAAGGAATTGGATTTGGGTTATCTCCTCGTCGAGATCTCTCAACAAAAGTTTTATATTCCCTAATATTTGTTCTTGTTAATTTGGCACATTATTAATTTGATTTCAATTGAAAATCCGTTCTCTGCAGTGAAAAGCACGATTTGCACAAGAGCATTGAGAAGCTGGCGCTTGAGCTGCAGGATGTGCGTGGACGCCAGGAGGAGTTGCGCTCTGCCAAGCAGGAAGCGGTTCGTGAGCTTCTGACATTACAGGTGAGTCGGATCGAAGATCTCTTGATTTCTATACTGCATATATTATAAGCAAACATTTGATTGCACCCAGGAACAACATCGCGCTGAGATGCGCATTGTGAACAACTCGCTGCAGGAGGAAATAGCAGCACGCGAGAATCTGGAGCGTCGGTATGGCTAAGATGGAAATTATGCAGCCGCATATATAAGTAATATATATTTTTATAAATAAATTATTTGGCCATTTTAGGCTCAGTGAGCTGCGCACAGAACTGGAGCATTTGCAAGCCGAAAACGCTTCGGAATGGGGCAAACGTGAGCGTTTAGAATCGGAGAAGTTAGCCCTTGAGCGGGATAACAAAAAGTTGCGTGCCGAGCTGCGTGACTATCAGGAGCGTTCGGATCGCAAATGCCGGCCGATGCAGGCCAACGATGTAGAGCTGCGGGCGCTGCAACAGGAGCTATCGGAGCGCAACAAGGAGATCAGCGAGGTCAAGATGTCCCATGCCAAGCTCAAAAAGTTGCTGGCCGAGACCAATACGGAGCTCGGCCATGCGGTGCGACGTGCGGAGCAATATGAGGCAGAGGTAAGCTGAATTTACGATTATTTAATGTGCTAATTATTATAAATATTGGGATTGGTATTGGAGGAATAGAATTTTTAAAAAATACTATTCTGTCAGGGAGAATTTCTTTTCTGAAAAACATGAAACACAATGAAACAAATATTTTATGCGTTAGCTGAAGTCCACAGTAATCAAGCTGATTGTTCAGTTTATGACTTTTAGGACAAACAGCTTATTGAAATACGTTTGACACAGCGTAGACTAAATTTTCGTATATAAACGGGCATTTAATACTAGAAAGTGATTAACATTCTTGCTTAAAAAACGAGCTAAAATTATAAAGTGCAAATTATGCATAAATGCCAGCGATGAGCAGATCAACAAATCGAAATATCAAATTAATTGGCAAATGCCGCTAGACCGGTAATGGCACGTCCCAGGATCAGGGCATGAATATCATGAGTGCCCTCGTAGGTGTTGACCGATTCCAGATTCATGACATGCCGGATGACATGGTACTCATCGCTGATGCCATTGCCGCCAAGCATATCCCTCATCTGGCGGGCAATGTCCAGCGCTTTGCCGGCATTGTTGCGTTTCAGCAGCGAGATCATTTCCGGCGTGTGCAGTTTCTGATCCTTGAGCCGGCCCACATGAAAGCACGCTTGTAGGCCTAACGCTATCTCTGTAGTTGCATCCGCCAGCTTCTTTTGTATCAGCTGATTGGCGGCCAGTGGTCGTCCGAACTGCTTGCGGTCCAGCGTATATTGACGCGCCGTTTCCACACAGGCCTCGGCGGCACCCAAGGCGCCCCATGCAATGCCATAGCGTGCATTGTTGAGGCAGTTAAACGGACCGCTGAAGCCCAGCGCATTTGGCAATAGATTCTCCTCCGGCACGTGCACATCGTCCATGAGGATCATGCCCGTGGGTGAGGCACGCAGCGAGAATTTACCCTCAATTTTGGGTGTGGCCAGGCCCTTACCAGACATTTGGCGATCTACAATAAAGCCGCGCACTTTGCCATCCTCGCCCTTGGCCCACACGATAATCACGTCGGCAATGGGTGCACTCGTTATCCAAGTCTTCGATCCATTCAAAATGTACGTCTTCGTTTTGCTATCGTATTTGGCACGAGTCTCCATGCCGGCGGGATCGCTGCCATGATTGGGTTCGGTTAAGCCAAATGCACCTAGAAATTAAATTCAAAGTTAAAATTAATTAGGATGTGAACTTAACTGCTTTACACGGACTTCTCAGAAATTCTAGGAGCCAGAGATATTTTTTTTATATACCTAATAATCTCTGTTATTATTTTATCTGTTTAATTTTGAGCTCACTTATCAAACACTCACAAAACAAACTTTCTAAAGAATTTACTTTTTTTATATATGCCTAAGAACCTCTGTTATTTTTACTGCTTGACACCGTCGAATTTTTTAGCAGCTGTAGAAATTCGTAGTGTTAATATTGGCAAGAAGAGTATTTCAACTTCGCCGTGAATACAACATTTGTTTTGTTTCGATTTTCGCTCACTTATCAAACACACACATACACACACAAATAAACACCTATGTTGAGAGCGAGCTTTTTCAAAGCTCTTTGTGGTCGATTTACTTTTGTTTTCTTTGGCTCCGCATTTTTCCACTACTCAAATTTTATTGATATGTTTACATCAGTTTGTTTTCTTGCTAAAAGCAGCCAAGCTTAATCTCAATCTTATCACTTCGCAGCTGATAAACACACAAAATCTGTAAATTATTTTTAAGAATCTGAGAAGCAGGTGAACACTGCGGGACTGCTAAGAAATGCTGCAAAATATAGGTACACATATTTAATTTTTTTTGGCAACTCAACTCACCTATCAGTTTGCCCTGCGCCATGCTGGGCAAATATTTCTGCTTCTGCTGGTCGGAGCCATAATCGTAAATGGCGCCCATGGCCAGGGAGCTTTGCACACTGACCGCTGATCGGTAGGCGGAATCGACGCGTTCCACTTCACGTGTCAGCAGACCATAGGCGACATTGGAGACGCCTGCGCAGCCATAGCCTTGCAGCGTGCAGCCGAGAACTCCCAGGCTGCCGATCTCCTCCATGATCTTCTTATCGAACTGCTCCAAGCGATTGGCGGCAATAACGCGAGGCAACAGCTGCGATTGGCAGTAGCCGCGAAAGGCGTCGCGTATCGCCACCTCCTCCTCCTTTAGCTGGCTCTCTAGATTGAGGGGATCCTGCCAGTTGAATTTGGGCGCAGTGCTCATCGCTTTGGTTCCAGTCGCCAGGCGACGGACGCAGGGACGCAGTTTAGCGATTACACTTTGCGCAATCATCTTTTTATTTTTCTCTTTTGTTGTTGTTTTTGCTTTTAGCGCATGCTAAACTTACGCCGTCAATTGATGAGGAGAGACTGAAAGCTTTCCGCTGCCATTTGTTGCTATCGTAGGGAATTTGCAACTTTTTAATTGTGCGCTCTCTTTCTCTCTCTTCATTTATTCTCTTATGTTTGAGCTTTTGGCTGTCATTTGTTGCGATCGGCTAAAATTTGCAACTGCTAAATTCTATGCTCTCTCTCTCTTCTGCTTTGCTGTTTTGATATCTGCGGATTTTTGCCGTAATTGAATTCGCATATTATCTTAATGTTATAATTTAATAGCGCTGATAGTGGGGGAAATCAATATATGTTTGTGTGTGATAAGTAGCAGCTGGTTGCTCGTTGGTTTATCTTTAGATTTAATTCTTAATTACAACAATCATAAAATCGAAAGCATCGAACAAAGCTATATTTGAAATACAGAAGACATGACATTAAGTAATGCACCAATAAAGTGCTCTGGAACTGTAGAATTATTTTTCGCGTTGGATTTCTATTGCAAGTTTGCACGGTCACACTTTTCAGCAATATGCCGGCAAATCAAAAACTAAAAAGGCCAAAAGCAGTGTTTGGCGAATCCACTTGCACATTTATTATCATCTGCGACCTAAAATTTGTTTATACTTAATGTGCTTATTGTAATGCAGGTAAAACGATTGCGACAGCGCGTTGAGGAGCTGAAACGTGAATTGGCCGGCGCCGAGGATGAACTGGACTCGGCTGTTAACCAGGTGCGTCGTCTGCAGCGCAGCAACGATGAGCTGGTTGGCCAAACTGAGGGTCTGCAGGTGCAAATACAACATTTGCAGAACAGGTGAGTAATCAGTTCACTTTAACTAAATCCTAACACTAACATATCGCGGTGATGGCTGTTGCTTAATTAACCCAACAACTACTAAAATCTACTAAAAACAAACGACCGACAAAAAAAAAAACAAAAGACGCGCTCCAAGTCCGCAGTTGCGGGGAATTGGTGGCGTTCAGTTGCGCAACAAAATTGCCGTTGAGCTGCCCAGCGATTGTCTGCCGAATATCAACGATTTGCGCCAGATTTTCGATGATACTCAGGCGGGTTTGCGCAACTCGCACAATGGCTGCGATGCGGCAATGGCACATCATGCCGCTGCCGTTAAGCGTTCCAGCCACACGGAGCGGACGCTGTTGCAGCAGCAGCAGAGCAATGCTGCCGCAGCGGCAACAGCGGCAGCTGCAACAGCGGCAGCAGCAGCGGCAGCCGCTTTCTACGATGCCAAACAAACGCATTTCGAGGAGAACATTTTTGAAGCGAAGTCAAGGAATTTGGAATTTGAGCGGGCCAAACAAAAGTTCGATAATCCACATGGACAGCATCCGGGTCAGCATCAGCATCAGCATCATCATCATCAGCACCATCAGTCGAGGCAGCAACGCTCGTCGGCAGCGGGACGCTACAACAGCGCCGGCAGCAACAGCAACACCAGCACCGGTGGCAATCGTGCAAATCTCGCCCTGCCATTGAAATGCATGACTAACAGTGGCACCACATCCACATCCAACAAGGATGATATCAATAGGCAGCTGTACGAGACGCATGACAAAGAGCCACAGCCACATTCGGGCTATGCACGAAATAGTATTAATTTAGATGGTCTCAAGGTATCCGACGATGAGGTGAGCTCTATCCCAACTAACTGTCCTTAGCTGCTCTAATTATTATTTGGTATTTATTTCTTAGTTTTTGTAATTTGATCTATTGTCTTCCCAAATAATCTAAGCCTTTTTGTATCTTTTACAGACTCCGTAGCTATGGCTCGACAAGTTTGCTGCTGGACGATGAAACTGAGGGAAATAGCGATTGAGCTGAGCTGAGCGGAGCAGTTGCATGCAAACAAACATTCGCTTTTAGTATTCTATTTACTGTTAAGTATTAATTTTAATTCTAATTCTAATTTAGTTTAAATATCGTTTCGAGGCCGCAATTTGCCACATTCTCTTGGTCTTTGATATTTCGTTCCTTAGTTATTTTTATAAGCTCAAACGGATTAGAATTCATGCTCTCTTTGAATAACTAGCCAGGTTTGTGTAGTATACTGGAAATTCCGCTGGGAAAATCAAAACAAAACCTTATCAGTCTTAAAGGCAGTTTAAAAGACCTTTTAAATCGAAAATATTCTGAATTATTTGCACAGAAACAAGTGCAAAAGCAGTAGATGACTGAGCTCGACTACTAAATACCCTGTACGCAGCTGTTAAATAGATTAGAGTTTTATTTCCCTTAAAATTGTGGCTTTTATTGCTATCGGAAATCGAAATATATCGATATTTGAGAAACGTAGACAGTTATCGATAAAATGAAGCAAACTTGTTCTGCCTATGGTATATTCCTCTATCTCTTATAGTCCCTGAGGTCAGTGTTCATACAGAGGGACGAACGGACATGGCTATATAGACTCTGCTGCTGAATCTTATCAAGAATATATATATATATATACTTTATGGGGTCGCAGATGCTGCCTTCTCCCTGTTGCATGCATTTTCACAAAACCATTACTTCAAAGATTGGTTAAAAAAAAATGCCAGAGAATCCCCAAATTGTGTACACCCTCAAAGAGTATTTGTTCCGCCTGTTTTTAGGTGGTTTTAAACTGATATCAGAGTATTTCGCAGTCGGTTACGTCTGACTTATTTTTTTATTTTTGGCGAATTAACGCCTCTATTCATTGTATGCCTAGTGCCATAACTCTAGCTAAAACTGCATTTCACTGCATTTTGCTGCATTTTAGGTTTTAGCGCGTATTCCATTTACTATACCCAATATTCAGATCTCCTTAACTTTTGTAATGTGCTTCTAGAAAAAACAAAACAAAAAACCATTTTATAACAGAATAAAATGAATTTCCTGACCAATTTGAACTTATTTACGTAAATAAATTCACAAACAGGAATCCATTTTAATAACTTTCCTAACAATGTGAAAATATCACTTATTTTGCCTTTTTCACTAACTAATCGACATCTTAAACTCTTGCATAGATATGAGATATGCATAAATACATTTATTGGCCATAAGAAAGGCTACAGTTATACCGTAAATATTGGGCCAGGAAAAACATTAAATATATACATATAAGATTGACTTCATAAACGATTTCGATGTGCTCCTAAATATTTGCGAACCTTTGCTGACTATATTTGTTTTTTTCTGAGGGAACTGGATTAAAAATATGTAAATTTGTTTCTTCCATATTTTTTTCAATTTCGTAGGCGTCTTTCTAGTCTTTATTTATATTTAACTCAGCAAAAGTTTGCAATTTGGAGCATATCTTAATATTTTGTAATTATATTAACTGTTACGTATTTAACGTATTAATTTATAGCAATATTAGTGTTTTTATAAATACTTAATATATATTATGATAAACTACTGCAAATATATAAATAATATGCATATTATAACATCAAATCTAAGCCATTTGAATCGTGGTAAAATGTTGCAAATAAATTATGCACAAATTTTGAAATTGCAGATATCATTTTTGACTTTATTTTGACATAAAAAGTACTTTTAATATACCCCAAGTTAAGTCTTCCAGCACATATAGTAGCCTTTAGTTACTAAATTTACTTATTTGAATTTTTCGAAATATTCAACAAATTTTTTTTAAAAAAATCCTTATTAACGATATTTTATGACAATATGGTTAGCCGTATCATCAAATTCACTGGCATTTGCATTGTCCTTTATTTGATATGTACGCTTATTGTTTCCTTTATATTGACCGTATTGTTGCACGATCCGGTGACCATGTCGCGAAGAATGCTCGCCAAACGGATCAATCATCTGGGCAATCTGACGGGCAGTACGCTGAAGGCCGGTGGACAGCCGAAGCGCTCGATATTGGTTACATTCAAGGGTTCGGGGGCAATTAGCCTGCTGGAGTATTTGACCCACATGCCGGGCTGTTATCATCACTTTTCGCCGCTAATTGCATACAGGCGGCGTTTAACAAACAAGCATCAGATTGAGCTGGCTCTGGCCGAGCTGAAGGCGCTCTTCAATTGCGATTACAATCGGTCGCAGTCTATGCTGAAGTTGGGCATGAAAACGCCAACATTTCGATATTTCTATGGGATGCAGTGGAAGACGTGTTCAATGTATACTCCGGCGGAGTGCTCTGATCCGAAAACTTTGGCAAAGATTTGCAAACTTTTCCCATTTCTAAACATGTCGGTATATAATTTGAGTCTTAGGTATTTAAGGCCATTGCTAAACCAAAAAGAGTAAGTAATTAATTAATTGATATCATTACAGTTGTCGTTTGATTAAATTTACAAATATTGTTACTGAGAATCAGTTATTAATTTATATTATGTATTATGTATTTGAACACAGTTGGATATAGTTTTGCCCAACTTGAATATATTCGAATAATTTGAATATTTGCAAATTCAATAATCGAAGTGTTCAAATGTTAAATACAATTAAATATTATCACATCATTTTTAGCGAATTTACTAAAATAACGTTACTCAATTTAAACCTTTTAGTCTAAATATTCGAATGCTACTCCTGCTTCGAGATCCACGTGCTATAATGGCATTACGGGCCAATCGTCCATGGTGTAATACTCCGGACTGCCTTCAGCCGGATGATCTCTGTGAAAATATGGCCGATGATTTTGCAGCCGCTCAGATATTATTAAAAGAGTATCCACATCGCTTTGGGTTTGTTATACATATCTTCACGTATATATAATATTTTCAGGGATCCTTTTTTAAATGTAGAATCGTGCGCTATGAGGAGCTGGTGAAGAGTCCCCATCAAGGCTTAACATCGATTTTCGATTTCTATGGTATACCCAGCGAGCCAGAAGATGTACTGAAATCAAATGAAATCATTGAATCTAAAAAAAATATGAATATGTTGTCAGAAGCAACTTTTCAGTGGCAGCAATCAATGTCGGACAAGCAAATTATGAATATTCAAACGACCTGCAAAAGGGCCATGAGTGCATGGGGCTATGAGCCCATAATAGATTTCACAAGGAAACGACTCAACAATTTCACTGATTAATTGTTTTTAAAGTACATGTCAAGATGTTTTAAGTGTGACCAAATTAATTGCTAACGTTCAATAATAATCGCTAAAGACAGGTATGCAAAGGTAAAATAGTATTTTTTGGTATTTTGCTGGCTCGTCATTTGGTATTTTATGACTAAAAGCAATGCGCTTGCACTTTTGTTCACAGCTGTTCATTCTGTTTTTGCTGCTCTTGGAAAGCTTGCCAGACGTCGCTTGAACATTCCCAATTAAAAAGTCCGTGGGTCATAAAGAAAAAAACAAATCCAAATATAGCGCATAGAAAATTGCAGCTTGCAATGTGCATTTGCCAATAATAAAATGTGAAAAATCTCTCTCAAACCGAGCTTACGTTGTGTGTGTGTGTTGTGTTGTGCAAGTGTATTATTCGTTTGTGTTATGTGTTTTGTTTATATAAAATATGTAAACAAAGAAGCGCATTGAGAGAGAAAAGTTTGTAAATAGTTTGTAAGCGCAAAAGTGTTTTGTTTTTTTTAGCCAATTATTCAATTGAATATAAAGCAAATAACAAATGAGCACAACCGATTTGGATCTGGAGTCGTGTGCACTGTTGACCGGCGAAACCGACGAAACTGCTGCAATTGGCGACAGCTCCAATTCATTGTCAGTCACAGCTCCCGCCAACGTCAACGTCAACGCTTCCGCATCCGCTTCCGGCACTGTCAGGACACGCACTAAGCAGCGCATCAATTTAAATTCAAAACGTCGACGCAGCCGCATGTCAAGACGCGCTAATCTCATTGGCATCTGTGGCGTTAGCAGTTTGTGCATACTGCTGCTGATTGCCACCACACAGCACAGACCGCTAACCTCACCGTTTGGTAGCAGCTCCAGCTCCAGCAGCGGCGGCAACAGCAATGGAGCTGCCAACAATCTGCTGACACGCAATGGTGGCGGCTACTATGAGCGACTGCAGCAGCCGTCACAAACTGCCAACATTATTTACAATATGACAGCGACCATAGTGGATGTCCTGGCGGCGCAACGCGCTCGCATTCTCACCGAAATGGAGAATTTCGAATATCCGCGCGGCGGGGCCGAGAAACTCAACGATATGACGCCGGAATCGCAGGGCACACCCGTCCGCAGCATTGTTGTCACCAGTTGGCGTTCGGGGTCCACATTTCTGGGCGACATTTTGAATGCGATTCCGGGCAATTATTATCACTATGAACCGTTGCTGGACTTTGGCATTAAGCAGGTGCGTGATCCGGACGATCAGCAGTTGGCCGTACAAAATCTGAAGAATCTGCTCAATTGCGATTACGGTGATATGACCGATTATTTGGAATATGGCAAGACGCACACGTATCTCTTCGAGCACAATCAGCGTCTGTGGGATGTTTGCCGGGAGTTTCCGCGCTTCTGTTGGCGTCCCGCCTTCCTAACGCCCTTCTGCCGACTATTTCCCATACAGAGCATGAAGACGGTGCGACTGCGTCTCGCTCAGGCCGAGCAACTGCTGCAGGATAGGTAAGAGACCAACAACAGCAATTGTCAAGAAGTCAAATTTTAACATATGCAAAAGACAATATAAGATTTACAATGTACATATATATATATATATAAATAGTAGGCATTTTTTAGTTAATATAAGTGAATAATATTTCAAATAAAAAAGTTGCTTAAAATCATAATTCTAACACAAGAACCATGAAAGTGTTTCAAAACTTGAATTTCCAAATATTATTTTCTATAGTTTGCTGCGCATTTGGTAACAATTTTTTAGCAATTCTTCAATATAGAGAAAGAAACAGAGAAAGAGAGAGAGAGAGAGAGAGAGAGAGAGAGAGAGAGAGAAGGAGATCAAAGTGGAAGATAAAATCCGATCGTGTCGCGTACAAAGAAAGTGAAAGGCGGTTGCCGCATGCGCAAATTGTGGCGTCTCTTTTGACACGCGTCTTTGGCGCTGCCTCTGTTGCTTGTTATTGCGGTTTCTCTGTCTTTCTTCGCGGCACCCATTGAACTGGTTGATGGTGCGTCAGTTGTGTTGTTGCATGTTTTTCCACCCATCTGCTTAATAATTTTATTTGAGTGTTGCCAATTCGGTTGACTTTTGGTATACACAAATCCAAATTGTAATTTTTTTGCCAGTTTTGGCCTCGATTTTGATTATCGGCTCACATGTTTAGCCAGTCTGGTTAAATAATCGCTAGTAAAAGTATTTTAACAAAGTGTTAGAGTAAGAAAATAGTTTGAATACTGAAGCTCTTATGAAATATTACTGTTAAATACTAAATACATATCGAATCCGATCATCAATAACCTTTTGCAATCGGTTTTGGAGCTAAATGTTGCTTTGACTTCACAATGAATATATGTTCCTGATCAGCATCAATGTGTTTGTCATGTCTCTGCTTGCTTTATATAAATTTTCCAATTGCAATCAAATTATTATTATTATTCTTAAATTGTGTTCTGTCTCTGATTAGAATGACAGTAAAAAGTTTCCAATAGACCCATATATATTTTAATAGACAAATATTTCATTTGGCTTATGGACTCAGTGTCAAATTCCTTTGTCAACATAATCGAAAGCAAATGCAAAGCTGCTGGAATTTCATTTGATAATTTTCGAGTTTAAATTCATAGGCAAGCAATCAAGCAAAGAAAGGAAAGTAAGTAAAAAATCAATACTATTTGTGGCAGTTGTGCTTTGGGGCAATCTGGGCAAACAAAACCACACTTTGAGAATGCAAACAGAAACCGAAAACGCATTTGATTGATGTGCTTTCTATTTTTCGGCAATTCTATTGGCATCGTGGTCTCAGTTACACAAATAATTAAATGACATTAGGGAAATGTTATTGTTGACCGTTACGCAAGGGGGGAAGCCCAACAGAATTTACTTCAGACAGCTGATCTGACATTTTGGAGTTGGGTACTAGATTTGGGTACAACAATGAAAGCAGCAAATATATCAAGAAATTTCACGCCTTCCGTGAAGCACTTCAACGTTTCACAGTACATCTGTGAAAATAAATGAGTATACTAATCATTATCTCCAAATACGGTCAAGTATTTCTACAGAATTTTGGCACTTCAAATAAGTTAATTAACTGCGCACCAGGTCTGCTGTTTTGTCTTTTTGGCCTGGCATCTCTCTTTGGCATTGGCCATTGTCCGTTGTCTTATCTGGTTTCACCACAAAGTGTTTATAATTATGATTATTATTTTTAATTAATTAGTCGAACATTCCTTTTTGGTTTCCTATTACTTGAAGTGCACAGATATATCGTCTCTCAGAAGGGAAGTGTTATTCTGGTCTTGGTTCGACTGTATTTTGATATCAATAAATATTGAAGATTCAAATCTGTTATAAGTGAGCTAGATAAACATAAATCTATAACTATTGTAATCTACTAAAAGTGCTTTAGTTACCCAACAAAAAAAACTACACACTTAATAACAATCTAATAACGAAAACATATTCAAGCAACATAATTTCTGATAACAAATTTTGTATTCTGAAAGATAAAAAAGATAAAATGATATTTAAAGTTAGTAGGTTATTCAAAAGGTTAATTTTTACGATTAAATTCCGAAATGCATTTTTGGAATTTATACAAATAAATCCAAGTCTAAACAATGGGTCGGCTTGGACGGACGGACGGTCAGACAGACAGTTGATGAAGAATTTATTGTGTCGACAAGTCTACCCTATAAAAAAATGTTATCTAAGAAATTTAAATTAAGTTCAATTTAATTTAGTCTTATTATTAATAGACAATGTCCAACTTTGATCGTATCAACTAAATTTATTTTTTATAATTAGGAAAACATACAAAAAAGTTGATAACACATTATTAGTAAATGAGCTGGCACTTTTTGTAAGCTGCTGCTTTCAGCACAGTTCAAAGAACCTATTGCTGATTTATTATTCATATATGTGTATTCGAGAATTTGAACATTTTTCAAATCTCTGCATTAGCATTTTCCACACTCTATTAACGCAACGTAGTTGAATGGCTTCAATGGCTTCAAGCACCCGTTCGTTGTCCAGTGAAATGCATCTAAATTCCGGAAACGTTGTTCGACCGAGTAGATTTATGTTGGTCTGTTACCAGCCGATGTGGTTGCCCCTCCCCCCCACCCCACTTTCTCCCCACACATTAGTTGGCTCTTTAATAATTTGGGTCAGTGCGAAGCGTTGGATGATGACTCACTTAACGGCCGCCAACTTGGCCAACTTTGTATCTAATTGCCGGTTGCTTCTGGGTTGACTCGGGGTGCGCCCAGCACGAGAATCATGCCTTCTAATTATTAATTGCTCATACGCCGCATTGCACCGACCATTTTAGTAAAGTGTTTTTTATTGTGGAAAACTTGTGTGATTTGCTGTTTTGCTAATTTGCCTGAGATACATGCAAATAATGGTCTTGAAATATATTTGTTTATAAAACTACTCTTTTTGTATGTATTTAAGTATATTATTTTTGGTTTTATGTATGTATATAGTTATACCTGCATTTTTTATATTGTTAATTTGAAAATCGAAGTGGTTTACAATTTATAGGTTTTTATACATCTTTATTTACTGGCTGAACAAGATTTAACATTTTTCCCAAACTACTTTTTTATTTTGTTTTATATTTGTAACTAACTGAAATTCTTTTGAATTATTGTATCTTCAACTAAACACATCGAATTTCTTTAAACAAGTTAACTCACAACCAGTTTTGTAAGATATACACAACAATATCTGATGCTTACTTGGCATAACTTTTAAAGAAAACTGAACTGAGCTGTTCAGCAACTATTCCAGAACAATTTAATTTTGAAAAGTGCACAAGTACACATCTAAAAAACAGAGCACACCCTAACTGTAATCCTTTCAAAAAAAAAACTTTTGTCTGCGAGATAATAGGAGAATTAACGATCTGAGAATATATAATGGTATATTATTGTAGATGTAATTGTTTGTGTGGCAGTCAGTTGTGTTGCCCCCTTTATTTCTTTCCATTCTCTTTGGAGCACTTTTGATGGCATTTTAACTTTGAGCGGATTTGACATTAAGCAGATAAAATTTTGTGAAAATTGAAAGCACCCACAACAGCTGGGGACAAAAGCGAGGCACAACTCCGACCGCATCTGCAGTTTTAGCAGATGAAAACCAAAAACCGCAACCGCAAAGAGTTTTTGGCTTCAGTCTCTCTTTTAGTTGGCTTATAATGAGCAAAGTGGCCATTAACTGTACAAGTTTTGTTGGCTGCGTTTCGAAGCGGGCTAGTACGACAGACAAACGCCAGAATAGATGGCCAGACAAATAGATAACAATGAGAAAAGAGTTTTCGCTTAATGCCAGACTGACAAGACCCCATTCAATAATGTTTTAAGTTTTGAGTTAACGAAACAGAAAATAAAAACCCGTTCTAAAAAGCTTATTGCACAATAGACCTCATTCTCGGACATGGCTGGCATTTAACTCTTTGCTGTGAACTCTTGACTCGCTCAATGAGGGACACTTTTGACAGAGCCCAAGGGAGAGATCGGACTTGAGTTCACTGAACATACAACTGGCTTTTTGCGCCGTCATTAACAGGAAAAAAAAAACAGGTAACAATGCTTTAGTCGATAGAGCACGACTGGGAAATACTCCGGATCTAAGGGTTTACACATCAAAGTTAAACACGTTTTGCATAAACATTTGATGTTCGTGTTTGCTGATGCAATCTTTACAGTTAATCAAAGTGGTTGCAAGTTATACCTTTAAAATTCCAAAAATATATATTCTATGTTCAATGTTCTGGTAAGGAATATTTATAATTTATCCATTTCGAATGGGTAACTGAAATAATCAAATACAACCAATGTTGTCATTTAGCCAGATCTGAACTGAAAGTCATCCAATTAAAAATAAAGTTTATTTAAAAGAAAACCAAAAAAGTTAGCTCTTTAATCTCCGAAGTGAAGGAGTGATGAAATAATTAAAAAAAATAAAAACTTGATCGGCTTATAATATAAACTACAATAAAAATGGAATAAATAAATATATAGACTGGGAATCTATATATATATGGAATATGAAAACGGATGCAGATAACGAGTCTGAGTTACTCATGCAAAATGCATACAGGGTATACAATAAAGTAAATAAACGCATTTTGCATTTGAAAACGAGTTTTAGACACCAGCCTAAGTAAAACTTTTTGGTACGTGTTTTTTTTTTCTATGGCGTAAATAGGTGAAAAGCGCTAATAAAAATAGAAAAAAAATTGTCGACAACGCTGTTGCAGTTGCCAGTTGCCACAAGACCGGATCGAGACCGACACCGACGCTGCTGTCACAGAGAGCGCCTCAGCCCGCTGACAAACTATAGCCGGCAGTGAAAGTAATTGATATTTGTTTTTAGCTGTGCTGGAAATTTCGCTTTTTATACTCTGATAACGCAGCTAGAAGAGTGTATTGGCTTGGAACAGCTTCCGTCATCCTTGAAGCTACCAACTTGAATTTCTAATATACATATAACCAAACGTTGAGTGTTGAAATCGATAACAATCGTCGATAGACCTCGAAGTGCAAATAAAAAACATTTCTCAGCTTGAGTTCGCAAAAATGTAACAACCTTTGAACCACAAAGGTTTAATCAGGCTCCAAACACTACCAACCCCATCCCATCTTTTATCAAGGGGTATTAGCCTGATATCTGAGTACATCGTACTCGATTAATTGTTCTATTTGTGTGGCAATCGAAAAATTAATTTCTAATGTAACTTTACTAAAAATGTTGGTTTTTATTTCGCTTATTGAGCTGCGGGCTCTGCATTAACCTTGCCACCGCCAAGCGATCATAGACGATGTTGCTTTAGGCGACTCGCAAACCGGTTTCAGAACAAGTATGCACATCCATAAATACTATTTGATGTTTTCTGTTGATCCACTGCATGACCACATAGTTATTGCTATTGATTTATTCGTATATTTGCAAGTAGCTTGCTGTTTTCATACTCTAATACAGAAGGTAGAAGAGCATATTGGTTTTGTGCAATTTGTTGGTCAGGTTGTCCATCTGTTCCGATGCCCTTGAAGATGGTCTTAATTACATAATTAAGAATTTGTACTGCGTCAGACTGAGCGTTATAGGTTGTGTATCCCTTAAGGTATATAATTTTGATCATAAATCACTAAATTTGAAAGGTAGATAACTGGCAGCGGGACTTGAATCGAAAAGTGGTTTGAGAGGTATCGGTTTTCCCAGAAACCATATCTTGCAAACACCTGAACTATCCCAGATATAGATTATGTATTATTTGCAGGCAAACAAATATAAATTTTATTATAAATATAAATATAAATAAAATATCTTTCAAGTGATTTTTAGAACACTTTTCTTATCTCTTATCTTTTCGAAACTTGTGCAAAAAATATAAATAAATAAATAAGTCGCCTTTAGCATAATTTCCGATATATATATATATATATATATATATATAGTATTTGTGTACTTACTTTTAATGTGCGCAAAATTGTTTTATTTCTTGCAACTCAATGAAAATATATAGTTTTTAGTTCTTGTCATTTTCGTCGGTTGATTAGCTCTGACATTGTACAGTCTCATTATTGCCACACACATAAGACACACAGCACACACAACACACAATCACCATCTATTTGTGTTAGCAATATAATGCTTATTTTTAAACGCTGACGGGCAGAAAAAAAAGAAAGAGAACCCAGAACGAGGCCTCTTTTTGAATTTTGAATGGAAAAAGTATTTGTTGTCGCTGGTTCTATGTGCAGGTGTGATTTTTGGTTAGGAGCTGCAAGGGCTGAGCAGCTCTTTGCTAACTACCTTGAGGAAACTTCTTAACTTGTTGTTTATTTTTGAGTTTTTTTTTTCATTTACTTCAAGCTGTACAATTACCAAGCAGTATTTATCGTTGACGTGTCGCGTTGTAAATTTTTAAGTAGCATCGCCTAATGCGATTTCCCCCAACTGCAACCGGCAATTTTATGACATTAGTTATGCTTGTTGCTGCCACATGGCCAGTGTCTTCACGGTTCATCTATTCACTGCGCTGTGCTGTGCTGTGCTGTGCTGTGTTGTTCTGTGACTTTGGGCCCAGTTTATGTTCTTTGTGCTGCCCCCGTCTGAAGTTGTTTTTGTTCACTGTATTTTTATTTAATGCGCCTTTGTTTTTGGGTGGCTTTGTTGGTTGGTTGCATCATTTAGATCGATGGAATGATTGATGGCCGCCACTTTGACTGCTACTAAATTATTGCAATTTACACACGCTGCTAAATTTACTAACCAAAGATGATTAGTTGTGATTAGTTTGCAGTACTTTTGTTAACGCTTCACTGCGTTTCTCCTCGTTATTAAAATGGAAATGACCTGAGGCCAGATTGTATATTGGCATTAGTTCTGGCCAACTGATAGCTCCGGCTGAGACGACAATAGGAGAATATAAATCGTAGTTTATATCCGACAAACTGAATAACTTTAATTAGTATTGTTTAAATGCTTAGAAAATAATTAACTTGTTTAGTGTTTACTGGTCTGGTGATCAGCAACAAATATTTATGCATACATTTAATGTCAGTTGTTAATTACTTTGCTTATTTTATTGTTGCTGTGACCGAAATTCCTGTATGAAAACAACATTTAATGGCGTTAAACAGGCAACACGCAGACACAAAATGCATAAATTGTTCACTTTTGTTTACATTCTCTGTAATAAAGACCACATTAAAATTAACACTATTTACGCAAGATGATTTTTACTTTTTTTTTTGTACACACAAACTAATAAGGAAAATAATAATAGACATTATGAAAAGGCGAATTTCATTTTGAAAAAAGTGTTAAACTCCATATTATTATTTATATAAGCAGTTAGTTGCTGACAATTTGCACGCCTAATTTACAATTGCAAAAACATATTTTTTGTGCCGCAAAGCGTGCAAAATCATTAAAAATTCTGCAATACTAATTTAATAAGCAGCTGCAGTAATAATGGAAAATGAGAAATAGCTTTTGCTATTTTCGCTATTTGGCCTTTTGATGCTTTTGTCTATTTTGAGAATTGCAGGCAACAACAGCTGCTGCTGCAAGTCTTGTGCACAGCGCAACTGTCTTTGCGGCATGTGCAGCACAAAAAGAGAAACACAAAAAAAAAAGGCGGTGTGTGGCAAACAATACCGCTAACCCGCAGTTAGGTTGCTGCAGTAAAAGTGTTTTAATTTACTTTTAATGACCTGTGCAAAAGTTTTTTTTTTTTTATTTTATTTTCTTTTATTTGCTAGTTGTTGTTTTATGTCTTTTTTTCTCTCTTTATTTATTGCATCTGCCCCATAGAATCGGCGACGCACATTTGTAGAAAGTCTTTTGTAACGCTTCTTTCGAATTTCACGAGAAAATTAGATCAGCTGCAACAACTGTGAATGTAATTTTTCTCGTAGCACCCCATACGCGATTTTTAATAGCTGTGTGAATTTTATAGCAACCGGAACTCTTGAATAGATTGCGAACACAGTTGTTTTAAGTCGCTGCTTTTCCATTTGGTTGTTGATTTTCTTTTTATTTATACCCCATTAAAATTCAGAAATAATAAGATTATTCTTGATCAGCCCCAGCAGCCGAGTTTATCCGAGAGCTCGAAACACTCATAATTGAAAAATGTACTATTCCATACCTTAATCAGCTAAACATCCGGGAATATAAATGCACAAGTTGTTTGCGATAAAGTTAAATGGAAATTTTTTGGTATTTTTCTATCGTGCTGCGTACATAGGAAAATAATGAGTGTAGATAAGCAGTTTTTACAGGGTATTTGCCACTCGGGCAGCGCTATTATGTGCTTTAATTGTGGGAAACTTTATCAGGTTGTTAGCCTGGATTATTTAACACTTAAGTTGCATTTAACTGTGTTGCTAACCTCCAACTTGCAGCCCTTCAAGTTAGCTAGAAAGTTAAGAATCTGTTCTTATCTGCTGTGATATGCCACACAATTATTTGATAAGATGACGCAGTGCTGCCTGTGATAAGCTCGGGCTGCATATACTTGTTATTGTCGCCGCTGTACATTTTATTAATCAGTTGATAGTTTTGGGTAAGTTTTAGATAGCCACATGCCACATATGTACATATAATTATAAATTGCGTATTTCGTCAAACATTTATATTGAGCACGTTATTTTGATATACAAAATATGTTAATCGTTGTTGACGTGACTCGTCTGATAAGTTATTTGCGTTATTTGGAAAACATAACACTTATGAGTAAAAGTATATTTACTTTCAACTGAATCTGCATTTGGAGCATGGCGCATTGAGTGTAGCAAGATTCATGAAGATTTATAGCTTCAAGCATGCAACTATAACCCAGAAATAACCAACTGAAACCAATATCATAAAGATGTAATTCTTTTTTTTTTATCAGTTAGTGCACATTTATCAAACTGCAAATATTCTTCAGTCAATTGCAGTTGAGTACTTTGTAAGCCGTGCGGGGCTCAATTTCACTGACACGTATATATATCATTTGGATTATGCCCACGGCATGGTCATAAATCTGGGGCGTGCGACCTTCCATTCTCCATGGCCTGGACCTGTGGCAACCATTCAATCGGCGGCTCGAAAGAGTAAGAGGGAGACGTGAGACGCCCACAATATTGCCCCGCAGAAAACTTGCAACAAACACGGCAAAGCACATTCATAAATAAATAGTTGCAGGCAGTCGCAAAATGCTCGAATTTATACAAAAGTGGGCTAAGGAGAAGGTATTCTAAAAACAGCAGCGTCCTTCCGACGTTGCTTGCAACTGCCACACCCAGAAATGAACTTATGTAGCAATTCCGCGGCCACAGCAAAGGACAAAAAAAAAACCACTTCTTAATGTGGAGCAAAAACTGAATAAGCAAAATTTTACTCGCATTTAAACGCTGTCACAAACAACCAAAAATGCAAAACGGAAATCGCTTAGCAGAAATGTAACGGAAATATGGTGGGAGCAAAAAGTGAACTCGAGATTCTGGATAAAGTAAACTACGAATTATAAGTTCGTAATGTTATTTTCACCATTTTTTATACTCTGATTCAGTAGGTAAAATATAAAGAAGGAAAACATTAGCATTTAAATGTTTTTTTTAGGAGTTAATGCTGAGAAATAAATGTAAAAAAGCGAAAAAATGAAACCTAGGAATTAAGATGTTTATCATTAAAAACTTTTGTGTAAGAATCAAATTTAAATAAATGTAAAAAAGCTAAAAAAAAAAATGTAAACCTAGGACTGAAAATGTTCATCATTAAAAACTTTTGTTTAAGAACTAAATTTAAATTAAATTGAAGAAGTAAATGTAAAAAAGCAAAGAAATGTAAACCTAGGAATTAAAATATGCATCATTAAAACCATTTAAGGCTTGTTTAACAAAAAAACCCAATCAGATCATAAATATGAATTCAAAACTGAGTTCAGCATGAATAAGTGAAGGAATAAATGAAGCTATAAATCAAATTTACATATTACCAACTGAACCCATATTTAGTACGTAATCTTTGACAAGCCTTCTTATAATTTTTTGTTGCTGTTTTTTGTTATTCACTTTGGGCAAGTCACTTATCGCTGATTGCGATTCATTTTGCTGGAAAAGGAAACAAAAAAGTTTCCAAAGACAGGCTGCCACAAATTTTACCTCAAGGCACAAATTCCGGGGCACTGGTCGCCCGCACAGACAAACAGCAGGGGGGGGGGGGGGGGGCAGCATTGGTACAAGGTTGATTGTAGTCCACAATCCTAGACGATGGCCTCCATTCCAGCTCAGTCGGTGTTAAACACTGTAATCTGTGCGAGTAGCTGCATTATTTTTACCGCTGCCACAAGAAGAGATATTAGCCTAATTTATGCGCGAAAGTGTTTGGAGTGTTTGGAGTGTTTGGAGAGGACTAGCTTCGCTCGAATGCCTAAGCAATTTGCTCCACGACTTGTTAATGATTAAGTGCCGTGTGTTGCAGGGTCGACGACTTGCTGACTGCCACTTGCCTCCAAAATCAAGCGCATTTCATATTCAATATTTCAAGTAGTTCACGCATTTCTCCGCCACAATGCAATCTCCGGGCTTTCTCTTTTCCGTGGGTGGGCGGAGCAACGAAACTCAAGTCTCAACTTTGACTCCGACTTCAACCCAATTGGTTGGATGTGACTTGACTAATGAATTCCATTCACACGTTTGCCATCCTAATGTGTCAGTCAGGCGGGTCGACTTGTAAACGCTGCTGCTCTCTATTTAGCCTCTAACTGGGTTATTTTCACTCCACTATCTTCTCTCTTGCACCATGTGGCAGCGTCAAGCCTGCCTAGGCTTTTGTTTTATTTTTCCATTACTGCGGTGTGTGGTCTTTGAGTTGCGTTGTTGTTGTTGTTGTTTATTGTTATTAACTTTAAAGATTGTCATTTCTTCGTTCGTTTTTCTGTGCTAATTTTTCCCCTGTCTTTCTTTTACACAATCATTGTGTATCCGCTTACAAAACAAAAAGTGCTGCTGCTGCTGCAAAAAGAAGAACAACATTAGAAAACTTCCGTTGTAACGGTTACAGTTGCTTTGATGCCCATTGCAATTATTGTTGATGCTGCTGTTGTTGCAGTTGTTGCTATTGCTGTTGCTGTTTTGCATATGGTATACAAATAGAGGAGTCACCCGTTTGATAGGCCAGGAACCACCTGCTCTTGTCTCTTGTTGTTGCTTTTCTAGCCGCTGACAGAAAACATTGTTCTCTCCAAAAGAAGTTAAACGAAAACAAGAAAAAAAGTGCAGCACGATGACTTAAGGAAAAGAGAAGCTTGAAACTGGTCAAATCTGAAATTTGGACACTTTGGATCCTCGATCCATATCAAATGAGTAGAACAAGCACCATGACTAATGAAAACATGTGACAGGCACAACCTAATAAATGATTTAACTAAATGATTGATGTAGTTATGTCCGTCCGTCTGTCGGATCTGAAATACTAATATTTATATTTGTATATATATATATATATATATATATATATATGTAATTAAGGAGACACAAAGTTTGACGATTTTGAATAAATAGTTTGGGAGTATCAAATCGATATTCGGTAACTCGAATTTTGAGAAAGCATCGAACTGCTATTAAGTATTACAAAGCAATATAGCAACTATTTGTTGATTTTATATTTTTAATCAGCAATCATTTACTTGAATTAATAATTATATAATATTGACCCTAGTTAGGGGAATGATAAAAAAGTCAGTACACCTAAATCTTTCGCAATGACCAAATGACCTTCTTCAACTTCCTTTCTGTTACAAATATAACAACCAATTTAGAGACAAATTGATTTTTTCTTTTTGCTCTGCGGCAAATTTCCAACTTTCCACCTTGGTTACCTGAGCTACATTTTTTCCCAGCCCCAAGAAAGTATCGTAAGTAGAGACAAAGCCAGTTTTACGCAATGTCTTTCTTTGTGGGTCTGTCAACGCCGCCAGTTAGCAATATATTGTTATGATATAATAAAAAATTTATATATATTTTTTTATTTTTTTTTTGTTTTGCAGTGTCCGTGGAATTTGTGCTCTCTTTGTCTCTCTCTCTCACTCTCTATATCTCTCTGTGCTTGTTTTTCCTCTTTTTTCTTTCTTGGCGTTGGCTTTGGGCCAAAAAAATTGTTTGTTGCTTGATATGTGAAAAATTCCAGTGCGTTTTGGTCTGGGTCTACGCTGGAATTCGTGGATTTGAATGTAGTGTATGGCCTTCAAAGACGCTACTACATTCTCTTCCCTGCATAAAGTATGATGATTTTACAGTCTGTCGAATATTATGTAGCTACGATAGAAAGGATCGGTTGAAAGATGAATGAATATTTGGTTTAACTGAATAATCCGACGAAACTCAACACGAACGATTATTATGTTTTGTAATGAACAATCATTCTTGACTTCTTTCGGTAAGGGTGTGCCATCTTCGGCTTGCCGAAGAAAGGCCGAGTTATTCTTGATTTTGTTTTTCACTCTTCTATTTTTCCGCTATTTTAACTGTCTTGCCTAACGAGCCTTTTGAACGTGGGAATGCGTAAGCGATGGTATGATGAGTGTGAAAGGGATGGCAGATGCTTTGTCTTGTATTTTTATATAGAAGCAGTTATCTGTTTTTATTTACATTTCGATTTAATTATTAATTTATGTGAATGAAAATAATTATGATACGAAAATGGTTGAACAGAACTTTCAATCCAAATTTGTATATAATCCTTATGGGGTTTTATTTATTCATTTTATCCTCTTTAGCTTTTTTCAGTGAACTCAGGGTATAAAAAGGCAATCGTTGCAAATCGATATCCGAACCGAGTTTACTTTTACGATTGTTATATTGCTTTCAATATGTAATAGTCAAAGAATATCCTCCGGCTGAGAGCAAGTTGTAATCAAATCGCATATATTTATTTAAACTTGTCTTCGGGCACCAAGTGTCGTATTTAGTACTAATTTATTTTATGGCTTGATCTTAAGCACATTGCTTAAAACATTTGCACACTCTAAACTAATCTCCCATTGCTGTGCCTGCTTCACTTCTTTGCATTTGTTATGTAAGCCAGTGCATGGCAAAGTACTTCGTTGTCTCGTAAATTATGTATTGAATGTTCTGTGCACTGTCAGCCTTGGTTTTTAGCAAGCGTCAGTGTTGCACAATCTGCTAAACGTCCCCGCCCCTGTTGACTCTTGTTCTTTCTCTTCACACACTGAGTCACGTCCTCTTGTTGCAGTACATATGGCTTGAGCAGTAGTCAATTTTATCTTGTTAGGTATTTTAGTTTTGTGGTAATATTGTGACAGTTAAAACTAAGTTCTTTCTAAAACAGATCCGTTCATTTTACTCATCTCTTCTTCTTCTTCAAGTTGGTGATCACACAATTGATATCGAACGACATCGATATCAATGTTAAGTACAATCAATGTTAAGTTGATGTTGTTTACAGATGTAGTGTTACAGTCTTAGTATTGCATCACTAGTAGTCTGTCATCTGTATTACAAGAAGTCCGCTACTATATGTCCTGTTAATAACATGTAGAATAGTCCAAAATCTACATAATACTAATTAAGGACTATCTGTGAGTTAAAATGCAAGTTTCCAAATTTAAGAACTTTATAGAGGGCAACATTCAGTTGAGTGCATCAACTTCAATCAATTTTTCCCATTGTCAAAGTTAGCTAGTTGTACTTGGCAGACAAAACATGTGCTGCACCTGAGCTTTCGATTATCTTTGAATGATAATCTGTGCGTTGTAATATTTTGCTTCCCAGGTAACAATAAGCAAGGGTCAGTGTCGAACACTCTAATAAAACCAAGACCAAGAAGCTCTTGATAAATGCTTTGCTACATTAAGTTAAGTTCAACTAGCAGCTGTTAAGGCGTCAGATTTCTTCTATGTGATTAATGCAGACGTCACATTCACCTTTCTCTTGGTATTATATCTAGTGTACTCTCTTTAAATCTTAATTTTGTGAACAGCAGCTCCGTTGGCATTTGCTTGGTCCGTTGGCTCATTGGCTCATTATAATTGTTATCAAGTTGGAAGTGTTCTCGTTCAGCCAACACTGCATTGATGCCGCTTCGCTAATCGCATTTGTCCCTCTTTCTTTTTTGCCCCCTTTCTACATATTTATCTAAGCAATTCACTCTTTGTTAAGTTGGTTCTCATTTCGAGATGCGAGCTGCGAGTAACGCGTCAGTTGCTTGCTTCAATTGATAACTGTAAACTGTGTGTTGCCACAATAATCGTTATAATTAAAAGCGCAGTCAGTGCTACAAATCATGAAAGCGCCGCATGAGAAAATGCTGAGCGGTAATTGGGGAAAATGTAGAGCAATAAGTTTGTCGACAGCTGCCCCTGTTCAGTTCTCTGGTCGGTTGGTGAAAGGGTTAGCAGCTGCATCAACTGATAAAAAGCAATAAATAAGAGGCTTTGGATATGGTCTGCCAACGTTTGCCACTTCTGATATTCTTGACAAACCAAGTGTTACATTGTAAAATTAAGTCTTTTTTTGGTTTACATGTATCAAATTGAAGTAAAGTAGTTTTTTATTAACGCAACTGAACAACGATTTGAGTAGCAAAGAGAGATGAAATGCTTTTGTTGAGCATAGTATTTTCAATTGTTTTGCAAAAAGGCGGCAGAGCAAGAACTTGAACCAGTTTTGAATATTAAGTCGCTAACATCCGGTAACATTTATGTTGAATCTTTAAATCTAATTTGCATGTCACGCACGCAAATTAATCGACTTGAATATTAAGCAAGATAGTTTTGGAGATTCGACAAATCTAGAGCTTCCGACGGATTTTCTACAAAATCATAATATCTGAATATAATTTTCTATATGTAAGTAAATAATTTTTTTATGCTATAACAGTCTCTTTATTTTTAATAAAAATGTTAAATTTAAAATTACAAGAATTTCAAATTTTCGGAACTTCAGCTTTTTATACAACTTCAGCCTTCAGTTTTCAATCAAAAATCGTTGTTATGCAAGTATCTTTTAATATTTCAGTTACCCGGCAATTTTTGGTGAAGCAGCTTTTAATCTGACTCTTAATAAAACAAATAACTGTTGTGGTGGTGAGCAAATATTCGCTTATCTCCCATGCACACCGCCCCTCCCCCATCCCATTGTTTTTCCAGTAGCAAGTTGGTTGTGCAAGTGGCACAGCGGCGTCTCGACCAACGTGACTTTTGCTTAACAACCTGTCTGGACGCGCTGTGGCAGAGGCTACGACAGCGACAGTGTCAACCCATCCGTGTGGTGGTGGTGGTGGTGGGGCAAGCAGGGGCAGGCCATGTGGTCGCGCATAAAAAGCTACGTGCCCCACTTCACTTTGCTGTGTGTAATTTGTTTGCATATGTAACGCTTGCCGAGTGAAGGCGGAGTGGTGATGGTGGGCGTGGTTACAGGGTTTACTACGTGCTACGTGCACCGCCGTGTGTCGCCGAGCAGTTGTTCCGGTTTCCTTGTTGGATAATTAAGGCCCCAATGTCAAGGATTGACAAGCAGTTGTTTAAGCTGCTGCGAGTATATGTATATATACTCTTGATTATATGTGTACATATAAAGTAACATTTACATTTAAAAGTGAAAATACGTTTTCTGTGCGCTCTTTATTTTGCATAACAAACCCCTGTAATAAGCCATGAATTTCAATTAATTATGTGGCTGTTGCACACATGTTGCGACTGTCTGTGAACATAATTCGGTCAAAAACAGTTCGGCTGCAAAATTTCAAAAGAGTTGAAATCATCTTAAAGTATTCTTTCGTTTTGTATGCCTTATTGATTTTTTGGGAATAACAATTTGGATGTTGGTAAATGTAGTCTTCGTCTTAGGAATGGAATTATGTAATGGAATTATGCAGTCGACTTTTCTCTCAGATTCTATGCTAGAGCAGCAATCCAGCTGGGTCCACTTTTTGGATTAGTTGGTATTTTCTTTTCATGTGCTTCTTGATTTTACATTTGATGAAGCACATATTTTCTTTTCACTTTGAATCCGTCCACAACCCGACCAGATGTCCAAAACGTGGCAACTGACGCCTTGTGCTGAGCATGGAGCACATCAATTTGATGTCACTGTAAATCACTTATCTCCCAATGCGAATCTACATCAATATTCAAGCAATATAGAATGATTTAGTTTGTTTGCATTGCTATCTCGCTGACTATCGAATAATTGTGGAACCCAAAAACTAAATAATATTCCGCCAATACTCCAACTCCCCCTACGAATTTCACTCCATGCCTGCCGGGTTGGCCGATGGGTGCAGTTGGCTAATAGCCTTCCGCCATGCACCTTCGCTTTCTGTGTACGACGGAGTCACGTAGCTAGATAAGCGGTTCAAACTACCGTTAATTGCCTGGGGGCTTTGTCAATAAAGTTTTGATTTGTTTTGTTCTTTTTTGGTAAGTGTTTTATTGATACCATTTACAGCCGCAGAGGCTTGGTCATTGACTTTTTTTATCAGCAACGGCTGTCGCCGGCGCTTTTCTTGTTGGTCACTTTTAGGAAGTTAATTCTTTGTCTTGCTTTTTGGCTTAAATTCCGTTTCTAATTTTGGTGCCACTTTCTTTGTTGCGTAGATTTTCAAGTACGTCAAAGTCAGCTCCAAAATATATGCTTATATCATATTTATATTTTAATTTGTTGGGCTTATGCATTTAATGTGGTAAATAAATTTTTGAAAATTAAAAAATATATATTTATATATATATTTTCGATATTTCCTCGAATATTGGCTAAGGTTTTGCATATTACATAATTATTTTCAACTTTTATAATAATATTTAGAGAATATGTATTTAAATAACTATATTTATCATATATACATATGTACACTTTTGAATGATTCAGTATCTTTACCTTGTTCGGAATACTCTCGTTTATTTCTGCTATATGCAGTTTTTCTGCCACAATATTGGGAAATATTTTTGGTGCAACATAATGCGCCCAAGTGCAGCTCAGTCCCTTGGCGAAGGCAACTATGTGCCAGATACAATCTGAGAGGCTTTCAGACTGCACCCAGCGAAGCACGTCAATGCTTTTTATCTACTATTGATAAATTTGGGCGCCTCTGGGGTGGATCACTGCCAATTGTGACGCCCCTTTTAGCCTCTTTGTGGCTGGGCCATTGTATAATTTGTATTGGCTTCGCTCGTTGGGCGGTTGGTTGGTGCAGCTGGTGCTCATGGTGCTGCGGTATCTGCAAGTTGTTTAAATTAGTTATATTCTTATGCAATTTTCTACGTGGCACCTTTGTGTGGCGCAGCGAGTGCCGCGATGCGCCGCTTGCTGCATTCCTCTGCTGCCTTCTAGCTTGTTTTCATTGTTTGCCATGCTTTGGCTCTGCTCCGGACAATGGCATTCGCACAATACAACTATCTATATATATATATATACATGTATCTATTATATATGTATGTGTTCCATTTGCATCTGTATTTTATGTGTTCTCGCAACATGAACATGTCTCTGCGTTCTTATGTAAATTGCGTACATTTTGTAGACCGTATTATGCGCGAAATGAGTTTTAGATTTCTTCTTCTATTCTGTTTTCTTTGCACCTCGTGATTGTTGCAATTATACTATGCTTAAATTGATTTTATACTGCACGCATTAGAGGCACTTCGCAATGCGGCAACTCGACTGCTTGTAAGATTTGTAAGCTTCAGAAAATATTATATGAATACTTCCAGCTGAGTCGATGTTGTCATATCTATATATTGTAAATTGGCTGCAACTTTCCTGTTTTCCACTATATATTCTATCAAAACTCTCTTCCTACACATTAGCTCTTTAAATAAAAATACAATTTGAAAAAATAAATAAATAAATCAGCATCAGTTTTGCACTTTGTAGACACTAAAACTATATATAAAGAGTCAGCTTATGAGGTAGTTCTCTATAAGGTATTTCTGTTGTGAACATCAGTTAACTAAACCAAGTCAAAGATATTGCAACAATCTGCGAATGTCGACTAGCTCTTTTGCTTGCTTAAATTTATAATGGAATGATTCAATTTGATCGTCATAATAATTTGCAATTAAAGTCCAAAAGTATCACTTAACTTATCTATAATTATAAGAACAACTCGAAATATCAAATCAAATGAAGCCAATTTGGTTGCTGTTGCCGTTGCCGTTGCTGTTGCTGGTTGCTGGTTGCCACTTTCCAATTATCCGTCCATTGCCTTTCACTCGCTCGCCATTTGTCACAGTGAGTCGGCTTGGAGCGGTGCCCTGCAATTTATCGCCTGCCTCGCTCCAAATAATCCAACGTGCAACGCGCGTGATGGTGGGCTACCCTTTCACCATGTTGCAGTTGCAACTCTATAAACAACAACATAAGCTCCGGTCGTTGCGCTTTGCCTGCACAGATCTCGCTCCAGAGATGTGCACAGATGCAGATACAGATACAGATACAGTTGCAGTTGCAGCTCTGAATGTGAACATTCTTTTTTTTCTTTTTTTTTTTTTTGCAATTGAATTTATGATTGTTTTTAATTAATTTGTGGGCGTAATTTGAAACGCAACTTCCCCTTCCTTACTTGGGCAGAGTATAGTTATAAGCAGACAATTGTGGCATTATTGAAGTACAGTTATTATATATTGCCACATTTGGCAATATCGGAGGTAAGATAGGAGTAAGTTTTGCTTAACATGTTATGACAATATCAATATTTTAATCCTTGTTAATATAAATCGCCAGTTGGATTGAACATAACAATAAAATATTTAGTCTCAATCAAAGTCCCAGTTCATCTAAATCCCAGTTCGCATTGGGAAGAGCAGAGAAAATGCTGTTGCGCATTTCATACATAAGTAAATCAGAGCCGCTGGGAATAGGAGTGGCAAGCAGAGCAAAACCTAACTGAATTCCAGCTAAGTGAACCAGCCGGAGAGCTGGCAAATAAATACTGTAAGTAAAGTGAAATGAAGTGTCAAAACGTTGGGTGCGGCAAGGAATCTATCCGGCTCCTTGCCAGGCAGACAGGCAGGCAGGCAGGCCAGGTCGAACAGCAATTGCAATTGGAGTAATTTGGCTAAGAGCTAAAGTAGAGTGCACTGGGTGAAAGAGAGTGGGAGAAAGGCAACTCATAAATTGCACTTACATGACAATCAAATAGATAGCAGGCTGCATTATGAAGCCAAGAGGTGTGGCAATGCCTAGACATGTTCTTGGATGCCGCCGAGTGGAGGCGGCATTATTGATATTGCTCTGGGCGACATCGATGCCCCCGTTCCTGGCAGTTCCTGTCTGCGTTCCCCATTCGGAGACTCCTTTTGGGCAGTCACAACTGGTTTTTCCGATACCCAAGCACTGCCATTAATTATCTTTGCTTTGCATGGCTTTTTCGAGATTCAATGATTATAACTAAACGTTTGCTGATTAATAGATATAGATAATAGATAATGGATAATGGATATATAGATAATGGATAATAGATAATAGATATATAGATTATGACATACGTTATGTACTTGAATTTTTATTATTTTAAATTATATTTTATTTTATTTTAGTATATTTTAAAATAAACCTTTTTTATCCAAATTATCTATGATTTTATCTTTCCGTAAAAAGTTTATATAAAAGCTAAATTAAATGAGATAAAATTATATAATGAGCACAGAAGGTAAACTAGAGAAAAGTTATGTAATGATTTTATTTATTAATATTTTATATAGCAGAAGTTTCAAATAACCAAAAAGAGATAAAATCTCAATTTATTTAAATCTATTCAAGGAATGTTTATTTTTTGTTCAAAATAAAGTCGAGATAGTAGCAGACGGGCGGAAATATCTAAATCTCGGCTGCTGAGGCTGTTCCAGAAATTATATACTAACTTTTACCCACTTTTAATGGGTTCACATTAACTCAAGGCCAAAATTTCGAAATTCTATACTGTCTTAAGCGCTCAGCTTGCTTAGAACTAGTTTTTGGTTATTTTTAATTGCATTTTAGTTGTGCAAGCAAAGCGAAACGGTTTGTTAAGCATAGCGTGTGAGTGGGTAGAGGGGAGTGGGGAGAGGAGGGGAGTCATAGTTCTGGCTAAAAGTGTTATGGGCTGGCCAGAGAGCTGTGCAAAACTCGGAACTGCAACTAGAAATGCACTTGGCTGGCATCCCTGAGGCACTTGAGCATCTTTCACTTTACGCTTTCTTAACTTTAGCCACAATTCAAGTCAGCCCCAAAGGCTGCAACGAGGCAGCATAATGACTGCGATAAGTCATTAAGTAGCTCACTCAGCACCAGAGATGCTGAAAAGTCAACATAAGCCGAAGAGGACGGAGCAAACATTAGAACTCTGAATATTGCTATTGCCACACTTGGTGCCTGAGCAGGCTGAGAAGGGCTTTCGTAAGCATTGAAGGCATTGCTGACTTACCCCTTTAAGTATAATAGATGATCAATTTAAAATCGATTTCCGCAATTTGTTGAAAAAGTGTGTTCAATCCCAGAATGTGTTGAAATCAGCGAACTTCTATATATGAAAAGATTTAACTCGAAAATTCAATTTATTATTAATTAAATTTCACAAGGACATTTGGAACTTAGATTCCTGGTAATCTCCTGCAGACCGGTTAATGATTTTTTCAACTACTGCAGCTACCTCGTCAAAAAACGGAAATTTCTACAAAATCAGCAAAATCGACAAAGGGAATAGTTGGTTGTAGAAATGTAAACCAGAATACAGTTTTTGTTTGTAGTATAGGTAAATTGTGGCGATTGGAAGACTATTCGATAAAAACACTCACAACAGCAACTGGAAATTTGATGCCACTTAACTATCTCAGATGAAACTGCACTCATTGTTCGTTTTCACAACTCACTCCTTAAATGTGAGCTGCTCTTTGATGCCTTTGTTTTATATATATATATATATACTGCTAGCTGCCATAATAAGTCCTTGCTCTATAATAATTTCACATGTCAGCTAAATTGCCTGATTCCAGCTTTCTTTCGCTTGGCATCATCAGTTGCCGACAACATGTTCGCCATCAAAAGTCAGGCTCCAAATGCACGAGAACAATAAATTGAAAACGTTGGCACAGCTCAAAAAGTACAATGGAGAAAAATAATGAAAAGGAGTAGATAACTTGGGGTATATATATATTGAAGAAACAATGCCCAATGTCTTTTGATTCCATAGTCATTATACGAGCTATAATGATAATAACTTCAAAAATATGAACAATCAAAAACTTACATTTAATTAATGCAATTGCCAAGTGTTTTTTCATATAACATTCAACATTTTACTTAGTAAAATAATTATATTTTTCCAAAGCATTTCATGCATTATAAAACTTGAAATATTTGAAACGAAGGACAAGTGACTTTGGTTGAGTAGGAACATTAAAATAACTAATGCAAGACTATGCCGAATGTTGTCTTTGCGATACTTGCTCGCCTTGGTCAGTTTGGGGAGAGGCGTCTGTTCCGGTTTTGTTTCGGTTTGGTTCGTCTGACGGAATGTGTCAAAGGTGGATTTTCACTTCATTTGAACGTCGCTTAGTTTGTTATTAATGAAGTTTTCAAGTGGCTTTCGCACCTTGGCTTTTGCCTTCGCAAAGAGACTGTCTGTTTGAAGACGTCAGAAATTAAATATTAAGTAAATAAACCGAGTGAAAAACTTGAATATTTCTGCAATTCAGTTGCAAATGAAAGCACCTCCTCTGCGGGTCTTGATGCCGCACAGTAGTTGTGTGTGTGTGTGTGTCTTTCTTTGCCTTATGTGGTTCTCTGACTTGGCGACTTTCTGCCTTTCTCTTTTGCAACTCAACCATGTTTGTTGCCTGCCTTCCCCAGTTGACATTGATTGACATTTGCCATGGCTTGCATTTGCCGGCAATTATTCACCTTGATTTGATTTCGCATTTTGGCTAACCCTCGTTGCACTCTGCTTACAAAATTGATCAAGCTAGAACTTTGACCTAGTTTCGCTATTCCCATTGCATACTATCTTGCAAAGTTCCACTTTAGTTTGGGACATGTGCTATAAACTGTTATTAGAGTCACGCAATTCACCACTTTTCTCCATTGCGATTCGACCTTTTTTGTTGTTGTTGTTGTTTGTGTTATGAGCGAACCATGTTTATTGTCAAGTTCAAGGTGCACCCATAACATGACAGAAACTTAGAAAAATCACGAAAAGGCTGGGCTTGTATTACGTACAAAATTTGAATATTTAAAACTTGCGTGACTTTAAATCAAATACGAAAACAAGTTGGAGCCGAGTGTTTAATACTCTTGGTCATTTTAAGCATTCAAGGATTCAAAAACTTATGCAATAATATTTTTTGACACACACTTTTACTGATCTGCAAAACTGCGGCAGACACTCGAATTTCCATTTCATCTTTGATGTCAGTGCAATAACATTTAACTTAATAACTGAAAATTACCATTTATTAGTACTTTTCATTAAAAAAAAATATAAAACTGACCAAATGGCAAATACACCCTAAAAATCTCTGCAAAATAGCTACTTATTTTTCGTCCTCCGTAGTGAAATTGAACAAAATCCTTGACCCATTTGACAACAATGAGGTAGACAGAGTGAGAGATAAAATATTGCAATATTATATGTCTTATTGTCATTTACATAGTGCACGATAGGACATGATAAGGGTTTCATTTCCGACCTGGCTCGCATGTCACTTGTAGATAACAGGTTGAAATTACATTCAGACAACTGCATTTGTATTTTGTTTCTGTGGCCCTTAACTATGTCAAGTGGGTTATTTGGACACAAAATTTGCATTCAAGCGGCAACAGTTTTCGAGCCTTTTGTCATTGTATATATTTTTAGACTTGAACATTCAACGCAATTTCTAAAGTAGAACGCACTGATCTGGAATTTATTTCATGTGCCCGATGACTTCATTACGTTCTTGTCGTAGTTGAAGTTGGTTTATTATTTGTTGGCGTACCACAACTCTACGAAAATAGTTAAAGTTGCTCCTGCCTGGGCCAAGTGCGAGTTGGGGCTGGGATCGGAAACGGGAAAGGGAATGGGTGGGTGGGTGGCTGGTTGGGTGAATGCCCAGCGAGGAGGAGCGTGCACATACGTGTCTGAAATTTGTGTTCGTTAGGCAATTGTTAAATCGATTTTTGTAGTTGTTTGTTTGTTTGGTTTCTTAACGAGCGTTTCGATGTTATGTATCAGCCTTTTGACATTTCCTGCAATAAAATGCGATTGTGAACTTCAGACGTTATCATTGCAATCATAAATATTACCGACTAAAACTAAAACTATAAATCCATAATTTATGGAAAACTTTGTGAGCTATATTTACGCTTGTGTGCAAATTTTGAATGGGTTCCGCGTATAAAAATCAATTTATTCACCAAATGTTATTATTTTTAGATGCAAGTCAAATTTCTCCCTCAGGTCAGGCACTCTCGATAGGAGCACTCTTAGTTATTTATTCTGAGTCTTATGTAAAACATTTTCATTTTTTCGGCATCCACGAACAGCACATAATATGTGAATGTATATGTATGTATCTGCTGTAATATATTCATTCTGTGTGTGCATTAATATTAATATTATTATTTATATTAATATTAATGCATGTTAATCAAAATTCTGAATGTACAGATGGCGTTTTCTACACAAATGAGAACAGATTTCATTGTCAACAACAGATGTTCTTATTAATTTTGGCGAGAGCCAGGACTCTTATGAGCAGCAGTCAGGATATTCATATCATATTAAGCTGAAGGACATGGATATACAATTTGATAGAGTGTGCTTATTGAAGAAGCCTTGGCCTCGTTTAGCGCCTTGCTGGAGTTCATATTTAACTAAGTATTAAGTTCCTCAAAAGGTTTCCAAGTTTTCGATATCTGCTAAAAATTTAAATGCAGGCCATAAATTTAAGTGGATAATAATAATAATAATTAATAATAATGAATACTAATTATTTTCCAATTGATGCTGCTCTCATTTACACGATTAGCAACAGGGCAACAGTTACTAGGCCATTATTTATTGCAGTTTAAAACAATTCACAAAATACGTTAAGTACACATTATTGCCAAGACACTTTATTACCAATTCATAAATTATGAAAGCAATATTTTTAATGAGTATTACTTGCTGCTTAAGACTAGCGTTCTTCATTTATCTTCATCATCTTTCTGTTGTTCATTTAATTCAATTGAGACTTGATTTCATCTAATGTTGTTTGGAATATGCACAATGAATATGCTAATTGGCTAATTAAACAGTCTGTTGGCCCATTTTAATTCCTTGATTGGGTTGTGAACAGATGTGAATTTATATTTGTATTTTGATGCGGAATTTGAACACAAAAGTCGAACAGAAATGAATTAAGAAAAGCAGCGCAAAACTATTTAAAAAAAAGCCAATCTATAGAAATCAATGGTGTGAAATATTTGGAATGCTTTGATGAGGTAAAAATACATATGAATAAACATTTACGGTTAGCTGAACTAGAACTAGCTGCTCTTTGTAGGTCAGATCTAATGAAAACTAACGTCCAACGATTTATCAATTTAATGATATCTAGCACAATATATATATATATATATATATATATATATATATGTGTGACTACAAGCCAGTAAAATGTGTGCCTTAAACACATATTTACATAAGTTGTGTGCCGGCTCAGAAAATCGAACAAAAGCAAAAGTGGCTACTAAGTTTTCTCTTATGTGGCTCACGTGTTGCTTGAGGCCTTGAACCTCACATGTGGACCTTCCCCCTCACATGTGGACCTTCCCCCTCACATGTGGACCTTCCACCAATCGATAGACAAAACACAAAAAAAAAAAACGACTTTGGTCATTAGCTCAGCTCAGCACAGTTCAGATCTGATTTCGGAAACACTACCGTAAATCATGCTTACGTGTCCATTTTTTCACATATTTCTAATATAATTACATTTACATACTTTTACATATGTATGCGTGACCCATTGGACCCCTTCAGAGCTATTTATATATCATTTGCAGTCTCCGCTTAAATTAATTTTTATTGTGTAATAATTTGCGGGCAGCCTTTAACACAGAGACTTGAGAGACTACCTGCTAAATATAAATTATTAATGTGCAAAATGGTCAAGAGAAAAATATGAATATTTAAAATTTGTCTGCGTATAAAATAAATTTGCTTATATAAGATACTTAAGGTTATATTTAAACTTTATTTAAAATTGTTTTTTAAGAATTGAACTATTATCATTAAAAGCAGCACACATATGTATGTAGGTAATTGTAGGAATGATATTTGTAAGTACTTACAAAGGTCTTACTTTACTTAAGTTATTAGGTGCTCAGAAAACCAATTTCGTTTTTCTATAAGTAAAGTAAAGCCAACTTTATGATTATGTTATTATGTGGCATTAGAAACAATAGCCTTTTTCTATAACTGAAGTATAGATAACATTATAAAAGTACTCTAATTATTATGTGCATTCCAAAGCTGGTTGCACAACACATTATTTAGGTAAAGTCGAGTCGAATACTTTTGATACGACCAAGCCAATATGTTACATTCAAAAAAAAAGAAGTGGCAAATGTGACGTTTATGTTGACTTTGTCAGGCTTTGGCTCTGCCACTTTTCAAATGGGTAATTAGCATTTAACTGGATTAGTGGTGAAATTCCACGGATGCAGCTGTGAACCTCAACTTTTTTGAGGCTTTCATGGCTTTAGCTGACATAAGCTGATAAAGTTGATTAATTGCGTGGGGACAGGCAACACAGAGTGAGCGCTCGTAGAAGTTGTTCTGGAAATGGAATTTATTCATGTGTACTAAAGTACTTTTATTTCATTGTTAAAGTTAACAGAAATTTCATGTTTTCATATTTTTCTGCGAATGTTATCTGCAACAAACAAACTCTTGTAATATTGTATTTTTGTTGCTCAATTTTGAATTTGATATGTTTATTATGCTTCTGATTTTGGGCTATTTTAATTCTGTGCTGACGTTTTCAATTTGTACACTTTTTGCTGCAAATTTTCATTGCGTATTTTCTCGTGCGCATTTATTAAATACAATTTTCTCAACATTTTTTGCCTGCTCGTTTCGCCAGCGACAATTATGCACATTCACAAGTATGTATAAATAAACCAAAAGCAGCCACATACATATACATATGCACATACATATGCACTACAAACGCGTGCTTGGTCAACGAAGCGGAATCGTTAGAGATGAGCACGGGCCGCCAATTTTTTTTTCGTTTTCCTGGCCCGGCCCGCAGTTCATTGTTCTGCAGTTGAGTTTTTGGCCAGGTCTGGCTCTGATCACAATCGGCTTAAAATTTGTGTGCCAAAAAACAATGCAAAAGGCACGAGAATTTGACACATTTTAATAGTTGGCAAATATTGCAGTTTTATAATAAATAGTGCAATATCCAATACAGGTCTACTCTGAATTCAAGTTTGTGCAAAATGTTTTCTTTGCCGTTTACATTTCGGTGCTACAATTTTTGAAAGTGCAATAATTTTCCATTCTAAAAGCTACTAAAAATAAATACCAAATTTCGTAGGAAAAAAAAATCAGATATGAGCTTCAAATTTATATTTCTGCTAATGCAAACTAGATCATAAAGATATTTTGCAGCTAATTTAGTGCTTCCATGTGGACTGTGAATCATCGCCACACCTGCTTGTAAAATTACTGATTACTTATCGTAAGGCAGCAATCCAGATTATGGCTTGAACAAATAAACAATTTTTTTTTATTTACAACTCTTTCAATAAATTTAGGTAAATACTGAATTGAAACTTTAAAGTGGCACGCAATGGAAAATATATTTGAAGCAAGTGTCGATTTGAGTTTTGCATAACTACAAAACAAAAGACAATTGAGAAAGAAAACAACTCGTGTAAATAAACAGCGAAAACAAAATGAAATCTTAGATAATCTTGTGTGGGTTTTTTTTGTGTAATATTTGTATACTCATAAATATAAAGAGGAACTCAAGTCGGCACTTATCAGCCTTAAGTTGTGGCATCGAGATTTGAGAGTGGCGTTCGCAGCAAGACGTGAAATCGAAAACTTCGAAATGCAATTTGCGTAATGCAAATTTAGTTTTCGGCAGTTTATCTCCAGTTTATAAAATATTTAATATTCGTAACAAACTTTATATGCTGGATTCCGCTAGTATAGCTATGAAAATTTGGCGTGTGTGGCATAAAGCCGTTTAATCTGCTTTAAATTTCAAATATTTGTGGGCTTTGCTAGGAATAAACTAATAAAAATTATAATAAAGCACAAAGTTGATCGGTTTCCAATTTAGTGTATACAAAATCATATTCTCAATGAGCGAAATGAATTAGCCATCGCTACTAAAAGTATAGCAATTATAGATTTGTGGTTGGAGTTGCCTTTTTATTACAACTTTGGAGCAGCTGGAGTGCAATCGACCTCCCAAATTTAGTGACTCGCAAAAACTGAGGATGAAAGAGGCCTTCCAGCTTTTTATGGGTGTAAAAATCGATTTCCCAACCCCCCCTAGAATGAAGTACCCAATCTTAACACTTTGTCTCTTGCTTCAAGGGTGTCAAGTTGAAGTTTCGTGCAGACGGAATGACAAACAGTTTTTCGGACTTGTACCTTCGGTAGCTGGAGGCGAATTCCTTCGAGATGGAAATGTGTTTCCAGAACAATGACGTTTGCTCAAATTGTGGCAATTGGCCTTTGTGGAGATGTAAATGTTGCCACTGGGACAACAATTAACTAGATTTGTTCGCAGAGGGAATTATTATTATTATTATCATTATTATTATTATTATTATTATTATCATATATCATGATTATAATTATTATCAAACATTCCAATTTTCATTCCATTTTCGATGTGGCTTTCTTTAGTTTATCAGCACATCATAAGTCTAGATCCTTCCCAATTATATATTGTTTTGTTACTAATGGAATCGGAATAGTAACACAGAAATGAATATAAGAATAGATCAATAAAAATTGTATGCTAAGGTTTTTATAAGGTTTTCACATTACCTACAAGGTACTTTACCCAAGGCCTTTTGCTTATACGATTTACATCAATTAATTGGCACATTTCGTAATGCTAATATTTATTTGAAATTTTTTGAATGTTATCTGATATCTGCGCATGTATTCGTGTTTACACAGGAATTAAATTAGAAAACTGAATTGTTTGTTTAACGGTTGGCTGTGTTTGCAAACGCCACAAAATCATTAGTTGCAGTTTGCTTTGGTGTGGTTGATGGCTCGTTGACGATTATATTGCTGATAATGCTGGCGATTGTGGTAATGATGCACATGGGCGTTGACAATACAAATGGGCGTGATAATTGAGTGGGGGTGGCAGGAATTTGATAGCATTTTCATGTGATATGCGCATATGAGCTGTAGTCCAGCAGAGCAATGCAATAAATTAGATCTTAGATACACAAATGCATATTGCTTAATTATAGAGATAGTATTATTATTATCGCGATATTATTATCAACGACAACTCACAAAATTCAATATCACAAATGTAGGTGATTAAAGTTGCCATCGTCATCAGATTATTAGCAGAATTGTTATTTATTTGATGTTTGCTATTTATTGAAATTATCTGAGATACAATTATCAATTTGTAAACGTAGCAGCTACTATAAAATGCCAATTATAATAATTGAGTTGTTTATTTAACTTAATTGAATGCCATTTTGCAGTGACCTTAGCTATTGATATGGGACAGCGAGCTTCACGCTTCTTGCACAACTATTATGCTGTTTATTGTAGATACTTGTGTTAATTCAGTTTATAACACTCTCGAATCTTTTTGCTGTTTTGTTTCAGTGAATCCAATGTGCGCATTGTGCTGCTAGTGCGGGATCCGCGGGGCACAATGCAATCGCGTCGCCATCGCATCTGGTGCGGCGGCAATGAGGACTGCGAGGAGCCAGCACTGGTCTGCCAGGATCTGGTCGATGACTACAAGACAGCCGACAAGCTGCTCAAGGCTTATCCAACGCGTTTTAGGTGAGTTGTGTTGTAGCCTGTCCCCACTAAAAATGGATAGTTGGGCAACTAAATATCACAGTCAAATATGTATATATATTCTTGATCAGTTAATAAATATTCTTGTTTTTTTATAGAACTTTGCGATATGAGGACTTGTCACTGAATCCCTATGATATGACCCAGGACATTTTGCAGTTTTATGGCTTGCCTTTTGATCCTGCTGTCGAGGACTTCCTGGATACACACACAAAGGAGAACAAAGGTGGCGTTAGTTCCACATATCGTGATTCCAGATCGGCTCCATTCCACTGGAAGCAGGATCTCAAGGCAGATGAGGTGAGTGTGAGTGTGTGTGTGTGTGTGTGTGTGTGTGTGTAGCAAACCTAAAAATCATTATGCTTTAATTGTCTATATTTTTGTTGTTGTAGATCAAGCAAATTCAGGACGTTTGCGTGGAGGCAATGGATTTGTGGGGCTATCGACGCATGGCCAATTTCAGCAATTTTGCTATGGTGCAGCAGAGCTTCGATCCGATTGTGTTGCCGCCTCCATTTACGTGAATCGTGTAATTCTGTGCGAACTGATAACGATAACTAATTCTTCTACTTGGTACATTTTGTTGTGATATCGTCGTGTTGAGCGAGCAAAAACAAATTATATAGAAAAGCATTAGCTAATGGGTTTTTTGTAGCGGGCACACATATTTTTGTTGCTAAACACGCAAAACACACACTTACTGAGCAATAGTTAATGGTCTATACCACATACGAAATACTATAAATATAAATATATATATATACATACACAATATGACTTATACAATATATAATGCGATAATTTTAGTAATTGGCGAATTTTGTGTAGCGTAAAAGATCGAATATCACATTTTTATATATTTAGGCATAGCATTTAAGTAACTGGCAACTGACAACTGACAACTGGCAACTGGCAACTGACAACTGAGAACTTCAACTACTAAACTTCTACAAAGCACAGGCTGGCGTTGTTCTTTGCTTGGCTTTATTCTCAGTATAAATTAAAAAAACTAACATTTTGTAATCTTCTGCTTATAGAGAAAAACAAAAAAAAAAAACAAAAAACAAATGCAATCGCAAAAAAAAGAAGAGAATTCCAGTGATTTAGCAACTAAATACAAGAAAAACGTATCAGCAGTAATTAAAAATACATTTAGAAATTTAGACACATTATCAAGCACAAATACACACACAAAATGTTAAAACAAACACAAGTTTTTCGAAAATGTTGTGCAATAATAAATTAATGAAAGAGAACAAAACAAAAAAAAAAAAACAAGCAAAGAAAAAATCAAAATTGATCATAAACTAAAAAATGGCAGCGTGAATTTGGCATAGCAAAATTATCGTATTATGGAAAGTGTAGAGCAATGAGCACTCGACTCCTAAGCATAAGTTTAAGTGTACATTATTTTAATAATATATATTTAATAATAATAATTACAATATTTACGGTTATTTATTTGTAATTAAATTGTAATTTACATGTAATATATTTTGTGTCAATACCTTTTTTTAAGTTAAGTTGAACTTGTTTTGAATCAATGTTGAATACAAAGACCAGCAATGTGTGTTAAGGAACAGAAGTTAATTAAATTAATACCAAAACAATGTAATATTATTTAATAAACAAATCCGGCAATATTTGCATAATAATATACAACAAAATGAACTAATTAGCAATGGAATAAAGAGAAAAACATTAAATATTGAGTACTAAATTATACCATTGAGTTTTGCTGCAATTTTTTGACTATTTCAGAGAATGGCATTAACATTATTAATAATCTCATACATCATACACCTGCGTCAACTAAAACTGTGTTAATATTTGAAGTAATGGAGAACTTTTGGAAGACTTTGGAAGATTTTTGAGATGCGACCGTATTTTGTAATTTGTGCATTTACTTAATTTGTATACGCTGAAAGTGTACAAAGTTGCCTTTAAGTTAGGTATACCATAATCACAAGTTTATTTTGTTTTATCGTTATCTAATTTATTATCGACATCAGTAAATACCACAATTTTTAAGATAATCGATTGTTATTTGTGTATTTGGCTCTGCGCTCTACCAATTAATTTCTGAATTATCTAATATCGTAATCGCAGTTTGTTCCTATCTCTATCTTCAATCTATTAATGATTTATTTTCATTGATTTATTGCAGACAGTACACTTTTACCTGCTACTTAAGTAAATTATATTGGAGTATCGTAATCGTTTAGTATGTAATTTTATTCTCAATTCGTACAGTTCCCTATTTCAGTAATAACATCTTTATTTTTCTGTTTGTTAGTGATAATAATGGTATAAATTGATTTTATTGTAGATATCGAAAATTTGTGTTAGAAATTGAAAAACTTTTTATGTTATGATAATGCAATTTGGTTCATAAGGAACAGAGTGCTATTCAGGCAGGGTGACATTAATGGTAAGTGACTGTTTCCTCAAGGCAGCTGTCGAAGCATTGATCGTAATATGTCGCTGAAAGAGCGACGCATTCACATTGGCAACGATGAGCTAGGAAAATCCAAGGTTGATCGGAGCGATAGAAATGCAGAGGACCAGCCAATGTTGTTGACTTATCGGAACTATCAATGTCCGGGATTGAGAATAGGAAACTAGATAAACTCACACTAAAAGTAAGTAAGCTGTTTAATACAGTTAAGAGAAGATGGGAAATTATGAAAGGGAAGTTGTTTGGCTTAGATCTAGAGCTGTGCTACGTATTATTACAGTTAAGGATCTCTTTAATACCGAATTGTCATTTAATCTCCATATGTGCACATTTGTAAATGCGTCCAAGGGTGTACTAGGCGTTATTAAGCGTTGTTGAACAGAGTTTCAAGACCCTTTCACAACCATATTTTCCCTATGTTGTCCTATTTCTGAATTCCGTTCATATTTGGTCTAGGAGCAATTCAATGTGTTTAAGTTTTTGAACTGCATTTAGTTTACAATAAATAAATAAATATTTTAAATTAAGTTCAATGGATTTTTAAAAGCTTAAACTCTTAAATTATTTAAAAATTTATGTAATAAATAAATAAAATAAACAAATAAGTTAACAACAAGCTTGAGTTGCTTAATGCCACAAGCGGACCTTTAATTTCAGCCCCAAGTGTATTTTATCCAACCGCATAACCAAAGCATTGCGAGCTTTTGACTGGTGTCAGCTTCAGGTTTTGCACGAACCGTTTACCGTTTATATGCACAAAGCACAAACAATTTATTAAATAATAAATTTTTGTTACTCAAAGCAAACATACTTAAAACATTGGCTAGGTCATAGTTATTTATTAGGATTTGAATTGATTAAAACGGGTTTATTTAATAGTGGTCAGCGCGCTAATTTTTACTTGTAGCTCTATGTTATGAAAATTATTAAATAGTTGACACAGTGTCAAATACATTTTATTTTTGCATTATGGATTGCCTTTTTTTATTAGAAGAAGTGTATTAGTTTAGGTAATGCATATTGGGGCAAGACTACTGTCTGACTGCTCGCATAAATACAATTTATTAATTTAATGCTGAGAATCTCAAACTTGTTATACTTTCCAAGTTTATAGCAATTGTGTTCATTCACAATGCAAATTCTTAACTAAGTTTGACAGCAATTATAGATTTCTTCAAGGAACAAGACCAAATATTTTTGTACTGCACTCTTGCCCTTTCGGAAATTTTGCATATTTGAAGGTTTTTTAATTTGAACAATTTGGCACAAAATCAAGAAGGTTATTTTCTAATTGTTTTGAGCTGATATTGCTTTTGCGCTCTCTAAATTGCAAAAATTTTCTTAAATATTATTAAGTTCAAGGTTGAAGTAAAAAGCCGAAATTAAAGCTATAAAATAGATAAATCAATTCATGTTTTTGTATCCATAAGATATTCTTTATTGAAGTATTATCATGCATAGCAAATATAATCAATTAAACATATTTTACTCTTTCCACTCTATCACAGCCTAATGGTTATTAGTTTTGAGATTACAAAAAAGATTATCTTTCATTTTAAGTGATTAAGCCAATCGTCAAATGTGATATGTAAATACAGCTGCAAAATGAAATTTTAGCTGCCGTTTGCTGAATGGGATTTTAACATAGGGAACATTTGAATGGACATAATCGCAACATTAGCGTGCGATTAAACAAAAAGACCACCGGTTTTGGGGCAGCATAAGCGCCGCCCGCAATAGTTTTACCTATTTCATTATCTGCTAAGCGAAAAGGTGCCCAAAATTCTAAGCGCCGCCTACCACAAGTGTGTGTGCGTGTCTGTGTGCGTGGGTAGACCAGAAGCAGTAACAACAGCAACAACATTAACTGGCTAAATCAAACGCCAGCGAATGGCAGGCGACTAGCACAGCTTTAAATCAACGCGACCTCGCCTGGGTGACGTCAAAGCAGCCGCTGCTGTGTGCTGCGTGGGCGCCGACAGGAGCTTTTTGTTTAGTCGAGACAGCAACCAAAACAGCCAGTTGCCAAGCTTTCATTGAAAGCGCAACAGGAGCCCATCAGCTGAAGTTGAAAGAGTCGGCGTGCGTGCGTGCGTGCGGTCGGCTCCGGCTCGCTATAAAACAAGTGGCCATCGTCGTTAGCGTTGCATTCGTTTCGTGCGCGTCGAACCAAGCAACCCAACCAACAAGCAGCCAGCTGCTCTAAAGGGTTTAAGAAAACAGTTTTGAAAACAGTTAATTGTGATCTCTCTTTGGATTTGCTCTGTCAATTAAGCTTCAGTCAAATTAATCCATTTTTAAATCCAAAAACATATTTTCCTCCTGTCTGACATTTATTTGGAAAAGATTTTAAAATACTATTTACGTGAGTTTTTCAGCGTGTATTTTGCACCCAAAACACGTCATCGTAATTATTTGTGAAGCCAAATCTGATAGATTTCAACTCCAGCGCTGATAACGAATAAAAAGTTAATAAAAACGCCGTATCGCGCTGCAAACAGTTCACGCGAGTTTATCTAATTCGTATTTAATTTAATTGTCGCATTGGCTGCCAGCAAAACAACAGAGAGCAAGCACGTGAGTTTAATATATTCCTATTTTGTTGCCTTATTTTATTATCGAAAAACCCCTTAAATTTATACCTAATTCGATTTGTTTTCCGGTAGTAGAATTTTGTATATCTGTGTTTTAATAGTGGGTCGAGACAGTGCTTTCACTTTCAAATTATACAATCCATGGCTAAAATTTTGATTTCAGAAGGATGTCGAAAATTTTGCAAAATCGTTTCGCTCTCTTGGCTTTCATAATAAGTGACCCAAAATAGAGCTATAGAAATATAGATATAAATATATATATATAACAACAAAGCTGATTTCAGTTAAAATTTACAAATTTCTTAGATGTCCCACAAATCCAACTAGTATCCCAGGTCACTCAAATTATTTTAAAATAGAACCGTAATTCGTTTTTAAAACCCTGGAAAGTTCGTCTGACCTCATACTATACTTTTGAATGAGCACAACTCCCTCAGTTTTAAAGATATCTTGTTGATACTTCCATATACCCATATAGTCACTGTTTCACATAGCTGCCATAGGAACAATCGGTCGAAAAATTGGTTTTAAGTTGTGGGATCAAGATAAATTTAGAGATAATCTGAATCTGATCAAATGTAATATTTCTGCAATACAATAAACAAAAAAAATAATAATTTTTCTTAAAAGTACAAAAACATATTAATATTTCGAACTTCAGATTTAAATTTATGGAATCTAATCTAGACAAAGCCAGTTGTTCTTTTAAGTTTATCTATGATATCAAACCGCTTCTAAATTCTGCTTGCAATTCGAAGTAATCAAAAAGTAATAACAAACAAGAAATCGCTAAACAATTTTGAAGCCATTTCCAAATTGGATAATGTCTGTCCAAAGCCCACATCAAATTTACATCAACGTCTTTTAGGTCATGCTCATAAAATATCAATAATTGTCAATCAATTCTTTTTTTGTTTGTCCACGCACGACAACCCTTGAGTCTAAAGCACTCGAGTCCTTGTGTACATTTCAAATATTTGGCTAATGTTGCGCCACTTTACGAGCGTAATGCAGGATTGTTTTTTTTATCGGATTTGTTAAACGAGTGCTGAGACTTGAGACAATTAATTTCACAAGATGTTAAGTCACTAGATAAAGTGAGTAAGTAAACAATAAATAATTTAAAGATTTGGCATCAACTTACTTCTTAAAAGATAAGTTTTATTATGTTAAGCATACGTTGGCAGAGAATGGTAAAAATTCCCATAGGCTGTTTTGTATCTGTCTCTCTATCTTCAAATTATTATTAAAAAACAAATGACTTCCTTTTATGATAGCAGTGCCTATGTCAAGATACAGCAGACACTTGAAACCAGATTTGTGCCACTCGATAAGAACACAACGTGGGCGTGTCGCGCCCTGCTGCCTGTTGTAGTTGCGATATAATAAGGCGAGGGCTAATAAAAAAAATATGGAAAGAAAACTGAAACAGCGAGAATACAAACCATGTGGAATATGTCCTTAATACGCCCACACGCCCACACGCACACACGTTTACAATCGCATTTACACACGCCCACTATCTGATTGCTACTTGTGTAATGCAGCAGGTTGTCAGTTGATTTCTGCGGGCATTTTCAGAAGAAAAATGTGCATTTGAGATCTATATAAATTCTAAGAACGTAACAATTGACGTCAGAAATCATATTTCTCATAAAATAATTGCATTCTTATGAGCGCAAATATAGAAACTACTGCGTGCCGTTGTTCTCTATTTCAAAGTTCTGGAAAAATTCCAAGAAGTATTACTGCACATAATTCCTAATAAGTGTAACTCACTCGAATGGAACTCACTGATTACTTTTCCAGTGAATAAATCCAACTTCAAAAATAATTGCATACTTTTGCGGGCGAATGCGTAGAGTAATTTTAATTGCCTTGCAATTAATTGGATATCCGTATATATAAGTTGCAAACTTGCAAAATTGGAGGCAAATAGATTGCACAATAAGTTGACAACATGATAGTCCAAGTGGTTAAAAATATTAATGCATATGCGAATATATCTGAGTTGAATTGTAGCTTATGTCTGGGATTTTGAAAGAATAGCACGAATAAGTTCACTAGAAATCCATTATTGAACTCCAAAGGCATTAAAAATGGGTGACAAGCTTCCATATTGAGCAAATTCCCACATGGCAATAATAAATGACAGTGTAGTTCTTTGCACACCGGACGTTTGTTTAAGTGTATTTCTGTTCAAGTGAATTTCTCGTTTCGCATGCGAAATGGATCGTTAGTCCCTTGAATACATTCGTGTCGTAGTCCTTCAGCTGTTTCCTGTAATTTAATAATTAATATGCCTCACTTGGTTTTGACTTAAAATAATCAACTATTAAAAGAAATAAAGTTAAACTTAACAATCATTAATCACTTCACTAGTTTTGATATAATCGCTGGTTGTCATATACATTTTGAGTTATGTTCCATTTGGGAACCACCTATGACAAATTGATTTGCATACCTGCTTATTATGCGAGTACCTGCATCCTGTCATTTGTGCATCCGGCCACATATTTCCGTGCTTAGAATTAATGTGAATAATTTATGAAACAAACTAATGCATACATTTTCAATATTATCAATGGTCACCAATGATACATATTTGTGTCCTAAATGCAAAATCTTTTGTCAGCCAGTCAATCAGCCAGGACAAACCGATTTACTTATTCAAGCGATTGTCATAAATCCTAACATTTTATAAAAGCCTTTGGTATTTTCCAGACACATTTACGAGCAATTATCACGTAATTTTGCATACATTATGAACATGTCAAAAAGTTTAAATTGATTTGCCCGCAAATTGTTAAATATGCGCCAGCGGCGCATTGTGCGTATGCGTAATGTATGTAATATTGATCTGGCGTCGGCAAAAAAATAATGAAAATAAAAACAGAAGTGGCCTCAGAAAACACAATCAATATTCAAGTGCGAATCACAGAATGCCAGACAATATAAGCAAATCGACGAGGCGACAAGAAGCCGACGGCAAATGTTTTTCCTTGGCTTCAGGCGAATGTCAATGCCACAAATTTGGGGCAACCAAAAAAACAAAACAAAAACAAAAAAACAAAAAAAACAGTCAAGACGTTTAAGACACAACAATAAGAGCGTACACATTGTTGAAAGCCAACATCTGCCCAACCCACATCCGCCCTCCTTTGTCACATTTGAACTCTGGAATGGTGGTCAATTGACAACGCCACCTAGCGGTCAGATAATTTATCTTGCCTAAAGCTTAATTAGCTTGCCTGTTGCAATTTTCCACCAAATTAAACTGACAGAAAAGGGACAAAGGAGCAGAGAAGCAGAGAAGCAGAGCAGCATAAGAAAGTCTAAATAGAACAAGGCCTAGTAAAAACAAGAATTTGTATTTCTATAGTTTAATTAAAACAAGCAAAGAACTACGCAAAACTAATTGGATAGAATTTATATAAGAAAAACAAAATATATGTATGGAAACACATATAAGATTGAGTCGTCAGGAACCCGACTCAACGCTCAGTGACAGCTAAACTGCACAAAATATAATATATAATTTTTTATAAACTCTAACATTCAAATATGCACAGGCTGCTACAAGCAAACAATCAACAGGTGACACTTTGCTTTGGATAGCTGCCAGGCAAAGCTAAGTTGAAATATGAGCTGCGATATAAACCCATACATATATATATATATGTGTATTTGCATACTTCTGTAAGTTGCAAGGAATATGAATGCGGGGCAGGGTTGTCAACGGCGGCGAACGGGTGAAAACGGGCGACAGACACAAAGAGACAGAAGCTGAAATAGAGTCGCAGAAGTCGCAGGATCTACGGGTGCTTTTGACGTGTCATAAATTCTGGGCCAAGGAGCACGTGTTGATTCCGAGACGACACATGAGACGTTAGCTCATTAATTAAACTGAACTATTTAAGTTGACAGAATGTGCATATTATGCAAGAACAGCTTAGCACATACAAAATGTAATTAATGGCATTAAATTGGATTATGTTCTGCTATTAATTTTGTAAAATTGGCATAAGACCATCATTGTGGTGTTGTGGCATTCAACGCAGGTGGTGTGAAAATATGGACTTTGAGGTGCAGACAAAGGAATGGATTTTAAAGGACTAAGCACACTTGTCATTTGTTTTGATAAGAAAAGTAATTAATGAATATTTTGAAAGGTAGATGACTGATATATTGAAACATAAATGCCGTTAATTTAATTAACACTTTATGATCTTTAGATTAGGCAGCAATATAATGCAGTAGTCAGATTCGGATTCAGATACCTTAACTAATATTTTAATAATATTTTATAAAATTGTACAAAAGAATATTTCATATTTGTCGCATTTCGTGAAGTGAAAATTCAAATTGTATGTTCTTGATAAACAGGGTATTCAAGTGCATTAATCTGCGAGACAATCAGTCAGTCGGACAGATTCATCGCTCAGTTTTCAGAACGCGGACGTCACATAATAATACTTTATCAGCGTTGAGTGCTTGAAATAGCTCAACAGTTGAGCAGCTTAACTATTTATTAACTGCACAATACAACGCAAATTGGCTGAGACCGCCCTAGCCACGCCTGCACTGTTTGCTGGAAAAAGTAACCACTCTGTCCATAATCAGCACAGAGCCATGTAATTTTCATCCTCTGCTAATTTTGCCGGTCAATTTCTTTGTGGTCTGCATCAAAGTGCGACAAATTTGTCCGGCAGCTGGTGAGGCGACGAAAAAGTTGTCATCAAGTGGATTTGATTTCGTGATTGGTTGCCAACTGTTATCAGTGGACGCAGTTCACGTGCCAGCCCTGTGCCGGGATTATAATCTTCGACTAATTACTTAGCTATTTAATCACAGCCACGCGCTGCCACTCGATGCTGCCAGCCATTTGAACTTGGCTTGTTAACCTGCATCACTGTGGTCATTAAATCAGTTTGACGAGCTGTCAACAACGCACATCGAAATCCATCCTGCCAAGTCAGACTGCTCGTCAGGCACGCCTGCCTGTTGAGTAGTTAACATTTCCCATGGCGTGTCACGCGGGGCAATTAAGTTTTATCGCTTACATTCAAAACAACATCACGATTTGCTCCGGTCCAGAAACTAAGCACATTATGACAGTCATCTGTTGGCTGCGTATGTCTGATATCCCAAAACTCAGCCAGCACATTGTGGTTGCACAGCGACCACCTAACTGAAATTGATGGGTGCTTATTATTGTGGCCGTTTCTGACCTCAGCCAATGCAGCTGGCTATTCGGTGCAAGCAACAATTGCAGCAAAGTAAGAAGAATTTAAACAAGTTCATTTTACTTCTTACTTCTTCTTATTAAAGGGAGCTGACACTTTATGCAGTTAACATTTCCAATTGGAAATGTGTAACGAGTAGTTACAGTGGGATTACAGTGCTGTTGGATGGCAACGCTGGTTAACAGCAGCACAAGTATCAATGGAAGAAGAAGAGTCGCAGAAGAACAGCTGAAAGAGAGTTGAGTTCATGAAGCGCAGCTTTAAGATCGTCAATAAGAAGTCGTCAAAGTCCCAAGTACAGTTGTAAAGTTGTCGGTGCGTCGGGGAATTAAGTCGTTGCTTTATAGAGTCGAAGTTTCAGTCCCACATATATACATAAAGGTTTACAGAAGAGTAAATCTAAAGTAATTATATAATCTTAAAATCTCTAGGTTAAAAGAATCTTAACATAATAGCTTATACAGTTCCTTGCATGAATACTTCTGAAGTCTCCCATTTGACTTTTTCATGTGTGTGAACTGTGTTTTGCCAAATCATTCTGCTCTCTAGATTTAGACATTTTCTACTACTTTTGCTTTTTTCCATATTGATAAAATAAAATTAATTAATTGGTCTTATTTGAAACTTGTTTTTAATTATTTCATATTCATTTTCATTAACACTATTATTATTAATTTACTTAATTTATAAATTTTTAGGCAAATTGGCAGACCTTCACTTCCTTGCATCTTATTTTATTAGAAGTCCGAGATTTGATGTCACGCTTAAATGTCAAATAACGATGGCGAATTCCACTTTGAATAATTGTAATGAATGAATGCTAAAAGCTGACAAAATTAATTTGGACGGGTTATTGGGCTAATGAGCTAAAACAATTTATGCCATCTTTGCTAATTGTGTCCTGGGGTAAAAGGGTACCATTAACTTGTTCAAATCAATAACTAATGCAGATGAAAGCATTTTCAACTTCATCAAGAATATGTATTCTTAATTAGCATCAACAACATTTGCATACTCCCTTCTTAGATTGAAAACCATAAAAAACCATAAAAAAGACATTTTGCATTATATAATAAAAATCGGACAATGAACATGTGTCAAGGGTATATGCTAGTCGAACACTCTCACTTATTTTTAATTGAAGATTTATTTACAAATATAAATTATGCCTTTATAATTTTGCGTCACACCAAGTGTTGATGAGATGGCCAATTAATTAGCTAATGAATTTCCATTTTGTGCGGCAGGATAACTTTTGTGTACAGGCGCCATGAAAGCATTTACCTGCAGTTTGTTTCATTTAACGCCGGCCGAGCAGCAGAGTCCCTGTCCACCACCACCGGCCGCAGGACAAACACAGGCCTATCAGAGAGCGGCGGGCCTTTCGGCCCGGCAACGGCATTTGACTTCCTCACATTTCTGCCAAGTAATTAAGTCAAGAGCGCTTAAAAAATTCAAATGTTGTGCACGGGTCATAAATTTGCACCTGGGGATGCCAGTTTTGTAGCATAGTGTTGGCATTTAATATTTATGTACTTAGACTTAGGCTCATTAGCGCACACAGAAAGAGAACAGTCGAAACAATGCGGCCAAACTGGCTAGGCGCTGTACAACCTTCCATTGTTACCTGTTTGAGTACCCTAGCAAGGGGTAATTTGTCGAAAGGAGTGTGTGTCGAAGGAGACGTCTCCTGCGTCCCCATTTGTGTATGTATACCAAACACCACCTGAGCGTATTTTTCGAAAAACTCTTCGTAACAGTTCGTAAAATTATCTGCTTGCAAGTTCATATATATAGATTTTATATATTTATCAGAAATTTCAAAGAAAATCTTCTAATGGGAAGGCGTCTAATTGGAGACATAGCATAAAAATGGTTGCTCAGATTAGTCAGAACATAAAGCAAAATCGAAAATCAACAGAGCGTTGCTGAGTTGCCCGCAAGCGGAACAACCTGTACCAGAACCCCTGCAAACCACGATGCTCAAAAAATATCCAATGTGTTCAATTGACTGCCCGGGATGAGCTGGTGGGCTCAACAGGTTGGCTATGGCTGTTATATCCTGACTGCACATCCTCGTAAATCAATCAGACGCATTGCTACATTTTAATCTAAAGCACAACAGCAGCAGAGCAGAGCAGGTCAGGTCAGGTTAGCGCAGCTCAGCTCAAATGTCGCCATGCACCAATTGTTTCCATCACTTGCCACATTCGAGATGTGGCCTTTGGGGTCACGCTGAAAACGAGCTTCGTTATCCACATGCAACACATTCAACCTGACAGTGCTGCGTAGGTGTGGGCGCACCCAAACTCATACATATACTCGTACACATGTTGTCGATACTCGTCACAATGTGAGTGTAATTGATGCTTGTTGTTTGCTGGGTCAACGCTGGCCAAGCACCACAATCGTTCATCACAGCAGCACCACAGAAGGAGCTTGAGTGGGTGAAACATGAGGAAATCGGCCATAAATCTTGCGCTTGATTTTTAAATAAATAAAATTAAAGAATAACAATAAACAATAACAATAACATCATCAAACATTGCTGCCACAGTTCATTGAAATTGAATACCAACGAAATTGGTTATTATTATTACCAAGGTATGTTTACAGTAAAAATGTGAACTCTTTTTTGTTATTGCCGTCCAAAGTGTTGAAGTTTGTATACAAATATATTTTTTATGGCATATCAAATTAAAATCGCGTAGATTCCATTATTCAGTTTTATTTCCATGCGATATGCAAAACAAATAACATTGCTTTCATATACATGGATTTAAGTGTGTGTGTGTGTGTGTGTGTGTTGTGGCAAGTTACAATCAATGTTGCACTGCCATAGCCTTGAAAAAAAGTACATTATTATGCGACTTTTTATAACTCAAAGATATTTCGACTTGGACTTGTTTTATGATAAAAAGTTACTGTAATAAAAAAGTTAAATAATTGAAAATTACAAAACATATTTAATGTCTGCCAACAATGTTTTGATTGCATGCCACAAAAACGATATTTTGCCTAAACATTTCTTTTTTATTAACCAATATTGCATTGTTGAAATATTTGTGTCTAATAAAATTCACATGTTTGCCGAACACACACATCAAATTATGTTTGATTCATTATACGCATGTTTTTGTCCTGCTTCATGAATGGATACGAAAATTAATGGCCACGCCCACTTCTGCCTAGAGCCATCAGTCTTTAAAGAGTTAAATATTGAGAAAAAAATTATTCGTTGGCCTCACTTTTCACTCAATTTTGGAGCTAAAGGCACCAAATTTAAAATTCAAACTCCACTCATATTTGATCAGCTAACAGGGTATTCCACAGTCGGTCTCGCTCGACTGCAAAGCTAACAAATATTTTCATTTTCTTGTGCTGCATATCTAGTTTTTTCTATTACTTTGTAATGTTTTGATATGGCTACTAGGGGACCCAATTGCCCTGCGTACGCCCTTCAGTAGTTCCCATAATTTAACTTGCAATCACAGCTTGATGGTAAATTCTATTAAGGAAAGATTTTCAAATTTTGATTCATTTCCATATACACTTTATCGCGTGCTGAGCTGCATAAAACAAGTAGCCCACAAAACAAGACAATTAATAGATAAAGCTGCGCGTCATGAGATAAACCATCGAATACAATATTCTCACTGACATATATCTGCATATTTGTCTGTAATCACAGCTTTATCTAATTCGACAAAAAAGTTATGTGAGTGCATAGCACAGATAAGGCAAGTTTATTACGTGTTTTATGCGAGACCCACTCAAATGCTGCGCATTATTGTTCTTAATGTATCCCCCCGTCAAATCGCCCCAATTGCTACTTATTACAACAATATTGTGTATTTTTAGATACACGATGCTCGTTCATATTAATGAGCAGCTAGTAGTTGGCTGGCATTATAGTATTTCTAATCAAAACAGTGACGTTAATTTCAGATTAATTATTTCTAAACATATTCCACGCAGCTGCCAGCTAAGAGACTAACTCAATTAGCGAGTTCTGCAACACTTCTCGTTCATTGCGCAAAAACTCAATTTACAGCCTTGAGCAAAATTCGTTACAATAATTTGAAACCTTGCTTAAAAGAAAATAAATACTCTTACTTCTTGCAATATTTCTCAAAATACAGTGCAGTTGATTTATGGTCTCTGCGTTGGTTAAAATTGGTTACGTTGGGTTTGGTAATTGTTAAGAGTAGTTTATCCTAGTCCAGGACATTTTGCAGCGTTTTTAATCGCGACAACATATATTTGTAATTTAGGATGTCACCTGTGTGACCTGTGTTGATTGTTGCTGCTAGAGTGTTTCTCATTAGTCGAGAAAGTTGCTCGTCCCAAACGTTCTTAGGGGGAGTATATGGAGGCTCCAGCCCAGAGCGTCAATAGGAGTTGTTCGTAGAACGCCTTTGATGGTCAATTCAGCAGTCAACTTTTTGAAGACCCAGAAGAAAAACGTCATTAGACATTCAGAAAAGAGGTAAACAGCAATTTTGTATTTGTCTTAAGGCATTTTCCACTTAACTTTACTTCTAAAATGTAGGAAAAGCAAATATTTGCATGGTTTTCATTTCATGCTTGATTGGGCGGCTCATTATGGCCCTGTTTTAACTTGATTTAATCAAGCGTTAAGCAAAAAACATTGGTTGCAAATTTAAAAAATTGATGTTTAATTAAAATTTTGGAATTTGTATCTTATGTTCACGAAATGCCGCATAAATTATGTGTAATAATGTATAATAATATTAATATAATAAATTAATATTTTGCGAAATTAATTATTTACTAATTATTTTTATTTACTTTTTTATGCTTTAAATAATATAATTTAACATTATTTTAAAGTTCATCTTTTGCATTTCATAAATTTTATTTATTTTATTACTTTAAATTTTAAATTTGAGATTCAAGAGCCGTGTAAATGAGTTCAATGATTTGAAACCTTCTAATTACACGTAATTCGTCTGTTTTCTATTTTGCTCTTTTTTCTGCACAAGCGCCCCAAAAATTATGTTATGTTTGCCACAGTTATATATATATATATACATATATATATATGTTTTGAATGCCAGACAGCCAGTGAAGCCAAGCATAAATCAAGCTGGAATGCCTGCTTCTCCGGCTTCTCCTCCCAAGCTTGCTTTATTTCGACAGACGCGCCTCACGAGACGTTACATAAATCAAAGAAGGACCTTCGACTAAGATGTATGCAGGATTTGCTAAGCACTTAACAAGTATTTAACGGCACGCCCACATTTATATTGTGATGATTATGGGCTGCCATCTAAATTGTATCAATTTCATTAGCATTTGTAATTATGAGTTTAACGCGGCCAATATTTCCAAAGCGACACCATTAATAATACAGCCTCTTGAGGGATTTCAATCTAATATGCTTACTACGTGATTGAATACGAACAGAACAGCAGATACATCATTTCATCGACAAATTCCATAAGCAGACAAAATATGTATCAACAGGTGTTTACATACCATTTAAAGATATGCCTTTGGGTCCCTCAAATTGAATGCTTCGATTTACGATGAGCACTTCTTGATGGGTAGACAGTCTTGACAAGTTGCCCCCAATAATCACTCATGAATGAGAAACTGTGATTTGCATAATATCACAATGGGTAATATGCTAATTACTCGGCTAGAGCATATACAAAAAATGTGCGAATATGATTGTGAATATGAATATGAATTGATGAATTGATCAATAATATATCAAGGAGATACCCACCGAAAATCTTACTTATCTTGCAAATTATTTTTTTTATTAATATCGGTTCCAATCAATCGATTCCAACGAATTTATATTCCAAGTTTCAGTTTTCTGTGTTGGAAATAAACACACCAAAACTAAATACACTTCTTCCTGATCAAAAAAGTAAAAAATTAGTATAATTTTGTGAGCTCAAGAGTAATTAAATACATTTTGCTTGCTCAAAAAGAAAACAACTTTGCTTCCTTGTCGCATTGTGCCATAAACCTGTTAATTGCCATAAATAAATTGTAAAGTTTGAGGAGCACTTCACAGAGCCACAAAGACTTAAATCGCTTTACCATTTACAAGTACATATAAAGTGTCGCAAAATGTGCATCAAAAAATTGGCTGAACATAAATAAAACAAAAAAGTCCCCAAAGAGCCACAGTAAGAGCAAAAACATGTGTCAAATGCCATTAAATTAAGTGTTGCAAAACGCATAACATATTTTGTGCACTCTTAGCTATTACATTTTCCATTTACAGTGAGGCAGTGAGGAGGAAACTGAAACGAAACGAAACGAAACAAGTAACGGTACATATGCACAATGCTGTTAAACTTTTATTTATTTATGCATTTACAGCATATTAAGTGTCGATTTGAATTTATGTCATGTTATGCTAGGTGCAATTTATATCAAAATGTGTATTATGTTTTCGATGTGGAAAGCAAATGGCGAAAACATGCCGCAAAATTTGATATTGGAGCGCTGTTGCCAATTAAATGGAAAACGAACAATGAATATTATTTGGAACAAGAAGGAACACAGGATTACATAATACACCGAAGACTGCACAACGTAATTACAAAGAGTCATTTCAAAATTGTTATGGTTGTGTGAGATATCCGACCTTTGATGATAATTACTCGGCGGGCCTATTTGACCTATGGAAATTCCCAGGAGTTAGTCCAGATACCAAAGATACTTGCCACAATCGAAGTGCCCTTTTGTGACTTGCGAATTGGGAAACTCGGTAAATAATTGATATACCTTAAGTGTGAGCGACAAGCGTCGTCAATTCGTAGTGGTAAAACGCACGAATTAATTACAAATGCATTAAGTAGTAAACAGCAACTTAAAAAAAGATTAAATGATTTCCATTCGTTTAAAAAAGTGGCAAATAATTCAACATTCTTAAAGGTCTTCTCGGTATTGTTGTGTTGCAATCTGTGTTTGTGATTCGTGCATCTGCTTGTGGTGAGTGCTGCGCTTCAAAATTGCATTCTGTCTTCTGCGGTTTCCTAATGCATTTACGTTGCAGTCGATGTAAGCCCCATTAACCGCCCAATCTAGCATGTGGCCATTTCCGTGGCAAAATGGAAAGGCAAATCGGAGTTGCCGTCGGCATTGGCCTTAAGCAAATGCGTCCATCAAATTTTGGCCATGTGATTGAGTGCCTGTCTCGATTTGTAGCAATGTAATTAAAGTGTTGCATTGTATTTCACTGACTTTAGCTTACTTATTAATGATAACAATAACTGTTCGGAAGAGTTGTGAGATGCCAGGCCAGTTCTATGAATTATTCATATAGATGCCAGTATTCATCTTAAGTGTCCATATTTTGGCCAGCTGGTTAAACTTTCTAAAACTCTAAGTGAAAAGTTTTCATTTTCATTAACAGTTTTATTTATAAATTGCCAGCTGCCAGGAAAAGTGGTTCAATGGATTTGCCAGATTTTCTTCATTGTGCAAACTTCATATAAATAAATTATGCGCATTGCTGTTCGCAACTTGCCTCTGAATCTGTTACGGGGCTTAAGTTGCACTTCCGAGAAGCACTGCCTGTCACTGCATCTATTACGGGTTGCCAACGAACACAATTTCCATTACGCCATTAGTGCCACATTCTACGAAAAGTGAAAAATAAACATTGCAAAGAAACAACATTCCGTGTTGCATAGCTGAAAGGGCGAATTGCATTGACTTCAGCACGTCTCCTAACAGTCGCCAGGCAGCTGCTGCCGATTCTAAAAAATAATAAACAACCCGTTACTATTGAGCTCATAAAAGTGGGCTTCAGCAAGTGCCCACACATTGGCACTGAACTGCAAACGCGTCTCTTTTTTGAAATGAAGTCGGTGTCTGGATACGCGCTTTGTGAACTTTTCTAGTATATTCTACTGCTAATTGGATGATTTTTATGTGGCAGCCAGTGATACCAAGGAACAGGTTTATAAAGTTCCGTTTGAAATCATGCATTAAAAAAAATAACACTTGAATACTTTTCAGAAAAGAATTCTTTTTTTTATTCCCGAGTTTTAAACTGTGGCCATTTAGTAAATTGGCATTCCAATTTATTATGCTTACCACAGCGTCTACAGCGTCCAATTAAATAATTAATTGTAAGTTATTAATTTTATCACTTAATTTATCAACTAATTATCAATTTAATACAGCAGCAAATCAGCAAAAGTCTCAATTAATTTTTAATTATTTTACCTCACTTATATTATAATTTAAATATTATTATTTTATTTACATAAATTTAAAACCTATTTAATTAAATTTGTAGACTGACAACTTATACGAACGTGCGATAAATAATGTTGAGTTTTTCTTGTTGTTAATTAGGAATTTTAATTAATTTTTAAATTAGGAATGCTTGAATAAATTGATTTTAAAGTTAATCATTTACCATTAATATAAGTGAAGCGATGTTAGAATAAAGATAACCCCAATTAAATGTGTGAATTTACAATGATAGAGAGAAGTCACTCTCAATTATTATCTCAATTATAGACAAATATTTATCAGCATAGGACTAAATCGTATTAGCTCGTATAGGAACAATCTGTCGATATTAAATTTAATTTGAACCTTCGGAGTAAGGTGAAAGAATGAAATCGTCAGCGGGACAAATATATCTGTTCTTTATTATTTATACTTATTCAATTTATAACATTTCCTGCTAATAGTAAGATCTTTTTCTTTCTCCAGGTCATCTTAAGGTAAGTCTACGGCTCATGGCTTTGTCTTTCATGGTAAATTGCCAAAATGAAAACTGACAATTGGCCACTGGGCAAACTTGAGCCGGCTGCTGGTTATTTGAAATTGCATAAGCTCAGTTGATCGATTGACTCTGTCAAGGCAAGAGTTTAATTGATTACCCGCAGCTCAACATCAATTTTGAAGTCACAACTGAAATACATATCCGAATGTTCTAACATTCGAATTGTTGACTAACTGACTAACGTGTATTTTGTGTAAAGGAAGCCAAGTGGAGATTAGAAAATATGTCAGATTATTCACAACTGTCAGTCGTCTCCATCAGTGCCTTGGCTCCATTCATTGAAAAGCATTTTGTGTTTTTGGGTCGCTTCAAGTGAAGGATTTCACACAGTGTCTGAGGAACCACCGACAGACACACTCAACATATGCCTACAGTCCTTGTTGCCCGTCGAGTGAACACATTAGCACTTGAATGGGATTTTTGACTATCAAAAGCATGAGGGAAAAACAGTAGGAGAGGCTTTCCTGACTTAGTCATATGTAAATATACAAGCTACATTTTGATATTGCATTTTTTGTAAAGTAAAAAAATATAATTTAATACAAATTATATAACGATTTATTGAACGTAGCTTATTTATCAGGGAAGCTATTTAATCTGTTGAAAATTGTTTGATTTTCTAGCATGCAATTTTTCGAATTATTTTAATAATACCTTTGTTAACTAGGAAGGACAACACTGAAAAAGTAATTATTGTTTTTCGTTGAGAATTTGATTGTAAACAAAATCGCATTTTATTAGGACATCCAAAAGGTCCTCGCATAAAACACGCAGCACGCGAGACATGCGTGCACCAACTTTTTACCCGCACTGTGAGCTACTTATGCGACGGTGTCAAGTCAAGACAATTGTTACTGCTGACGTTCCGCCCGAGCAGGTGGGAGGAGCATTTTGTTATTATTATGATGAGTCCACAGGATGTCAACCAACATGCAACTGCGCTGCGAAACACAAACGTGTCTCAGCTCATAATAGAAATTCATTCGCTCTTCATGAGCATACATACATACACATACACAGCTGTTCTGTTAAAGGATGCACAGTTCAGAATTTGTCAGCAGTTTTTAGACTATGCATTTGTAATTTGACGACAGGAACTCGTTGACCTCGTTAGAAAAAACCTGACAATTTGGATACCATCAAAATATATTTGCGAACGACACAAATATTTCAGGTTTCAGGTTTCTTAATTATTATAAACTGAATACAAGGCACTACAGTGTAGAGGAGAGATTATATTTTCTAATAATTCGTGTTGCTGAAAGTCATAATTTTCTCTAAAATCCAATAAAGTGTTCATGATTGCCAAAAGTTGAATTGTACAATGTATTAATTTAAATTAATCAAATCCATAAATATTCAAATAAGTAAGATAAAATACAGATTACAGATTGACAGATTTATCTCCTACAGTTTATATTTTCAAATACTGTAGTCAAATTTCATGAGTTAAAAATGTTAAACTGAAGAAGCAGTCGAATAATAGCTGAAAACAAGTAGAAAATGTGTTTTTTTTTTGAGATGCTTGACGTGTGGGATACAAAGCTTTAGAATTATTATTTAAATATATATAAATAAATATAAATAAATATATAGATGCTATTTATTTTAATTTCAATGTGTATCCACGAGTTATCGATTGCCCAACATCCTGTGCGCATGGCACGCATATCTTAACACTTTCGAGTCATATTTAGAAGATAAATATCGAGAATAATTTGTGATATAAAAATCTAAAACGGTCAACGGCAAAATCTTAAAGCATATTTTTAGCTTTAACACACACATTTTGCAAAGAGTCTGTGGTTTGTCAGCGAGGTGGATATTTTGAAAACATGTGTCAAGTTTAACAGCTTTAAGGCACGTTTAAGTGAGCAGATATTGGCATTGATTGGCTCCGGTCTGCCCAGCAGGATACGGAACAGAGAACACCGGACGAACACTAAAACGAGAACATCTCGCCTGACAGCCTTTTTGACTAATTGACCTGCAGCCTGTGTGCGGAGCTGGCAACTGATAACAACCCAACTGAGTAGTTATCCCATGGCTACCATTGGCCCCCAAAGCGTTTCGTTGCTACACAAGGCAAAACCTATTAATACAGAAATGCTTACGCTTAATTAAGCTATCGATTTGAAGCTGCAGAAACCAACACACAAAAAATGCAAATATATAAAAAGCGGGGACATGCAAAACAAATTTATAATCAAACTTCCAATATTTTGGTAAAAACAATATATGAGTGCAAGATTTGCATCTTAATAGCTAGTCTATTTTGGGTGTAGATTTGCTGATGTTGACTTAAAAAAAATACAAATAAAATATATACACAATTCGTTCACAAATGTTAGTTAGTGATTAAACAGCTCAGTGACACCGTTCCCATGCCACACAATCCATTCTCAATGGAGTTGCAATGGATTTTAATACTACTTAATGCAAATCGTTTTGAGCTTCAAAATTTAAACCAAAATTCTTGTTCTTATTCTTATTCCTATTCCCGCAACCCAACAAAGATTCTAGTATTCGTGCAGGAGCTGGGGTTGATGGAGGAGCTATAGGCTCAGAAGGGGCACAATAGATCTTATAAGTCGCTGTGATGGTTCCCCAATTTTATTTATACGGTCAGAAATCTTTCAAGAAATGCAACAATTTGAAGCAAAGGCATAATAGACCTTATTTATTTATAATAATAACATATGGTTATCGATTGGTATGTTATCGATTTCGCAGTTCCCAGTGGGAGTAATACTCCAGTCTCAAGCATGTTCAAATCTATATCCCAAGTAGTACTGTTATTGAAACATAATCGCTAAGATTTGCTTAAGCAGCACTTCATACAACTTCAAGTTTCCGCTAAGCACTCAAAATACCTACTAACGATGAATGAAAAAGCGCACAGGATAAATCATTGGTTTATGTTTACTTAACACTCTTAAGAGGCAAATAACCAAATTATATGTACAATCCAAAGGGAATACTCATTCAGGAGTTGACTTAACGGCATTTATATGAATGCCACATCTAGATGTAGAGCTGTAAGTTATCGACTCCTTTGTTGAGTGCGTTAGAATTTATGAAATTAATCTTTCAACATGTTGATCGATGGAGAATGCTTCAAGGTGCACAGACAGAACTCGCAGCAATACGCACTATACGTAATTAATAACGCTGTCAGTGGCTTTTAAGCCAAAAGCAACTCCAGACGTTCACAGAGCCAACATACACGATACAGGATATATTTCATTAGCGAAATTGCAACTGAGTGCAAAGGGGAGAGGTGGAACCAATGTGAGTTCATTGCGAATATTAAATTGAATTGTGTACATTGACAGGAAAGTGAGCCATAAATTGTATAAGCCATCAATTGAAAAATGAGCGTGCCACACGTTGACAGTACTTACGTAAAAGGGTTTTTTTTCACTCAACATGTAACGAGTGCACAATGTCAATAACATTTGCATAAAGTGCTCATGTGGCTGCAACTTTTGTCACAGACAAAAAGTGTATCTAAACTTAGCCACAACTTGCTTAAGGCCAATGGCACAACTAGTTATTCACAATACGGTTCATTTATTGAGCTATTACCTGGCACTCAAATGCGAGCACGTTCCAGAACTGACTAAGAATCTTTTGTGCCAGCGGTTAACAAACTTGACTCTCTGTGCGCAGACCTGCCATCTGATGACAGGTTATTTTCCTTTATTTACTTTTTACCCAATGCTAATGCCAGCAGATGTCCATTGTTGATTTTGCCTGAGATAATGTTCCGATGTGTTTATTATTGAATCGGTTGGCTTGGCTTGCAAAGAACTTTATCAAACGAAAAGTTCGACAGGTGTCCAGAATCCTCAGTCTAGACAAAGGAACCCCCAATGTAAATGCATGCTGGCTAACAAATATTATACAACTATTTCAAATAATTCCATACTAGGAGCTGTCTTAAATAAAAGTCTTCTCAATACCTATTATTATAGGTTACAATTGACCTAGCAGGCTGCAAACATGGCTAATAATAATAACATATTATTACATTTACATATCAATAGCGGCACACCGTAACTGCGGGTTCAACTTCAAAACAAGGGTCATAACTATATGCAATAGCGCTGATTGTTTAGACACAAAAGATTTCTATGTCTACAACCCTAATTACACACAAATTCCCTGATGAATTTTATGATTTTAACCATGCACATAAAACCAATGCATTACTACTACCACTAATACCCGAAAAGAGTTTTAAAAAGTAAAAGCCCCGACAAGAAATAACTTTTATCTTTGCTGTTGCATTTCAAAACACGCTTTTCTCATTTCTTTATTCACAGCGATTAACTCTTCTTCTTTTTTTTGGTGATCGACATCGATATCAATGTTAAGCACACATTTGCATGTTAGATTACAGATGTTATGTTATAGTCATAGAACTACATCACTAGTGGCCTGTTATTAACATTACTTGAGGCCTTCTGCACATCTGTAATTAAATTGTAGGTAATTTCGTCATATGGGCTTTCATCTTTCAGTTTCAAGAAGCAGCATTAGCTTTAAACCGAATGGGCCACTTAACACATGTGGTATGCTTTCTGAAACCCAAACTCATAGCCAACAGCTAGTAAATGTGCACGCACACTCGCAAATGTACTTAGAGAGGCAACAGTCACAGACAAAAACTGGTGCAACAGTTTCAGATTACAACTGAAAACTGCTCCAACTCCCACCCAGCAGAGGCGACAGCAGCTTATTACAACGCAAAGTGCCCAGTGCTTAGTACTTAGTGTGAAATTTGCGTTCGAGTAAGTTCGCAGACAACATGTTGGCCGAAACCATTCTCCGACATGGACTGCTTTATGTGTCTCCCGCTGTGCGTCGAGTGGCTCAGAATCCCCAGCAATTTGTCGCAACCATTCGCATTACATTACAAAGCGTTGTACAAATAGAAATTGTTCTCTCTCAAACTAAAGGGATTTGACCTTAATGTTCGCCTCAATATATGCAACGATTTTGCTGTTTACCAAAGTCTTTCATGCGTTCATGAAAACTTAAACACGTAAATAGTGGAAGCGCAATAGAGAAATATAAATACAGAGATAGAAAAAGATATACAAAGAAAATAAATAATATAGTTTTTTACTCATCAGCGAAGGAGACACTTTGAATAACTAACATTTGAGTATGCAAAGCTTTTACTGTGTTTATTCTAGCTTAATCTTGTGATTGTTGACCGATTATTGGTTAATTCCAGCTCGGTACAAGTACCTGTTGAGTAACAGAACAAACCTTTGGATACATTTTGTTTGACTTTCAGAATAGCTAACGATTCGGGGTTTTGCCAATAAGTCTTGCCTTCCGTCATAAGCTCACACTTTCCATCAATAATCGCCTTAAGATCGATTGACAATTGTGAGCTCCCCTTTCTTAAATTCTGTAGCAATTGCTTCTTGTTGTTTGCGTTCAGAACCAATCACCAATTTATTTGACTGCTTCCTGTCACTTTGTGTCAAATTTTTCTGTTTTGTCTACAACCAAAATGCAGAGCTATTTTGGTCTTTCGGGACAATGCGCATAGTTACCAACTGGTGACAACTGTGATCATAGATAAAGTACCTTAGGACCGGTCCTAATTTGCCTTATCGATATTCATCTTTTATTAAAAAAGCCTCTGAATATTTGACTACTACTATTAAAAATAACATTAATCTGAAGTGAGATCCTATAAAGAAAACATTGTCTTTTTTATTCACGTATTAAATCAGAGCACATCTCCTTTGGTTAAATATTTAATAGAAGCATTTTATTTTCTTGCTTACAAATATTATTAATTCATCTAAATATAGCGAAGTAAATTTGTTACAGGACTTTAATAACAAAAGAGGATGCAGATAAAACCAGTGTTTTACGCTCAAGGAAATATTAAATTAGTTCGCAAAATGTTACTATTAGTTACAAAGAAGCACACGATTTTTGCGCATCTTGTGGAATTTTGAAATTATTTTCTAATTTCGAATGGTTTATATTTGAAATTTAATATCTTTTTTTTCACAAAAATGTATAAAAATTAAATTGTATTACGTAAACTCCTTAGATAATTCTAAAGTTGGCTCAGTATATTAGTCTAAGACACCTTTTAGACTCGTTAGAAAACCAGCATCAAGTGCAACACAAAATTATGGAAACGCAGATAAGAGGTAACCCAGCAACTCTTTGGGGACATCACGCACGACACATGTTGCAAAATAAAACAAAAAAATACAAAAATGTTTGTTTGCCTACATAAAAAATACATTTGTACAAATACAAATGGCAAATATGTAAGCGTTGCGTGTTGCATACTCTTCTCATTGTTATACCCTAACTGAGACTATTTCATTGTTTGCGTCAAGTGTGAAAAACAGTAAAAAAAAATACTTCCGAAAGGAATGAAAAGTTGTTCGAATTGAATGGAAATATTAATAATAAATTTATATTATAATTTATTGTACATGCGAGCAGGTGGACTCCACTCTGCAAGGGTATGCGGCCTTTGGCGTGCCTAAGAGAGCTGTTTTTCTTGTCTTTTTTTTAGGCAACGTTTTTTGTTGTGCATAAGCACGATTCGCAGCACTCTTCGCAGCACTCTTCGCCGCCCTTTAAAAGCATTGTGCGCTTGCGTTTGTTTTGTGTAGTGCCACATTTATGTATCTTAAGGGAGCTGTGCCATTTAGGATTCACATCATCAGATTACCACTTAAATATGGTAAAATATATACCTTATTATTTTAATAAAGACAAATATGGCTGTACACATTATGTGCACTTAATGAAATCAAATTGTGTGTTCCCTTGTAATGTTTTATGCCCGTTATTAAACAGTTTCTATTATTTCTTCTCGGTATGAATTTTTGCAGAATTAATTAGATGAAATAACAGACTTTATTATTTTACTCAGAGTTTTGCACATTGCAGTTATGGAGGCTGCTGGAGATTGGGCTCTCTGATCACGATTCGACTAATTTTGCAAACTGAAACTTGGAAAGATAACATAAGAATACCCCAATCCCCTCCCGGCTAGGAGTGCTTGACGACGAGTTACTCTATACCCGATATTTAAACTTTTCTTTAAGATGTTTTTCGGAATTTGTGACCACACCAAAAATGCTTTTTATCGATATTTGCGAATATTTTTGTAATTATTTGATTTCCGCTAACTGTTTGTGAAGGTCGAGCTATATCGCAAGGGCATTTCTCAGTTTGTATGAATTAGAAATGAAAATGATTGAAAATGTGCTCAATTGAAATTAAACTCAAAAGATACGGGAAACGGAAATGGCGGCATAACGAACAGCTTTGGCGCAGTTGCTGTATCCTCATTAATTTTCGCAGCATTGTGAGTGATTTGTGATTTAATAGAGGCAACTTTCTCCGGATATTATCAAAATAAAAGAATGTGCGCTAATTAGTCAAACGCTGTCAAAAGCTGAGTAAAAAAGGGTGCGGCAACTAATTCAAGTGGAAAAACAATTTTAATTGTATATTTAAGTCGGAAGCTGAACAAAAGTCAATTAGAAATCGTCGCCTTAAGGCTACCAATAAAATTTCGATTTAATAAATCGAAAAGTTGACACTGCTCCATTGCGAGCATACAAATGAAGGTGACAATTAATTAAGTTTGAAAACACTTGTGCATATTTTTAAGCGCGACTGACAATGAGTTGACAAGAAACACGTTTTCAACAACACGTATTAACACGAGGAAGTTGAAATTAATTTTAACATTGACAGTGCTGAAAAGCGTCAGCAAAAACCAAAATTCTCTTCTGTCTCCAGCTGGATAAACTACGAATTATGTGTTGGCATTTTAGTTATAAATAATTAAAAAAAAGTTTTTTGAATGAGTTTTTTTAAAAGTGACTGATTTTTATGTATTCGATTTATTGAAGTGGAAGTGAGCAGTGGGCGTGGCATGAATAGTAGAAATTGTATTGACCTTTGAAGAGGGTCAACCACTTAGCTTACGAATTTTACAGCAGTTTAATTTACACAATTTATTCTATTCATTCATATTCATAACTATTTAAAAATGAAATTGTGTTTATACTGACAGAATTCCACAAATAATTCCATGCAATTAATTAAAATATGTTTTTTTAATATAGAGTCGTCTGTTTACCAAATGCGGTGAATTCCACAATTAAGTGAACATAACAACTAAAACCCCATTAATAATTTCGGACTAATTTAATCTGTTAATTTTTGGGGGTGCGCGAAATACATGTATATTTAATTAACATAATTGCAACCGCAGCACAAAACTGTCACCAGCTTCACGCTTCATCGTGCAAATAATGTTAATGGGCTTTCAATTAGGTTGGTGACCGGCTCAGGGCCCAAGCCCCACTGGACCAAATGTTTTGCACGTAGTAGCGCCTGAAAGTTGGCAAACGGCACAGGCCACTGCACAATCAGTCGTAAACAATAACTATGACAACAACAAAAAGTGAGAAAAACATTAAAAAAAACACGAGTTGAATTTTTTTTCGTCCTATGCCCTTGTATACCCTATACCATATACCCAAAGTATTTGAATTATTTCGTGAAGTGTGACACATCTCGTATTTTAGGGCAATAATTATTTGTTTATTAGTTCATCAAAAAATGTATGCCAAATTCATATTTTTTTGTTACATATCTGAATGAAGTATAGTTTTAGCAAGTTACTTGAAAATACAAAATTTTAAACTCGGGGATTATAGTTAAGCGTGTGCTAAATATTCCTGATCTCTATCAATATTGTCCAGCTAGTCTGACAGTTTTGAAACTATTTTGCTGAAGTTTGACGTCAACGTCAAAATGAAAGCGTATAAAATGTTCGGTGAACAACTTTTACCGTTTAATTTGCAAGCTCTAACAGTTTTGACTGTTCACTTTGCTCGTCCTGGTCGCAGGAGCATGACAGCCATTCAGTGAGCCAGTCGGCCAGTGAAAACAACTTTTCACTAAACTGTCACTTGGGGTTCTGGCCATGTTATTTCGTGTGTAATTACGGCATTCAGCGACTCGTCTCCCTCCTCCCTAGCCAAGTTCAATTTAAAGTTTTCCGCCGACTTACAACAAAAGCACCAAAAAAAAAAAAGTAAATAGAAAAGGTCAAAGGCAGAGTCAAGGCATTCAGATGGTCTGAAAACATTCCGGAACGGGTCTTAGACATTGACAAGGTTCTTTGTCGTCCAAAGATTAGCCGTGTGCTAATGAAAAAGCACTTTGAATATTATTAAACAATAGAAAGTTATAATTGAATGCATATTATGAATATAATCATACGACAGGAAATTGTCGAAGATGTTAAATCAATTGAATGAAATCTCGGAGAATTACTTAAGTCAATTAACACTGTTAATTGTCAACGATATTAATTTGAATATTAAATTATTGACCCATGCCAGTTTTGTTATTTTCAATTATATTTAATACAGTTGAGGTTCAGTAAAAATTGGCAATTATTTAATTGACTAATCCCCTACACAAAGGAAGATTTATAATATGTCAGCAGGTTGCAAAAAGAGAATCACAAAAAGCTGGGCAAGCTTAACCTGTTTTTCAATTAGAAAATTATTCACAATTCATATAAAAAATATGTTATCACTTCAATTATATGAAATTGATATTGAAATTCTGTTTAAGTTTGACACGTAGTCAATAAATATCACTGTGGAAAATCTGCTTAAATATGATTGGTAAATAACATAAAAAGATTAAACGAAATTTAATTTTAATAGTTGAACAGCTCGATAAAGCAAAGTATTCTTAACACATTTTGTCTGTTATATGTCGTGTACACAGATTTGGAACTTGTTTTAATTTAACGCACATTAACTAAGCTTAATATGCAAAAACCACAAAAGCTATCTTCACACAGGACTCACCCACTTGGTGGGAACCGTGATTACATCGAGGCAGTCGCATTAGGGCCCAAAGCAGCTTATACAATAATTAAAGTCTACTTTTTGCCGTATTTTCGTAATTAAAGCATTAATTTAAATATCACGCTTGCCACCACACTGCTTAGCCAGCCAACGTCTCGTGCAACATTTAACATTTTAGCATTACTCCAAACATGCTTGGCACTAATACGAACACCAAAAGATCCGAAGGATAGGCGGGAGAATGTTTGGTGTACTAAAAGTGAGATGCCGTATTATCAATGCTTTTCAATAAATTAACAATGTTGATTTATGGGCCACATTTTATAGCAAGATAAACAACGCTTTATTGGCTGATAAAGCAGGTACAAGAAAAATAAGAAAAACACCGAAGTGTGCTTTAGTCGAGAGGGACCGACTGAAACTTACCCAGTATCCTGGCATAACGTAGTTACTTTTCTGATATAAGCAAAAACAACTCATCTCTGGAATTTTCCTTTGCAAGAAATGGTATTTTTAGTGTACTTACTACAGTCATACAATTTTATTAGTAGGTAACGAAGTACTCGACCAGCATTCCTCCTCCAAAAATTACATTCTTTTAATATTCTTCAGAACAATTGGCGTGGTGTTCCCCAACTGACAATTGTGATTTTTTGTCATAAATTATAAATAATCGCTAACTAACATAGCTATGCCCCCTCGGCTTTTCATGTCAGACAAGAGTCTATATATTGTATAAAGTCAGAGATGCTCTCTTCTGCCTCCCTCATACCCGGATATATTTTCTAATGAGTTCATGGTATTAATGTCTTTGCCTAAAAATGAATTTTATGTTAAAGTTTAAAAGCTTTATTTTGAGCAAAACCTCACGTCTGATTGTTTCCAAACCCACTGTCTTAAATTTCTTATTTGTCTTTATGCCAGACTTGTCTTGTGCTTATGCTTATCAATAATACCATTTTTATCAACAATATCCATGCCGCCCGCAAGATACTCTGTCTGCTTTGACAATCCGTAAATCGCAATGCTCTGTATCCAGTGGCATGCAGCTTAACGAGCTTGCCACGCTAATATTACAGATTCCGCTCAAAGACAGTCACTAGACCGCTGCACGGTCTGTTGGTCAATAAACTCTAGTTTTTATACTTTTATCATAATATAAAATAAAACGATGAAAATCGATAACCGATGACAACAAAAGCTACCATAATATTGATCAAAAGTTTGTTCAAGGTCACAGAAGTTGTTAAGGAAATTGCGGATTCATATTTATAAAAGTACATAGCAGCAATCAGCAGCATTTTCCCAATACATTTGCACACCCAACAAATATATATATACATACACATATATATTTATATATATATATATATATATATATTAAAGGAGACGTCTTCTGCCCACATATACATATACACATATTTTCTTGATCTGCATTACCAGACAATACGAACAGAGGGAGATGGCTATATCGACATGTCCCTTCGTCCGTCCGTCCTGGCGGTTTATGTATTTATACATGTGACTCTGTCTGGTACAATTTACGTACATAAATGTGGAATATTTGATTTAAAGCCAGTCGGTAAACAGTAAACTTATTAATATAATCCTTTAGCAATGTAAAAAAAAGAATATATTTCGAATGCTGGACTTAAATTGTCAGGCAGATTAACAACAGTGTACGGGAATATGTTATGTTTGAGATGCCTTTTCAGTTAATTTTTAATAAAATGATGTACGCATGTGGTTTCGGCCTGAAAAGTTTTAAAGCCGTTCGTAAAAATACATTGTGGCAGTCAAAATTATATTATATTTCTATCTAAATCACGTCTGTTCTCTTTCCTTTATTCACAACCACGCTCTTCTTCTTATTCAAGTTGTTGATCACACAATTGATATCGATCGACGTCGATATCAATGTTAAGCACACATTTGCATGTTAGTTTACAGCTGTTATGTTACAGTATTAGAATTACATCAGTAGTTGCCTGCTGCAACAGCTGAAGCGATTTTGTATATTATTTTATATAATTTTTGTATATATTTTTAATTATTTTGTTTTTCAATTCAGTCATTCTTAAATTGTATTTGAAGGATGTATATTAATATTTGTACGATTAGCTTCAATCTTTTAATACAGTGATAGTGATACAAACATTGGGCACGTGCCAAGCCGGACTAGGTCGTCTGCTTATTAGTTACTCATTCATAAGCCATTCAAAAGTCAATCATGACAGATTGGAAGTATTACTATCATTTGACTTCAGCAACTGCTACCAATAACTTTTCTGCCAAGTAATTTCGTGTCAAAAAAGTTTCCCGTAGCTGGAGAGTTATCAACTGCAAATAAGCAACTCCCAGGGACACACGCAACACAACAAATTTATTTATTTGCCTTGATGAAGAGGAAAATGCTGAGGGACGGCAAAAATAACTTTACCACAAGCTGTTCGCTGAAGGATTTACCAGCATTTAAGTATTGTGCATTTTCCGCTTGAAAAAGTTAAAAAAGACACCAATTGCTGTGTAATTTTAGACATTTCTTGACATTCCACACACAGACCCGCCGATGTGCGTCATGGGATACATTGTCCATTGGTTTTCGCTGTCTGTGTACATTTTGAAGTGGATACCAATAAATGGATATTGGATTTGTGTTGAGGCCGCAAATAGCTCTTGTTCTTTCCCAAGGACTTTCGAGCATTAGTGTTGAGTTCGAGTATTTGGCAAAATAACGAATCTGATGACCCATGTGGTCTGTCGGCTTTCACTTTGCCCTAACCAAAATTCGCAGAAATGACACGTGCCTGGGCGTCGAACAACAGTTTAAATAAAATCAAAGCTTGTTCTTGTTAATCTCTTATAGGGGGGCACTTCAACTGGCTAAAGCTGCTTATGTAAATGATTTTAAGTGGTCCTGCGCCTAAGTAGAACGCTCAGTTGTGGTCAAAAAGGTGCCTGCCAAATCCTTTCAAAGCGAATATTTCGCTAATTTTATTGAAAAACAACATAAGCATATGCAACTTAGAATTTAAATTTCGCAAACAAAATATTTGTTATGTGAAAATGAAAAGAAAATGTCAAAATCATTAATTATTCCATTTAATCGAAATCATAAATTCTACGATAAACGAGCGCTGCCAGCGTTTTCTGGAGCTTCATTCATGAAAAAACAGATGGCTCACTCGCTGAAGAGGTTTACAAGTTCAACTATGCAACTTTCCACTTGCGTCAGAATTCATGTCTGCGATTTGCTTACGGCGGCAGAGTTAAAGCAGCTAAACCAACTTTAACGATGAACACATTTAATTAATTAATAAAGCACTTTCCGCGCCTTCATTTGCCTCTTTTATATATTTTCACAGCTTCGTAATACACTTTTTAACCATGTTTGATGGGTCCCAGGTATAAAAAAAAATATATAAATATATATATATATATATATATATATATATAATAATAATATATAGAGTGTTTGGTCCACTCACTTATGAATACACTTATTTGAGGGGGAACCCCCTCCATGTTGTTGTTACTGCTCTTTTCTGGTCGCATGCACAAGAAGATGCAAACAGATTGTGGCTAAGCCGCTTTTGACGCCAAACGGGCATAAAAGCCTTTCGGAACTGTTTCCCTTGTCACCAAGGGTCTTTTAATCCGATTTCAATTGTATATTTTGGTCTTTATTCAGTCTGGGTATGGCCCATCAGTTAATGCAAAACCCTTGCGTTTTCACAATCAAATTGAGGACACATTCAAAAAACTTAAGCTGAATAACTTTAAATAAACTTCAGGTGGCAGTCAAGATGCGACTAAGCCAAAATAGCCACACGGGAAAAAAGATTAGTAGCAGCAAAAAAATGAAAACAAAACTTAGGGCCTTGTTACGCCCTCAGGCCGGTAATAACATAGACAATGCCACAACAATTGGGGCGGGCACTCTTTTTGTGCTGTATAACAACAGCAGCAAAATTATATTCATTTCCTTCTTCCGGCGTCACGTAGCCACTGTGTAATTCAACGTAGTCAACGCTGAACACTGAACACTGAAACTCTGCACCAAATTCTCAACATCCGGCGTTTACAAATCGTCCAGTTTTTTGAGGGTGGTTTTTTCGAGCCAGTCCGAAATGCGACCGCGTTGTCCTGTTTACAATTTGCCAAGCCACAGAAGGATAAATTAACTTTCATTCATTTGCTGCACTCTGAAATGCTAAACTGGAAACCAATTTTTAATTTGTTTGTCGTTGGGTGTGTATATATGTCTTGTATGTTGTATATTGTATGGGGGAATCATGATTATCTCTTCTGACAAAAACACTCTTACTCTAACTTGTTATTATCCTCCTTCTTATTTATTTCTTCTTTGCTGGTGTCCTTTCTTCATACTCTCAACTTGACACCTACAAAAATCAACTGAGAACATTGCAATCGACCATAACCGACTGAGCAGTTTAATTAGTCAAAAAGAGTACTTTTTGCAGGACTTTTAGTTGTTGTTTTCAAGTCTGATGACATCAGCTTTAAAATTTATTGGAAATATATCTTTGATTAGAAATGATAAATGCCTTCTCAGTCTGCCAGTCTGCAATAGTCATCGTCGAATTTATCATTAAAGTTTATAGTTTAAAGTTCATACACACTCAACAAAAACAATAAATTATTTTATCTCATATTTTATCATTGCTATCACACTATTGACTTTATACAAAAATAAACATGAGACGATGCAGTCCTGTCTGAAATTTAAATCTGATTGGTTTTATATTTATGACCTCGTCAGATCGAGATTAATTTAACAAAAATTATTTATTGCCCGACCATCAACAGCTCATCATTAGACAAACACCACGACTCAACTCCTCTGGCCAGAGCAATCGCAATCCTAGCAAATAATCGAAAAGAATCCACAATTCACCATTTTTTTTTTTTGGCGTTGAAATGTTTGGCTGCAAATGATTTGTTTGCTTTTCAGCAGCGAAATCCTTGCTAGCTTTGGCCACTTGTTTGGACTGGCCGGCAAGTATGGAAATTGGTTGAATGGGTGATGAAATACGCACATCGTCAGTGCGACATTTGTGATGTTTTGTCAAAACTGAAAGTGATTTATCATCGTCGTCGGCGTGCTGCTTCTCCTTCTGCTTGTTGGCTTACGCATAGATGACGAATGAGTTGTGCTACCACACAAGAGATAATGTTGGTCTTTTTCCGGGCATAGGGCCACATCTCGAAAGTAATCTTTAAAAACTGCCAAATAGCCAATCGGGCGCCAAATTGCACATGACGAGGAAATAGGATTTGAAAAAGGAAAACTGAAATATGTATACAAGAAGCAAGCTATTAACAAATCGTTAAATCACGCCTCATCGAACAGCCAAAAAAAAAAAGAAGCAGAGAGAGTATATGACAGCAGATTTACACAATCCAACAAATCTCGGAGAGTAAAAACAAATTGTAAATTGAATTTTTGTACTAATTTTTATAGTTTAGTTCGTAAAACTCAAAATTTGTTTTTTCTTTACTTTTTTACTTTCTATTTTAAATACTTATAGTTTTACTGGCGTTATTTTAGTGTTATTATTATTTTATTTTTTATTCAAGGTTTTCTATTATAATTTTATTTTTTTTCCTTAGGTTTTCTATACGAACACGAATAATCAAATATTTTCTATGGTTTTGTTGCCTCGTGTAATACTGTCGCATTTGCTGCTTAAGTGAACGCTTAAATAGCCTTTTGGTCAAGCTAAACTAATACATTTAACAGCCACGCAAAAACACACACATCCTCCCACACCCTCAAACACACACCCCACACCCCCACAAACCCCCCCACACACACAACAGGTTGGTCCGTGCCTGACATTGGCGCTGCTTCTGCTTTTTTTTTTGCCCTCTTTTACTTGGTACGCACATTTTATTTGGCTTTTATTTAACAATTTTTATTCTCGTTGTGCCAAAAGGTCATTTGTGGTCTGTTGGCCAAAAAAAAAAATGCACAGCTACAGAGCCGAAACGTTGTTATTGTTGTAGGCGTCTGCTTTATAGCACCCTGGCCATTGGCATTAAAACGTTTTGACAAACACATTAGATTCCCAGCCTTTGGTTGAACCGAACCTTTTGGGCACAAAACCCTTATTACATTTACAGGAAGCTGAGCGGCGTAATCTTTTGTGTTTTATCAACGTATTTGATTAAACCTTGTTGTTTTTGTGGGCTGCTAGACTGCCATTTTGTGTAACTTTTTGCGGCTTGAGGCGTTAATCATACGCCCCATTGTGTCGGTCGACGGCCGTCCAGCTACTTCGGCAGTCGTGCGAGACATGTGCGTAGTTTTTTATTCATTTATATATGTCTCCTTTCTAGTGGCTAATTTTGCTGCTAACCAAAAACTATTTGACAAAATTAACACAACATTTATAGTGCATATGGGCAAAACAGACACTTAACATAATCAAACGGATTGACACAAAACTTAAACAATGGAAACTAATATTTATTTTACTTCACTTTATAACCATGTCATTAAAAACAACTATTAAAGAAGTTAACCTGAACTTAAGACCTTAACTATTAATGGTTAATGTTTCTAGCAATTTTTTACATAAAAACAAAGTTGGCATAATTAAAATGTTGCTTAGCAATATCTCAGCTAACAGACAGACAGATAGTCTTGACTGATTCGACACTTTTGAAATTATGACTTTTATTACTCTTGGTTTTCTTCGATTTTTTCTAGCAGCTGAAAATGTTATCTACAAAATTAAACAAAAGTGCTTTGAGATTTTCCTTTTTCTTTACTTGCTTATTTCTAGCTTTTGGGTTCAGTTTATATATTTTTTGAAGATAAAGAAATATTGTTTTTCATGTATGTTAGGCCCCAGTGTAATTAAACTGAGCTTGGCAACAGCTGGACTGCCCAGATCCATTGCAAAATTGTTTCGCTTATGTTCAATTCATATGTGACAAAAAAACTATATATATGTATGTGCATTCGTACATAGTGCAAATATTTTTACACTCCGCTGAAGGCGGTGTAGTGGGCGTGTCGTTGCAGGCTGTTGTGCGAGCAAAAGTGAGCAAAACAAACGGCACAAATGTGAAATCCCGTTGATTAAATTTTTTTGTAACTGCTGGTGCATAGCAAAATTCACAATTGGGTCTCCGACTACGGCTCCGGCTCCGGCTACGGCTCAGGCTTTACTATGAATTTATCGATAATAATTTCGAACGTAGACATTTCCGACGTATTCATGTGGAGAAAGAATATTTTAGTGAATGGCGCACACAAAGAGGAAGGCGGGAAGGAGGGAAGGGGGTCTGCTACCCCTCCACATGATAACTTTTCAACTGGCAAAATTGTGCATAACTTCAAATGAGTTTTCCCAAAAATATTTCTTATTTCCGTAGATAACAGTGTATAAAACATAATTCAGAATAAAATTGATGCATAAATTACAATTCGACTTTCATTCAAAAGTTGAGAACGCTTAGCACAGTTTTTTCCCACCACTACTATGATTCATACTTTGTGGTTTTAATGACATTTTCAATAGGTCAACTTATCGAAAGGTTAGGAGAACAACGCAGCTGTTCAATGGATTTTATACTCTATAACCGAAGGTAGTCGAGTATAAGGGTTTTGTGCAATATTCGTCGGACTCTTTGTGCATATATGTATACTCGATACTATAATCGTTTCGTGTCTGCATTAATGTGCTAAGATGCCAATTGAAAATGCAATAATACATCTTTATAAATCTCCGATATTCGCCGATAACACCCTTATATTTTGGATATTCAAAAGTAACATTGGAGTTAGCCTGCTTCATGCAGCCATGCACCCATCTTATAAGTAGACTCATCATATTGCAGAGGTAGACTGCTGATAATCTTTTTGGAAGATCGAGCCTGGTACAGAGTATAACACGTTCGGTTATGCCCGACTGTAACGTTTGAAGTCTATCGTATTTAATTTGTTTTACATGTTTGTGGATTGACACCCATTAGTTCGCAAATGATTTATGCATGGGTTAGAACTCAGAGGGCCTAGAAAATGAAGCCATGGTCTGATGAGTGCAAGACCAAGACATACACGCCCCTCACAAAAGGACAGCACCTTCGTTAAAGCCCAACCGAATCAATAAAATTGCAATTTCAATGGCAGGAGCAATGCACGTGTGTCTCAACTTAGACACAGTTTCGCAGATTGCGAGCTGTGGCAGGCAGCGCATGATTAAATTGAAATGCAAAACTTGCGGTGTAAATAAAACTGTGCAACTTTTGCTCAGTTCTATGTGCATTGCAGTTGGTTTCAAACGCTATAAATTCATTTTAGCGTAGCAGGAAAAGGCAACAAAAAGGAGTCAATTGAATTATTCATAAGATGACGGATGCAGATGCGAGAAAGCGTACTGAGAGTGCTGCAAAAAAAAACTGTTGAGCATAGACAATTCAAGAGCCCAACACTTTTCCCACTTCCCACTTCCCTTTAAGGCCCACCTGAAGAATGCACTAAAAAGAATGCAGCACTAATTCTGAAGAGGGCTGTTGTGAATTATGTGTGTGTAAATTTAAGGAGTTGTCTCCTGCACCATGGTCTCATACAAAAATGTATAGCTCAATGACAATGGTTAGGTGTAGGTTTTATTTTGGAAAAAGATGCCTAACAATATATTATATAATACATACATATTTTTTATGACAAAATCTAATGAAATGTAAATAAGTATAGTCCCAGGTGGCTAGTGAATATATTTGCAACTATAAAAACAGATTTTAATGGGGAAATAAATAAAATAAATAAAAATACAAATATTTTACAATATTTTATTGTGTTCGAAAAATTCAGTTTTATCTATTAATTATGCTCAAAAAAAGTTAACGTAAACATTAAAAAATCTTCCCCTTTGAATTAGTCTAAAAAAAATTTGGTTCTCACAATTTCAAGTAGACTTTAAAATGAAGAAAATAAATTCTTATTTTCCGATTATTTTTATCTGTACTTAGAATGTGTTTTGCTATCTGCATTGAACACAAATAATTTACGATTTCGCATATAAGAAAATTAAGCAGATCTTACGCTCCGAAACCTGCTGATATAAATGTGCAAATCGCATGTATTTCTGATACAAAAAATGTGGTTAGCTAAAATGTGCCAATTTTGTTCCACAGTCTGTCAAAGGATGGCAAAGGAAAATGTTTGTAACAACAAAAGGCACAAGATAAATATTAAATCCACCCCGGAGCAAGCTCTTAAATGCTTAAGGATCGACGGCAGCCTCAGCTGAGGGGCGTTAAGTGCATGCGAAATATTTTGCTAGGGCGCATTTGATGCAACGTATTGTCGACGTGATAGGAAGCGTTTACGTGCTCGATGTGGCAAGCGGAAATTGAGTTGGAAGCATTGAAAAAGGGCGCATGAGGCAATCCGATATTCATGACAAATAATGTGTCGAGTGCTGTTCTCAATGTAAAGATTTTTCGCATGAAGCTAATTGATAGACTCACAAAAGCCTCAACTCTTTCCTGAACGACTTGAACATATGTACATATATGGGAATCAAGGCGGCAAACCTGAAGACACCAAGTGAAAAGTTGCCACCTGCCTTGACAACTGCATAATCATTAATTTGCCGTTGAAATTTGGTGTCTAAGTGGTAGGGAAATTGAGATTCAATTTTTTATTTTTAATTACTTCATTATTTCAGTTGATTTATTACATTTAGGGTGGGAGAGAGTCAGATGTACAAAAATTTTTAAGTAAAATATCAAGTTTTGGGTCACGTAAGAGACATTTATGATTGGCCCATTTTTTAATGGAGAGATTATGACCTATGGTTGGTATCAGGTGGAGGATCCTTCAGCAACACCTGTCTGTGATTACGTGATTGTGTTTTTTAAAGAGGAGATAGGTTGCTAGGCATGTAACCTGGAGAGCTTGATAACTCCAGCTCCACAATCACGAGAGATATAAGCTCACATGAAATTTACTTACCAATCTTCTCTCTTTCAGCACCTAAATCTACCTGAAGAAATCTGAAAATGATGCAATCCAAACCTCAGCAGATCTTCGGCTTCGCCTTAGTGCTCTTTAGCATAAATCTGTTAATGCTTCAGCAGTCCAGTGCTGAGCTATCCACAGTACAAGGTGAACAACATCCTAATAACGAATGCCCAACAAGAACCCAATGTTTTCTTCTATTTTGTAGGGGCTCCCATTACCAATCTGTACGACAATCTGCTCCAGCGGGAATATGCCGGACCCATTGTCTTTCCTAATCATCAAGTGGAGCGCAAGGCACAACGATCGCCATCGCTGCGCCTGCGTTTTGGACGCAGCGATCCGGATATGTTGAACAATATTGTGGAGAAACGTTGGTTTGGCGATGTAAACCAGAAGCCAATCAGATCGCCTTCGTTGCGTCTGCGTTTTGGTCGACGCAGCGATCCCAACTTACCCCAAATGCGACGCACCGCCTACGATGATCTTCTCGAGCGTGAACTGACCCTCAACAGCCAGCAGGTGAACAAGCCAGCCACTGCCTATGACGCAGTGGTATCTGATGATTATGATGCAGCCTTCGAGCGAATGGTGCGTAAGCCTCAACGCCTACGCTGGGGACGTAGTATCATGACCAGCGCTGTGGACCAGGATAAGGTAATTTTAGTTTAGTTTCAATGGGAGGCTTGTATTTGATAGTATAGTATTATAGTATAGTATTATAGTATAGTATTATAGTATAGTATTGCATCAGGCCTACTACAGGTGTCTGTTAGTGCGTTGCATGAAGGGGACGAATTTTGGGGCGGTACTCAAATTTCGTATGTGGCCCTCCAGTTTAATAAAACAAGAAAGAATGACTTTTCTAGACACTCAGAAGATGACATACACAAACAGACCGATGTCCACCTGCTGGCAAAAACTTTTTCATTGCTACATTTCTTAACAGCGGGAACGTGATCAATTGGAACGTGAGTGGCTTAAATGGCAAGAGATGACTCGCATGCTGTTGGCACTGCAACAACAATACGACAACTCGGCCACCGAGCGTGCTGCCATCTCTGGCGAGGACACCGAAGAGGACCAGGATGAGAATAACTCGGAATATCAGTTCCAGCGGGAGGCTCGTAAGCCAATGCGCTTGCGTTGGGGACGCAGCACCGGCAAGGCGCCAGCCGAGCAGAAGGTGGGTTAAAAAAAGAAAATTTGTCCATTCGGTGGTTCTTATGATTTGTCTCGTTCGCAGATGCCGCTGGTTGCAGAGACTGCGTCGGTGGCGCCCAAGTCCCAAAACTAAATATAACATATAAGCTGCAAAATGGAAAGAAAACGGGACAAAGGACAATGGCAACAAAATAAATTGACCGAAAAATACACACATAAACAAACAAGATTATTTATTTTGAACATTTAACAAAGGGAAAGTTTTTTTTGTTGGCATTTATGTTAGGCGCAGGAAGCTATGGACACCGGCTAAAGAATACATACATATAAACCATATCTTATATACTGATATATACATAACCAATTTAAATCTTGTGCAGCTATTTACTAACGTGTATTGACAAGTGCAGGCAAATTACATACCCAAAAAAAAAACTTAATATATTCAATAAAAAAAGATTAAATATATATATACATATGTAATTTTTAGTTGTTATTTAAATATATTTTAATATACTTAAAACAGTAGAGGCTACAATATATTCATCATCACATATGCTTGTTTTCAATCATTTATTAAAGAAAACCAAATTGTGTACATTTTTTGAAAATGTTTTGATTATAGGATTCGGTTTTTGAAGCATTCCCAAAGTCCCTAAGCGATTATCCAAGCTCAAGCTCAAATAAATTGCCTCTCTAACAAGTCAATCGAAATATCAATATTAATGTATATAACTGCAAAAAAAGTTTTTCAAATGTTTGAAAAACTTATTAATAACAAATTAATCAGATGGAATGAATAACATTTAACAGTTTAAAACCGATTTATTTTTCTTACATTTTAAGCATATTCAATTAAAATTAAAATTACGATGAAAATGTTTAGAAAACATTTAAAGGCCCCCGAAAGGTGTATTACTGCAACAATTGTTATATTCTGTGTGCTAAAAAAAATTATATACATTTATCTACTACTATATTAAAAGAGTATATTAAATACTACATGCACTTACATTGCATATATAAAAAGAATATTTGTCTACTAAATTTATTGAACTCTATTGATGTATTTTTAAAACTTAAATAAATATTTAAAAAAAAACAAACGCTAAATTGATGACAAAAGAAAACTTCAAAAAAATAAATGTACCGTTAATAATAGAAAACAAATTTTTAAGTACAAATATTTTGTATATTTTATTTACACCATCACTGAAAGTATGACAAACATTTTAATTTGTTTGATTAAAGCCACTTTTCATTTAATAACAATTTAAAATAATATGTTAGGAAATCGGATGCAGGATCAGCAATATTCAGAAAATGAAAGCTGTTTCTCCACATCGCAAGCGATATAAATAGAAGTATTATATGAATATATGCATATAGAAAAAAAACCTATAATAAAATGTAAATAAAATGCAGAATGCTACACACGAAATATTTTACCCGAAATAAAAGTACATACTATATACGACAAAACACAGTATAATAAATGATGAAACTCCGAAAGGAGTTACCAACAATATTGATTTGTATTATTTACATATTTTCAAGCGATCATTTGGCACCTGAGATTCTGAATTGCCAAGAATTGTAGGCCAATCTGGCGCTGTACCTTTGCACTTAAGATGTTCAAGTCTTATGGCGAAGTTAGCGCGGAAAAGACGTGGATGCCTATAATAGGTCACTAAGTCAAAGGACCTATCTTCATTACATGCAAGAATTCGACTATTATTTGACGACTTTTTATCACATACCAAAAAACTTAATTTTATTTTGGCGGCCTAGCAGGGAAGAACTCTTGCTTATGAGCATTCGGCTAGCAGATTTACTTCCACACACTTACAGCAACTGACAAAGCAGTTAGTTAGTAAATATGAGTTATTTATCTGGATGTCGTCAAATATCCAGAGTACATAAAATATCTTTTCCACAAATACCAAGTACATTTAGTTATATTATTAAAGAAGTTTGTATATTAAAGATTCTGCTCATCAACAGGCATTATTGCTGGCAACGTGTCGTCAATTTAATTTTAATGTCATATACATGTCTTCCACACGAGCACACTAATTCACTCAAACTCAATGGAGTTGGCAATCTTAATTCAATCATGCAACTGGAGCGTTATTTTGAGTGCATTCCTGCAGAACTATTCGTACTTTCTATGGTATTTACAAATCGTCTGAAACTGGCATAAGATGGTGAAACACTGTTGAATGAACATTTTTTTGCATCTCTCTTTGTATTAACCAATGCAACATTTTCCACCTGTAGAGGAAATAAGCACGGACTATAAACATAATCAGAGGACATTTTCGCTCCAAGTTTTACAGCATATTTAACTGGTGCGAAAACCACCAAAGAACCCCGTAGAAATTCCAACAACAATTACCAACTTCGTAAGCCCCATGCTTGCGTCAACAACCGTAATACAATTAAGGAGCAAATGTAATACCACCATGAAAATAAAGCTAAAAACCAACAGGGTGCAACAAAATGAGGACTTTCTGCTCATAATTTCTGTGGTAAAATGCTGCTAACACCATCCTGGAGTGTTACGACCAAAGACAAACAAGGTCAGAACTCTTGCCAGCTACCTGTTGTTACTTGGCTTAACTCCATCATTGCTGATAATTAACCTTTCAACTGTAAATATGTGTAAGCTGTAAATGTGCTTTAACACCTGCCGCACACATTTTTGTAATTTCCAAACATGGAGCTCGTTTGCTTTAACGCAAGTAATTGCATTTGACGCTGCCAACATGAAAATGCACTCAATTATGAAGCTAGCGAAAATGTCAATTTCAATTTTTGTCAATATTTTAAACCTTATTTAACCGGCAACCACTCCACTTTTAATTAAAGAAGGCAGATCTAAATTAAACTGCAATTTACATGGATATTTATTTCCCTTTCTAATATTAACTCGATATATTCAAAACCTAATTAATTTATCAAAAGAGTCGGTGGTAAATACGTATGTATTATTATATTGTTGATTAAATCTATACAAATAATGCATATAGAAATTATAATGTGAGAATTAAAGTGTGTACGATAAATACTTAATAAATCCAATTAAAATGCCATTGAAAAATTTACTGTAATTAATTAACAATTAGTTCATCAAAGCGTCAAATGTTTTTCAGCGAAATAAACTCAATTGATTAATTCAGTCACTGTTCATGCTTTTATCTACATGGATATCTCTATATATTAACTTGGCGTCATTTTAAACTAAAATTTAACAAAATGTAAAAAGTATAACAAATACAATTAAAACAAACTGCCGAAAAGCGGACAGGGAACAGAAGAGGTTAGAAAATGTAACTTTAAACTTTGCTGCTAATGTCAAAAGTTTGATGAAGCTATTCAAATGTTATGCGACTCGCTTGTTATTGTTGGTGTTGTGTTTTGTACTTTGTACTTAACAAATATTTATGCAAATAATATGCAATTACACACATTCACACACACGCACACACACACAACCACAGAGCAGGCAGACGCGTATAAGCGCTAAGCAAACTGCAAACTTTTTAGCACACATGCAGCACAAACGTGTCAAAAACACACACAGTGTGTGTGCGTGCGTAAGTGTGTGTGCGTGTGTGTGTGTATAGATAGCAAGGAAGCAACAACTTAAGTCTGTCACAGCAACAACAAACAACTGGTAAAGTAAACAAAGGCGCGTTTAAAACCGCCATCGAAACGGGAGCAGCATGTGCAATGGAAACGCGACAGCCTCAAAAACAGAAAAGCGCCGAATTGAGTCAATGATTTTTGTCAAGACACTCCTTACTTAGAAAAAGTCTGAAATAATATAACTTCTTTAATTGTTGCTGCCGAAATCTATTCTAATAACAATGCATTTCATAAATATTAACATTTATTTTCTTAGAAAATGCTGATCTTTGCCTTTACTCAATTTAAACAAGTATTTTTCAAGTATTCATATTTTTTTAGTTCTTGTCAAACATAAAATAAAAATCCGCAAAATATTAATGATATATTAAAATCATAAAAACAAAGCACACACATTTTGTGAACAGGGTATCCTGCAATACAGCGAAAAACAACGAAACTGACAAACAGCTTCCGTTTTGTCATCTGCCTCCGTCTGCGTCAACAAAATGAACATGGCCAACAAAACTAATGCGCAAGTTTTGCAAAGGCTGAAAACAAAGTAGCAACAAAGTGCACAGTTAAAATGGGAGAGCTGTAATAAAAGTTGCCAGTTACAGATTTAACCAGCATAGAAACTAAAACGAAACTACACAATGGATTAAATGTTATCTTATTTATATCTTCTTCAATTGCAGTTAATTTTTGTTTAAAAGCAAAAGCACAATTTCAAAGTATGACGATTCATTTGGGAGCAGGACTACAAGCATTAAAATTACCACAATTAAATTGAAAGATCTAATTCTTAGATACTTGTTTTGTGGGAATACTGTGATTAAGGAAATTTCAATATGTGAGTGCGTGAGTGTGTGTGTGTGTGTGTGTGTGTGTGTGTTGTGAGTGTGTACATATGTTTGTATGAGTGTGCTGTATTTCAGCCTGTGTGTTTGACAATTGTAATGCTAAATAAATTTGCTATCTTATTCCGCTACTTGTCTTATAACAATATTTTCCAGATTGCCTTGTTGTAAGAGCCGCAATTTTTGATCGTTGGCCACATGTAGAATAGCATAAAACGCCACTGACGGCGACAGCGAATCGGACATTTTTTGTGTAAGCAATTTGGGTAGGTCATCGTAGATCCCTTTAAAAGTGGCCATGCCTTTGGCATAGTGCTCCTGAATCGCTTTTGGGTGTTTCGGTATCTTCTCCTCCTCGACGTTATTCAACAATTGCTTTTGAATCAAGGAATTGCAGCTGAGTTTAAGATTCTTCATGTCAATAACCTTAGCGCGTTTTGCAAAAGGCACAATGACTTTAGTAACCTATAAGAAGTGAAGATAAGTTAAGTTAAGTTGGCACAAAAATAAGAAATTTATATATGAATATATATTATTGGACGTTGAAGTACTAACGAGCAGCACAACGGTACCTCTGCTGTCCAGAAAACGAGTCGGTAGACGACGGACACCGTTTTACATGAGAATGACTTATAACGGACGGAAGGTCAATTATAAAAAGGGCCAAGGTGACTTCCTCCGGAAGTAACCAAAACAGACTTAATTAAATTTTATGATTTTTAAACTGTAGTAAACTAAAGACTAAAGCCCGAAATGCTGGGCGCATAATAGTCATACAAATTATACTTATTTTGAAATAAGTCGATATATGAATTCTAATTTCTGAGTTTTCAACACTGACCTGCGTGGGTGCCCCATCAAAGTCGGTGGCTATCTCGAGCACCGTATCGTTGCCTTGACGCGCCGTTGCATTACCCAGAGTGAAATTGCCACACACAGCCGACTCATTGTCCAGAAAGTTGTCGCCCATGTCACCACCAGCACTGGTCACCTGCATGCTGCTCACATTCATGTGAGTAGGCGAATGAGGCGTGTCCGCATCGAAATGATCATTGTCAAAGAGCTCAACATCGTCGACCACATCATCAGCAGTCGCATTCGCATTGATATCCATTTCGCCATCATCATCATCCGGGACACCAAATCGTCGGCTAACTTTAATGCTCGGTGCATAATTGTATTTGTAGAAATAATTGGGCTCAAACTCAAATTTGGTGGGCAGCATCAGTTTGCGGGCATCCCAGCGCTTTTGATAATTGGCCTTACGCAGTTTCGTATTGGCATCCAGAGTCTGAAACAGACTCTCCGTGTACACGCCAAACTGGAGCTGTTTGCTGCGGCGCCTTGCCGCCTTCGCAGCAGCGCGACGAGCTCGTATCGCCGCTGCTGTGGCACTGCTGCTGCCACTGGCTGCAATATTATCCTGCTCATTGCTCTGCCCAATGGTGCTGCGTGCTCGCGACCGCTTGAATTTCCAATGTGAGGGTCCCGCCCAGAACTGTGAGATTTTATCCATGGGCCTGTAGGAGTACTCCAGCTTCGAGCGGCCATCAACGGGTCGAAGATCATCGATAAGCACCGGCTTATTGCGCAAGGCACGACAGTGTTTCAACGCTGTAAGTTCTTCGGCTGTTAGCTCCTCGACCTCCTCAGTGTAGTCCACCGGAAGAATGACTGACGCTAGCCCATCCAGCTCCTGCATGGGCTCGCACTCGGCATTGATGTCAAAGGCCATGGATAGCTCATTGGGATTGTCAGGAAAGTCATCCGCATTATCCACTCCATTATCATCAGTCTCTGTTATCTGCTCGGCAGCTGATTGTTCGTTCGCATTGGTCGGATTGGGCGCATCGGTAATGATGTAACCGGAGTGCAGGGGACGCAACTTCAACTGTTGATCATAGCGTCGCAACTTTATGGCCCACTCGGCACTGATCAACGACTGTGTGTCCAGGTTTTTGGTCTCCGGATCCACTGAGATGTAATCTTTCACCTCCGCCGGCAGCTCCTCTGAGTTCCAAAATAGATAATTTGTACGCAACCGCAGCTCCGAGTCCACCGTTGGCAATACATTATGCATTAGCCGATTCGAGGCATTTATGGAGCCCACTGTCGAGTTGAGTTTTCCAAATACCGGATCCTGGAGTGGTGCAGTGTCCAAACGTGCATTCAGCGTCTCCTTGTTCTTGGTCACTGTGGCTTTGCGTGCCTTTTTCTTGGGCTTGGGTGCCGCTCCCTGTGCCGGTTCAATGTCATCAGTTGCACCGCCTTCTGCATTGCCAGCAATGCTATCGTCACGATCAGCGGCATTCAGCTGCTCTTCTGTCAGCGTGCGCGCATTGAGACCCGCTGACATGCGCATCGCATCCAGATAAATGGAATCTACACGCAAGCCATACACCTTTGAGGAGGCCTCCAGCGAAGAGCCAGCCATCTAAAAAAAAAAGTGTAATTAAAACAAGAACAGAGAGTGGCGATTATCCACTGGAAAAGAAGACACCTTATTTTGCTTACCTTAAAGTTGCTAAGGGTCTTGTGATGTCGATCGAGCAGCGACGAGAGCGTATCGATCAAGGACAAATTCCATGCATTGTCCCGGCTGAGCTTGTTGCCGTTATAGATCTCCAAGCAATTGCGTATTGTTTCATTCTCTTCGATCGACTCAAGCACACTGCTGTCCCGGGGCCGTGCTTGTTGATTCTGCAACATTGAGCGGCGACGCGCCTCGCGACGTTCGGCTTCATCATCGTTCACCTTGGTGGTGAGATCGCGCAGCATACTCTCACGGTGGCTGCCCATCGCTGAACGACGCAGTGGCGTCTCCGAGCGAGGTAACGTCATGGTCTCCAAATCCCAAAATCTGCAGAAATCTGCAAATCCAAGACAAAATACAGAAAACTATTTCGATTCACTCTTAATAGAGAATGGCGACTTTGCAGTACTTACAAAAACAGCTGAATCCTCTCGTTCAAAATTATATTTTCCGAATGTTGGCGTTTGTTGAATTTAAGTTAATTATTTGCTTGTCTTTTGTTATTCAGTTTTCTTTTATGCCTCTTGTTTCGGTATTATGCTTGTGTTAGTATAGTTTACAGTTGCTTTCAAACGACGCCGCAATCTAGGGCTGCAATCAATCTATCGATACTTTAGTGTTGAAAAAGAGCACGTTTGAATAGAGCGTTCAACATTTTCTAAACAAGAACTTCTGTTATATGCGCTATAAAAATTGTGTACGAAGTTGTACAAATATTTGTAGATGATAGCAAGATTTTAGATATTTTTCAATATTACGCACAATTTGTTAGTCTAGCTGCGAAGCTAATTGTCAATAGACTAAATTTTGTATATTTGTGGGTCCTCGCCTAATTGTCTTTTGATAAATTTTCCTTTGGGTGCTTTGTTAGTGATACATACTCTGGTTTAGTACCAAAAACATGTTCGACGTTTACCAGCACTTGTCAACAACATATCTGTGCAGCCCTCGATGGCGGCAAACCGACGCTGGACATACGGACATGCATACATACATCAGACTGTCGTCGTGCGCAGCTCAGAAACATTGTTGTATTTTGTGTAAAAAAAAATTAGTTTAAAGTTAATTTGCGATCGCAGCAAAAATTCAATGCAAACAATTTGTAAATGTTGTGGCGCGCTTATGTGTACAATTAAGTTAATTGTCGTTCTGTGTGTACACGAATATTCGAAAATAACATTTGCATTGCGCAGCAAACTTAACGGGCATAGAAACAGTTATAGAGAAAATTAACAGGAAGTGGAATATCAGATTAAAACATCATGGCCCGCGACACGCAGGGCACACAGGCCACACAGAGTCAGGCGTCCAACATTTGGACGCAGGTCGAGAGCCAACCGATGGAGAATATCGTTTGGGGCCGACTCTATGGCAAGAATATTAAAATCAAGTCCCTCGGTACGAGCATCAAGCCATACAAAATTATCTATACGCATTCGTCCTTTTGTGTTGGTAACTGTTGCACTAAACTTACGTGTTATGTTAATAATATTGTGTTTCTTTTGTATTTATGTATAAGACCAAACAGATAAGAGCCCTGTGTCAATATTGCCATATTCCTCTATCTCTACCTCTTGCAATAAAAAAATGCTTAGAACAGTTCAATTTGGTTCATAAAAATATTAAGCTTGCAGAAGTTGTTAAGTGCATAAACAAACAGTTATATAAATAGGTGTGGCAAGTAACCATGTCCGGCTGTCTGTTTTTAAGCCAACTAAAAACATTCATGCATTTAACTGCAGACAGCACATAATGTACGTCAAAGATAATTGTTCGTGTTGCTAATTTTTAACATCTTTTATGTGATTTTACGAAACTTAATTAGAGCTAAAATATCATAGAAATAACTTATTATCTGTGTTTTAAAGCAAATGTAAATTATTAAAATTCTCTTAAGCGTACCGTATATATTATAAATATTTCTTATTTTTTTCAGTTTAAATTTTATTTTTAATTGAATTGAATCAATATAATGAGTAAATAAACATAGACTAATATACTTTTCTCTCTCATAACATTTACTTGTTTCTTTTCAGACTTAAACAACGACGAATTTTCAGCGGGACGTGGGGAAGTAAATGATTTAATATTGACGCTCAATGATTTGCCTGAGAAAATCTTATCGCGCATATCCAAAGTGCATTTTATCATAAAGCGTGCAAACTGTGATCTGACAAATCCGGTTTATATACAGGTAGGCAGCTGAAACTGTGCACCCCAAATAATAATACAATACATAAAATTTTATTTGCAACACCCTAGGATCTCTCTCGCAATGGTACTTTTGTGAATGGTGAAAAGATTGGCACAAACAAAACGCGCATTCTACAAAATGACGACATCATTGCGCTCTCGCATCCCACCTACAAGGGTACGTTCTGTTCCCGATTCAGAATCTGCAGCATTTACATTTCGTACCTGATTCTATTGTTTTAGCTTTTGTCTTCAAGGATCTTAGTCCAAATGAGGCAATTGGCCTGCCTACGGAAATTACTGCTACCTATTATATAAATCGCAAACTGGGCTCAGGTGCCTACGGACTAGTGAAGCTAGTTTATGAACGACGCACTTGTGAGCAATTCGCCATGAAAATAGTTAAAAAGAATATGCTTGAGGTGAGCGCACATCCCAACAACAATCTCAACGATCCGGAGCGTGTGCTAAATGAGGCTAAGATTATGAAGAATCTTTCGCATCCGTGCGTGGTGCGCATGCATGACATTGTCGATAAACCGGATTCCGTTTATATGGTACTGGAGTTTATGCGCGGCGGCGATTTGCTAAATCGCATCATCACCAAAAAACTACTCAGCGAGGATACATCCAAATTGTATTTCTATCAAATGTGCCATGCAGTTAAATATTTGCACGATAGAGGTAGGTAAAATCTAGATCGGTCCTCATTTCGATAATTAAAGCTGAATAACAATGAATATCTGACCACATAAGGTATATATATTCTCGATCAATAGTCGAGTAGCTTATGTATATACTTTGATATCATATTGATAATCAAATTACCCAGAAATAAACGCATTCATTTTAAACATTCAATCTCACATTTTTTAACGTGGTAATTTACATAAGTATTTTCAAATGTTTGATTAAAAGACCAACAAACTAATTACTAATCAAATAAACTGTGTTCTTTTCGTAGGCATTACGCACCGCGATCTGAAGCCGGACAATGTGCTGCTGGAGTCCAACGATGAAGATACGCTGCTTAAGGTATCCGACTTTGGGCTAAGCAAATTTGTGCACAAGGATTCAGTTATGCGTACGCTATGCGGCACGCCCCTTTACGTGGCGCCAGAGGTGCTCATCACTGGCGGACGTGCGTCCTACACCCAAAAAGTTGACATTTGGAGTCTGGGTGTGGTCCTCTACACATGGTAAGGCAATGCATTTTCTCAAACTTCCAGCTATAAGCGACTAAATGAATCTGATTATATTGCAGCTTGAGTGGCACCCTGCCCTTTTCGGATGAGTACGGGTCACCGGCTGGCGAGCAGATTAAAAAAGGCCAGTTTCGCTTCCGCCATCCTGCTTGGCAGAGCATTTCACAGCGTGCCAAGTTGCTAATCAAACAGATGCTCATTGTGGATCCCGAGAAGCGACCCTCAATCGATGCTGTGCTCAAGTGCAACTGGCTACGGGACACAACGATTCTGCAAAAGGCTAAACATCTTATGAAGCTGGAGGATATGGAGATCGGTGAAGATGAAAACAATTTCCTTGAGCCGCCCAATAAGCGGCGGCGGCAGTGATAGCTCCTCAGCGCAAGCGAGCTAACGTGAAAAACCTTTAATTTTCTGGAAAAATTAATCGACCATTTTTTTCCCATTGCAAGCAGGAAAAGGTGCCATTTAACTTTAATTCATTCCCCCATTTAAAAAGTATTTTCTCTGCAGTTGTTTTTTTTACGTATTGTTTAGTGTAAGTTTTTCAGTTGCGTCTCGTTCAACGTTGTTGAAAACAAAACCAAAATTTAAATTTATTGCATTTATTGACGCGATTATAATTTAAATTTAATTATAATTAATTGTACAGAAATAAGATGACTTGAACGGTTGTTGCTTATTTGAAATAAAGAGATTGTTTAAACATTAATCTTTAAAAAGCTGTTTTCATTCCCATTCTATTACTTTTAATACCAGCTCGATAAAGGGTCATCATTTCTGTTGACCTCCAAAATAACTCCTGCAGCAAACAGCACAAGGAATTTTTATTGAAAATGAGTAAGAATCTAATCCTTTGAAAAACACAGCTTTTCTTGACTCATTTTGCCAAATGTTGATGAGTTTTTATATAAACACCAAAGTTGCATTTGTTAATTGGAAGTTTTCCGTCAGATTTATATATATTTATGAAGCTAAATGCAATATAAAAGTAAATCTATGGATCAAAACAAGCCTTAACTTAAAGCTAATACAACATTGTTGTCTCTGGAAAAAAAAGAGTATATTTCATTGCAAGGCATGACTTAAAAATACTTGGCTAGTAAAATAATTTTAACAAAATGTATTTTTTTATGTAAACCTAAAAAAAAAGTGCAGTAATGTAAAAAAACATATAATATATTATTATAAGCAGTCATATATATTGTGTTCTATAGCTTATGCGTGGCCAATTTGCGACCGTGTCCAATGGTCAGCAGTGTCTTCTCATCCCGCCAAACTGCATCCGTGAGCCGTGTGTGGGGATTCTCGTTGGTGTAAACAATTTTGTGCTTGTTGCCATCCACTTTGGCAATCCTAACCGCAGCGGGCTGGTTACTCATGGCTGCCAAATGGGAGCTGGAAAGGAGGATTTTTAGCTTAGACTTTACAAGTTAATTAATTATAATTTACCCATTCACGAGCAGCTGCGACACATGCCCTACATTGAAGTAGGCATCTGTTTGCTGCAGCTTGCGTGGCACACGTATATCCACTGTGTGCACATTGCCATCGTAGTCGCCCAGATAAATGTAATTGTCGCCCTGCCACTCACTGGGCGTTGACCAAGCGGCGCAACTGAAACTCAGCAAATGCGTCTTGTCCTCATAGAGACAACTGGAGGCGGGCGTAGTGGCACGCAAATCCCAGAGACGCGCACAGCCGCCACGATCACAGGTGATGACCTGTGCGTTACTTGTGGCCGATGTGGCCAAGCCAGTTAATTTATTTGTGTGAGCTGCGCTTGCGCAATAAATGCTATACAAATTAGCGCCGGACAGATCCCAGACCTGCAAAAAGTAATCAATTTGAATACTATAAGATACCCTGTATTCCAGACTTACATTGAGCGTATTGTTCAAGCAGGTGGAGACCGCTTGCTGTGGTCGCGACTTGAAAACGCACAGCTGATTTATGGGCGCCTTGTGGGCCGCATCCTCGCCGACGAGAAACAAGCAATACGGCGCCTTGGAATTCCGCACCGTGGAGTACGTGGACCAGGCCTGAAGTCGGGCATCACCCAGGGCCACCAGCAGTACATTGTTTTCCGCGTAGCGCAATATATTAACGGTATATTCGCATTGCAGCTTGAAGTTAGCATTGTCCACCGACAAGTGATCCGTTTGACTGTAGCCAAAAAGCATGCCCCACCATTGGACACCGTCGCGATGATTGGTGGCCAGCGCCACATGTTGCAGCTCATTTATGCAGATGCTGTCGAAGCAGTCGTGCAGACGAGGCGATAAGTCATCGAGGCGCGCATTCATGTCGGCCACATTCAGATTGGGATAGTCCACATTGCCAGCGAGTTCCCTGGCCGGTGGCGGTTGGTGAGTGACAGGCGTTTGGTAAGTTACCGAACTTCTTTGTGGAAACATGATTGTCGATCTAAATATTATCCGCAATCTCAGAAAATATCAGATCCAATCCCAATACAAACGCGTGCCGGCAAAAAAACCAACACGTTGGAAATGTGAAAACATCGATTCTAAGCACTTATCGATTTGTATCATAGCCCAAGCGATGTACATCGTTATTAGGCCTAACCGTGGAATGTCAAAACAGTATGTACTCTCCCGCCAAATTTGAATGTACGAAACGTCTTGTTAATCTGAAATAAATTTTATTATAGAAATGGCTCAAATTCAAAGAATATAATAAATAATTAAATTTTAAGGCACTCATGGTAATTTAATTAATAACCGAAATTGATTTTTGGTATTTTCGAAATCCGAAAACCTGTCTATGCGTCTGCTTGTTGCATTAAAAATTGTTAATTCAAAATGCTCTTGATTACCGGTAATTTTTTGAATTATTTTGGTTTGTTTACATTTTCGCAGTGAATGTCAAAAATTCCTAGTGGTGGACCGAAATTATCGAAAGTAGTACTGACAGTCAAAACTTTACGGCGCATCGCAAAAATTTATTTATATGTACGAGAGAATACCCTCGATGTATTATTTATCGCTTTGGTATGTCGACTACTTATAAATGCAATGTACAACACTGGCTAATCGGCCCAATACTCATTGCTGCAATTCTGGTAGCATTCTGAGAGAAATAACATAACATTAACAGTAAACAACATGTACGCCAACGCGACAGACGTGTTTGTTCCGCGGTTCTAGCGATAATTTAGTTTGCCCTCATACGGAGAAGCCTACGCTACAAATAGCGCACAATGACAAAACATACAAATTAAAACTGAGCCAACCATCCTTGTACGGAGTAGCAAAATACATTTATATAAGACAAGTTGCATGCAAGATTGAAGAGAAAAAAGAACTGGCAACATGTAAACACAAAAATCAGATAAAATAAATGCATTCAATATAAACTGCATATGTATATGTAAATTCAAGCAATTATGCAAACAATTTCTCAACATTAACTGCTCAAATTTTGCTAACAATAATAATATATAAATATACAAAAAAGTCAGTTCACTATTTAGCACAAAAGAAAAAACAACAACAAAAAATCAAATCAAAACAAAAGAAAAGCGCTCAAATTAATTCTATTAACATCAAGTGAACTCAACATGGACACGGGCAATGTTATGGACATTTATGCCATTTATTTATTCCGTCCCGGAAGTTCGCCCGTTGATTGGTGCGAGGGCAATTATTTAATATCATCGAATATTGCTGAGTTCGTCAACACGGTGCGTATATGTAATAAATACCTAGATATATTATATATATATATATATATAAATACATAAATATCTGAGCATTGCCTTGACAAAGGAATTACGCGGTTAGCCAACACTTGCTATTGCCAGCTGTAATTCGAACGGTTCTTTGTATCATTTGTTATTGCATTTTACTAACTGCGTTTCGCATATAGTAACCTATCTGCGATGAATTCTATGCAAATGTTAATGCGTATATTCATTTCGTCATATTTATCACAGACCAACCGAAGGCTCTAGTCATATTATATGTCATGAGTAATTGGCTTTGTCGTTATTCCTTTGTATCAATCCAAGTACGTGTGCAATCAGCTTTATACCCTGCACCCGTTGAATATGACCAAAAGGGGTATAATTAAGTGGTGCAAAAGTAGGAAGCATCTGCGACCCCAAACAATATATGCATCGGTTCTTGATCAGCATCAAAACCCGAGTTAGTTTTCCACATCCATAGAATATTCTTGGGTACAGGGCATAAACTAGTCGACTTCTCTCGCCCAAGGAAAACTTGTTTTCATGGTTTTGTTTTCAAATCTTTTGTTCAGTTCTTATCAACTGTTTGGAATTTAAATACTAAGTATTCTTACAAGAAATTAGGACACCAAACAGTAGCAGCTAAATCACTAATCGGGTAACGGCGAAACTAGCAAATGAAATCGACTTTCAATTAATATTGAAACGTTATAAGTATTATTAAATTTGACTGCCATAAGCGAAATATAGATGATCATTTCTCAAAATAATATTAATAGATGAATTATAATTTAAGCAGACTTGCATTATTTCTTATCATCTTGATTGATGACAGCTCTGATTTCACACGATCTATCACAATATAATTGTATGTACAATATACGTAAATGGGGGCGCTCCATCAAACTGATAAGAAATGTAATGTGTAGATTAAAAGCAGTTCGCTCGAACCTAAAAGTCAAATCGCTACACAAACATAACTAAATATTAACACAGACTGAACTTTTGGCTTACAAACTGGATATATAATATATAATATAATGAATCTCTAATGATGATGGAGATACACATTCAATTGCTTAATTAGCTGCCAGCTCCAATTTGTTTTTAGCATGTGTGAAGGGCAGTGAGTTAATGAACTACTTTAGGGGCATTTAGTGTATTGCCTTGTCTGCCGACTTTCTCTATGACGTGTTGCACTTAAATTTATTTTTATTCTTACCCTCTCAACTTACATAAACAAAGTGTATTTAAATTTGTTTGTTTTAATTTCCTTTTTTTGCTTTGCTTGTCGCACTTATTTTATAATTCAATTATGCATTATCTCACACGCCTTTTGACGCATTCTTTGTTGCCGTGTTTCGTGTTGTTTGAATAAAACGAAACACAAATTGTACAAAATGATGAAATGTGCTTTAACAAATGACATGACAAACCTTTGGACTCACCGCATACCTCACGAAATGGTTAATTCACTTGGCATGTGGCCAAATTATGGCTCAAAAGCAGTAGTCCCAACATTGACAAATTAAATTGTGGCTACGTCAGTGGATGAAGCTCGTCTCATTAACATATTCTTATACATATGTATATTTCTTGATCTTATAATAATATTTATTAGGCCTATTAATTTATGCAGTTGAATTAATTAAAGATTGTATTTTCTTTCAGCAAAACAGAATGCTAAATAAATTATGTATCTTTTAGTTTATTTATTTTTGTTATATAATCAATTATCTATAAATGCTAAATTCATTTCTTCGCTTTTGCAGTTCAGCAACTTTCTATTCATTCTACTGCCGCCAGTATTAATTGTGCTGTTTAAGGAATACGGACGTTTTGTCACGCCCGGAATACATTTGCTGTGGGTGCTGCTAATTGTCGTGGGTCTGAGTTCCATGTATTTTCATGCCACGCTCAGCTTGTTGGGTCAACTGCTCGATGAACTGGCCATTCTGTGGGTGTTTCTAGCCGGTTTCTCGCTGTTCTATCCCAAGCGCTACTATCCAAAGTTCTTGAAGAACGATCGGTAAATTCTTTAAATTAATTGATATAAAAAATGATAAGTGCAAAACACCTTTGTCTACTTTACAGCAAAGCCTTCAGTTGGCTAATGTTACTGTCGGCCATTATCGCAACGGCTTTGTGCTGGTGGAAGCCCATAGTTAATGCCTTTGTTCTGATGCTCATGGGTGTGCCGACAATGATAATGCTCTACACTGAACTGCAGAGGTATGATATGATTATGTTGCTTACCCAAAAAACTTAACTTTATCAATAGGACTTGTTTGCACTTGCTTGCACTTGCTGGCTTTGACCGATAAGTCTAATAAAGCCACCTATTGTCGCCCATTATATATAGAAACCCATCCATGCATATTATCTAATCCTTATCAAGTTTTTTTGCATGTTTTACAATCGGTTGTTACAATCGCGGAAAGGTAACTTTTTTTCCATATACATTTGATTTAAAGCTATTTTGACATTTACTGACGCATTATCGTATCATTAGTTGAACGAGTCAAAGTTCTGTGTTATATCTTATCGAAACTGGGCATCAATCAAATGCATATAATGATGTATTGCTCAATATTAGTAATGTTGCAGTTAACTTTTAGAATAAAACTAAACAGAAAAAAGATATAAGACTCGCAACTAGAAAGTTTAGTCGTCATATAAGAATTGGTAAAGAAGAACTTATCTCTCGAGAGACAGCAGCTGTCAAATAAAGTAATCCGAATCAACTCAGATAGCAAACAAAGAAAGGAGATAATCAAAGACGATCTTAACTATATCGAGCAGACAATTTATGCTTATCAAGAATATATATATATATATATTTTATGAAATCAGAATAATAAAGGAATCTGTAATCAGTTTGATAATGCTTAAAATTATTAAATTAAAACCAGTGCTCAGATATGAAAGTCTCTTATTAGTCGTGGCTAAAGTACAATATAATGCTTGTCTTCTGTCTATTGTTGTCTTCTTAGTGGTATGACTCAAAGTTGCGAACGTGACATTCGTGGCAATTAAATTGCGAAAACAAAAATAAAATTGGTAAAGCAAAGCATTTTTTTTTTTGCTTGCACTCTTATTATTTGGTTTATATTTTTTCATGTTTCATACTTAATTATTTCGATTGCTTTCTGTGTTGCTGTTGTAGTTTTCTAATCTATAGTTTTTATTTTTTTCTTATATTTGAAATTTAAAAATGTCAATCGCTTGTTAATGTTCAGTATTAAATCAAGAAATATTCCAGCATTTATTACTCGATATATTTCACGATAACATTCCATTAACTAAAACAGTAGTTGTGCCTAAGTTAGACCTTCTTTCTCGTATTTAAATAGGAAATCTTCTAAATTGTAAATCTTACTTATATATTTAAGCTGCAGCTTAAGAATCATCTAGAATCATCATCATCATCATTTTCCTCTTGGGTTCACCATTTCATCAGCAGTTGTGAATCATAAGCAAATTAAAAAACTCTGTTTAAATTATATTTTCTTTGATAGAGTTCGGGATCAGCGAGTTTATCGTTTGGGCCTGCGTGCCACAACCGTTTGGGGCGTGGCCGTTTTCTGTTGGATCAACGATCGTCTGTTTTGCGAGGCCTGGTCCGCAATCAACTTTCCGTATTTGCACGGCTTTTGGCATATATTAATTTTCATAGCTGCCTACACGGTGCTAGTTCTGTTCGCGTATTTCTATGTTGAGTCCGAGCTGCCACAGCGCGAGCCACTGCTCAAGTATTGGCCAAAGAATGAGTTTGAGTTCGGCATACCGTTCATATCTATAGGAAATCCAGGTAAGGCACTGCGGAACACTATTTAAGCTCAACAACGACTACAACAAAACAACAATTTGCCTTCATAGACCAAAAATATATTTAACTAAACCAAAAAATAAATAAGACCGAAAATGCTTTAGTTAGTTGGTAAAATTGTAATTTAGTTTTTAGTACGCAATCAATTTTTAACTAGTTGTCAAATTGTATTTATTATGAAATTCGTAGCTAATTTGTTGGATTGCGGTTAAGTCTGTAAAAGCATTAAGCTATTGTTAAATGTAGTATTGCTTAGTATTAAAGTATAGGCATATTGGATATATCAAATATATGTAGAATAGTAATACCCCTTAGTTGTGCACACATATCCCAATAATTCCAATCCTCTTATATTATGGGCTCAGTCAAGTATTAAAAAACTGGTTTTCCACTCTGTATAAACAGACTGTGATATGTTCAAATGACTCATGAACTCTGAGATTCCCCTCAAAAACGAGAATCTTAAGCAACTTGCCTCGATTTGGGGTCAAAAGCACCAAATTCTTTCCTATATTTATTTTCATTTCTTGACTGCATCCATATGGTAAGCAAACTAATCCTAAACCAAACCTGTAAAAGACAACTATGCATCCCACTTTACTAATCCACTCAAATCACTTTCTGTTGGCCGATGCCTACTTTTAAATGCCCATCTCATTGCTGATCCCCACAGATTCGAAAGATTGGCGTATCTACTGCAGCCTGTACATGCAACATCTCGACACAACAGACTAAAGTTCAGTTAAATAAATTCTGATTTCTGTTTAAATCTATGCTTAATTAACGATACTTGAATAGTTGATGAGATATTGAGGTAGTTTCATTTTCTAAGTTAAAGGTTAATATTTACAATAAAATTTTACTCGAAACTAGTTTAGTAATCACCTCAAGAAGTAAATATGTTTAGTGGTTATTTTGTTGGATTTCCGTTCCATAAGGTTTGTTATAAAGTTTTAGCATAAACAACACAGCAAAGTGAAATGACTTTAACGGAAAAGAAATGTTAATTATAATGACCGATAAATATAGTGCACATAGAGCAAATCAATATCTTTATGTGAACCTAAAAAGAAAATTCGCTCAATATCCTAAAAACTATGCTCATCTATCTATCAACTGCGAGCTCACTAAGGAAGTATTGTTAATTGTTTGGAGTGTTTAGCATAGACAACGTGATATATATTAGTGTTACAGCTAATGCCTAAGCAATATAAAAAATACTATATATATATATATCTAAAAACTTGAACAACGAATTAGCTTACCTGTCCAACAAACAATTAAATACATTTCATTTAAGTATTTAGCTGCCATTTAGAAATTACATAGGGGCAATATTTATAATATACACATATATATATATATATATATATATATACTTAAGGACAACATGTACTAATGAAATAAATCACGCAAACTGTTAAAATGACTACATTTTCTGCATAATAAAAATAGTAGGAAACAAAAGTGGTTTTTGTTACAATATTTATTGCATATAATTCTCATAATTGTAATTTGAATGTATCGAAGACTATGCATATTTATATATATATATAGTATATATTTTAAAATCGTATAACTCAATTGATATTAGCTATGCAGTTTCACAGTAAGTGTAAGTATAAAAGTTGTGCTTTACTGAGCATTGGTGCAATAGAAAATTCGTAAGGAAATCCGCCGATTTAGTCCGAATCGGATGAGATATTGGTACAGGAATCACGCGTAATGCGTTTATTAATCGAGTTGGATAAACCGTTCAATGGATATGGGCCACGATAGGTTACTATATTCTTTGGTGTCTCGAATATTCTCACTTCATACAGAAGCTCGGGCTTCTTGAGATGAGTGCGTATATTGTCCCAAATGTACACGGCCAAATTCTCCGTTGTGCTTGGCTGCAATCATATAAATATTATTATTTATAAATAATAAATTATTACTGTGCGATTCTTTACTATTTTGGCAAAGTATTCAACATCCTTGTCCAGATTCTTGTGATCCAAACGCTTCATGATAACTGTTTCGATAGCATCTTTTAACTCTGTTATGTTCAGCACCATTCCAGTCCGTTGATCGATTGGACCGCGTACAGTCAATTCAACTGGGGATTAAAATTCAAATATAATCAATATTTTACTATTTGGAATTTGAATTGTTTTGGCACCAATTTCAGTTTCAATACTTAAAGCACTGATTTTATTTGCCAGACAGTTCTATTTCTGGATCGACCCCGAAATAATAATAAATTTAAACAACCTTGCCATTTGAGATTCGCTTAATGTTGAACTTGAACATGGGTTGATAAGCGAGCTTATCGGCCAAGGTCTTTGTGTGGTTCCACATTGCTGCGTATCAAATTCCCAACAATTGTGGCGGTTGTGCCTCAACAAATCGGCATGTAATGCAATATCTTAAGCTAAATCGCAACTAATCATGCATTTAATTGAAAAATATTTTTAGCAATATCTGTTAGACTCACCCGTATAGTTGTGACCGTGTCCGTGAAAATTGTTGCATTTGCCGAATACCTCCAAATTTTCAGCATCGCTTAGTTGAGGACTGCCAAAATAAATAAATAAATACATGCCGGATTTTAAGTAAATATAAATAACTGTTCATTGTTGATATATATATATTAACTTAAAATGATGAAAACTTCAATTACTCTAATTTATTTAGCTGTGAATTGTAGATTTCCAATTAATTTAATCATTTAACTGTGAATTGAAGATGAGCAAATTGATTTAGTTGAAGTTTTCATCGCTAAATCAATTTATTTGAATATAAAAATTGAATATGATATTCAACAACCTAAATATCTAATGTACTAAAAATGTGGTACATATTTTCTGAACAATTCTAATTTCCTGGTCTTTTGAGTATTTATTACCTGTGCAGGCGATGGCAAGCGCTGAACGTTTCGCGACGCGTCAGAAATGCCACAGGTTGTTGAGACATTCTACTCTGACTTTGACTCTGTGTTGCCGTTTATTTTCCCCCTTTCTTTTTTGTTGCTGTAACTCGACTTTGATTGCGTTGCACGTGTGCCGAGCACTGTTTTGCTTCAAATGCAAAACCTGCTCTCGAAACGCGCTTATTTATATTATGTGGTTCGCTGGGAGTGTGCGGGTAGAACAGGAAGAAGTTTGCGTCTGGCTAAAACGTCTGCTTGCTGATGCACTTACACCAGTTAGTTTGTAAGTGGTGTTGAGCTAATTAATATATTTCTCTTTTTATGTCGAACTTGCAGTGTAGACTGGGATCTATTTAGTCTTTGACTACGTCGGCTACACGCAGAACTGCAATGCAAAACAACAACAAACATTCAAGAGTATCGATGCCGGACTGGTATCGATAACACGATGACTGAAATACTTGAGATTTACAAGAAAAATAATTATTGGTTAAATGAATGCTTTTCTTTACTAGATCAATTAGAATTTTTAAGTGGCTAGATAAAATCAATTCTTTTTGTGTCAAGTAATCGATAAATATAGCGCTGCCAGATGTGTGCGTGTAGAACACACACGTGCGAAAACTCACGCAGCATGGCTATCGAACCTTGCACATCACTAGCATGAAAAACTACAAAACAAACGACGCGACGCGCGCTATTTCGAAACATAACAAACATTTTCATTTGAGTCTAAATCTAATAAAATGAGTAACAAAAGTACGCCCGTGCAGCAACGCATTCATCAATACCAATCACGTGCAGTGAGCAGTGCACACAAAACGCCAGCCACAGCTGCCGCTGGCCTGCGACGCAAGGTGCTCTGCCGGACGCCAAAGCAGAGCACGGAGAAACCGGAGCAGCAAATGCTAAATACGGGTTTTACTAGCGGCATACCGACACCACAGCCACGGCCAAAGCCGACCGTACTGAATGCCTGCTACACACCCTCCTCCCTCTATCGAGGCTTGGGCAAAACGACGCCAAAGCGACAAACGCCCAGTAAAACGAAATCAGCGTGCAAACTTAAGGATAAGGAAAGGGAAAAGGATGCCCTGTTGGAGTCCACTTATAGCCTGGCTGAGGAGAGCAACATGATTGTAGCGGTGCGTGTGCGTCCGCTAAATGCAGTCGAATGCACCCGCAACAGAGTCACCAATGTGGTCCACGTGCATGGCCACAACGAGCTCAGTGTCCAGGCGGGCAGCAGCGCGGATGCCTCGGCTGGAGTATCGCACTTCTTTAGCTACGATCAGGTGTACTATTCCTGTGATCCCCACAGCAAGAATTATGCGGATCAGCTGGCTGTCTTTGCGGGCACAGCTCAACCCCTGATGAACACCGCATTCGAGGGTTACAATGCCTGCCTGTTTGCCTATGGCCAGACGGGATCGGGCAAATCCTACTGCATGATGGGCATTGAGGCGCTCGACGATGCGGCCCTTGATGGCAACGCACCGCATGTGGAGGCCGGCATCATACCACGTTTCTGTCATGAGCTCTTTCGGCGCATCGATGCCGTTAAAGATCAACTCCAAGTAGGTCGTGATATATGCATCTATGTATACAGTTACTTACTGATTAAATTATTTCCAGGTGGAGGTGGAGGTCAGCTACTTTGAGATTTACAATGAGAAAATTCATGATCTGCTGAGCGTGCAGCAGGCGTTGGCCACTGCAACCGAGACGCCTGTGCCGCGCCAAGCCTTAAAGGTGCGCGAGCATCCCATTTTCGGGCCATATGTGGTGGATTTAAGCGCCCATTCGGTGGACTCGTATTCGGCGCTGCGCAACTGGCTGGCCGTGGGCAACTCCCAGCGGGCCACCGCAGCAACGGCGATGAATGACAAAAGTTCCCGCTCCCATTCCATATTCAACATCGTGCTCAATCTGACCGAATTAAGCAGCGATGATGGCCGTTCCTCGGACACGGATTCGGGCACAGTTACTTCGGTGCGACAAACGCGACGCAGCAAGATCAGTCTGGTGGATTTGGCGGGCAGTGAACGCATCAGCGCTTCCGGCTCAAATGGCGAACGGATACGCGAAGGCGTCAGCATCAATAAGAGCCTGCTAACGCTGGGCAAAGTGATTGCCTCACTGGCGGATGCTCGCAAGCAGCCGGCTGGCGTCGGTTCCCTCACGCCCAGCACATTTGTGCCCTACCGGGAGAGTGTGCTCACCTGGCTACTGCGGGTAAGTTTCGAAACACTTACCCTAGTTTCTTATCAAATCAGACCACGCTTGCATTCACTTCTTGTTCCCAATTAATAATTGGTTGGTCTGCTTTGTACACTCAGAAAAATTTAATTTTCAGTGTGTTTTATCATAAGGGACTCTAAAATGAGCTTTTTGGTTGATATTTGATAGCTTTATAAAATTCATATAATTTACTCGACCTCTGAAGTAGACCACAGGTAAACTCGAATATATAATATACATAATATAATTTTTTAAAATTTTGTTTCTTAGAAATGATTTCTAAAAATAAACAAAAACAATTTATTTTTCAGTGGGAATGTTTTTCCCGAGTGCAGTCTTAGCACAACAAATGAAACTTAAATAAATTTCGTTATGGAGCTTACAGTCGCCTTTTGGTAACCCACTAAAAATTAATATTTTATTAGGTGTGTTGCACAAGAGGTGAGGTGTGTTACACGTGCAACACATGTCATAAAATATTAATTAGAGGGTGAAGAGAAGGCGAGTAAATATAGACCAAAAAATGAACTAGATAAATAATTTTTAATCAGTTAAGCACTGCTTATTGCTGGCCACGTAATTCATCTTAAAGTAATTCCCGTGTTGTTTCGGGAGACTTTTACAATTGTCATTAACAGAGATTTCAGCGCTGGGGTACCAAAGAGCATACAAATAAAGTATATACACTTCCTGCTTGGTCTGCCATGCCCTTCATGCATATGATTAGCACATTAATGGTATTTATTTTATTTGTTAATGCGCAATTGGCTATTTCCATTAACCATTTCTGGCAAGAATTGAAACAAACAGGCAAAAACCAGAAAAAACCAAAAAAAGAAACAACATTTTACGAAGGTACTTAAGTATATTTACGTCTTTAACTAAGTATATTTACGTCTTAAACTAAGTATATTTACGTCTTTAACTGATATTTTGTCAGTTTGAAATCCATCTGCTTACATTTGTAGAACGCAATAAACCATTTTTGCTATGCATGATAAATAATTCGCAGTCTACGCGATCTGTGAGGTAAAATATCTGCTAGATAACAAGCAATGGAAGGGGTTACACAAATTTCAATTATATTGATAGATACGTTTTCCGTTAGGTTGGCCTTCTTCTTATCGGTACACTAAATTTTCATTTTGTTATATGACGGCCACTTTTGTTGAAAAATAAACTTGTTTTTGTTTTTCAATTTGATGACGGATGGTCGTTTGAGCCAAAGAAGTTTGATTGTATATGTATAAATATATATATAAACAATTTATTTTGGGTACGTCAGGTTTTTAAACATTTTGTCCATACTATTGAGGTTTTTGTTTTATATATGTATATTTAATATTATTCCAATATTTTGTTGCTCAAGCCATCTATAGTGGGCAACTACAAGATCTACTTTCGATGTTATGAAAATGCACACCTTGGCTGGAAAATAGTGTGTTAATCAAATATGGGAAAACAAAGCTCAACTTTTTTTTAGTCGATAACTCTCTTATAATGATAAAATCGATATTCAATTCAAAAAATAGACACAAGTTTGGCCTTAGAATTAGGTATGAATATCTCTTGACATAGTGTTGATCAACTAAGAACGGATCAAATAAGTTTATCAGTTGGGTAAAGGGTATCTCCTAGTCGATTATTCCAGGCAAGAGTTTTCTTACTTGTTTATTTGTTTTCCGATGAAACTTACTTGAATAGATATGTACATATTTGCCTAGTTTCATCCATTGGTATCCAAACTTAAAGTTTACTCGATAATCTACGATTCCCTTTTATTATTTTGTCGTATATTATATAATCTTATCAAAATTAGTCAATGTGTTTTTAAATGGAAACCTTTTTTGTTTACACAGATATCCCAATCAAAATCAATCTGCGCATTATTGTGTTAGTCACCTTATGACAAAATTGATTCTTTTTTTTTTTTAATGTTTATGTCGACTTCGACCCACAAGAGTATGAAGTCTTCGTCGTTTTGTTCAATTTGGCTAATTTGCTTCGCTATTACAAATCTTCACACAAGTATTCTAATTCAGAGTGCTAAGTGATTAATTATTCAAAGTCGCACACCTCTCTTAAGGTTGTGTTGCGCTGTGCACAATAAAAAGAGTTGGCTTATTTGTCCGACAGTTGAAAACAAGTTAAGTAATGCGCACTAATGTGCTTTGAAAACAACCACTTATTTTACAACATGTGCTTACTTTACTATATGCACTATTGTTTCAAAGAATACTCGAAAAGAAGCACGCATTGATTGTGTAATCAGGTTGAAACAAATATATATTCACAATATTGATTACAAAGATTATTTGTGCAATCAGGCGGCCTTGTCTTTTGTTTTATAAGATATGTCTTCATAATCAATTACGGTTCAAATTAAGAAATCGTATTTCCCAGTATATTTCTTAACTAAGCCCCGCATTGCACTCTATAGATAAGCTAGGTCGGGGAACCATATCAACAATTTAAATATAGCTTTTTATAAGTTAACTTATCTGAGAAGTGCCCAAAGTATATATGTACTCAACGAAACCACCACAATTTCAAATTGTATATTTTTTTACACACCCTCTTGGCGAGTTTTTGACTGTAGTTGTTTTTATTGTTGTTTCCTATTAATGTATTGCATACAGCAGAGTATACTAGAATAATATAACGCTTGATAAGCTATCAGCGCCCCGTCTTCGCAATTGCGACAACAACAAGCTCTGATATGCCCCTTGCTTCTTTTTGCCACACTTGCAGTCCGTTGGCTCACATTTGCAACAAGTCTTGCTCAGCTTTCCATCCGCATGACCTGTAATCAAACAATTAAACACATTACACAACGTCATCAAAATTTATACATTGTGCAAATATATATAATACATATAATATGCATATTTAAACAGAATTCAACTGCGGCTCTCTGAAACTCATTTACAAGGCACAAGAGGCACAACAGACACACGAGGAGGTTTCCACAGCAATAATAATAAAATAATAATAGCAAAATCCTTAACTTTATGACTCAGTAAAAAATCTACATAAAATGATAATCATATTAAAATTTAGAAAGTTTTTCTTCTTTTACGAAATAATTTGCAAAATTTAAGAAAACATTTTTCTTACAATTTTGAAATGTATTTTGTTCTAGACTGAAATTACGAAATGGAAGCCTTGGTTATTAGAAAGACACTTGAAAGAAATTTAGTTTCTGGATAATTAGATGAAGAACACTTGGCGCCAAATTAATAGTGAATTTTTAAAACTCAAGCGGAGCTTTTTTTCTGAGTGTAGTTTTAAGTATAAATCGCTTAGTTTCCCATCTTAAATTTAATATAAAAATTAATTATATGAATTATATCATATGTAATTTATTATTAAATTTAAATTAATTATTTACATAACTTTTAATGTATATTGCACTCAATTATTTTATTATTTTATTTGAAAACTGACACATTTTTATCAACTTGAAAAGTGATTTTTATTGCTGTGTGGTGTATTGTGTATTGTGTTGTGTGCACAGCTGCAAAGAGCTCTAAACTTTTAAATCTTCTACACTCTCTCTCTATCAATTGTTTAAACAAATTCTCTTATATGAGATTAACATATTTACGTGATAACTTACAACTCTGAGATATTTTCAGCACACCCATGTCATGTTGATTATTTTGTTTGCGTTTCAAATTTTTACCCTTTCGAGCTTTGAGTTTTCCCAGCAGGCGGCGTAGCATTTTCTAAATAAATTGATTCAGCCTTGATGCTTAATTTTGTTATTTTTATTTTTGATTTTGTGCTCGCTGTCCAAAATTTAACCTTCACATTGCAAACTTTATTTGAAACTGTCGTGAATACTTTTGAGCTACTTCTAAATAAACTTTCAATCGTGCGAGTACAAAATACATATATACAATATATGTATACATATGTATACAAAATATGTATTTATATACATGAATATGTAATTTTTGGGTTCGTGTGCAGTGTTTTCAAACCGCAGAGAACTTTCTGATTTTCCCAAGCGAAGTTTACCACAACTATGTGCCAAGCCAGTCATATTATCTCTCTGGGTTTTGTCTAACTTCTTTCTAGAAAACTCTGTGAACAAAATTGTGTTTCTTAATTCGCTCAAGATCCCATTCAGTTCAATAAGGTATCAGAATATGTAATTAGCTGCTGGGCTGTGGGAGAGTTTGTACAATTCTTTTATTGTTTGTCTCTCATCAACTTTGATTTGTGCTGATCTATATAATATAATATAGAAAAATTAAAATGCCTGGCAAATGTTTATTTCCTTGATATCTAATTTTTAGGTAGTTAAGCTAATGAAAAACGCGTGCAGCCAACTCAACATCGTTTCTTGAGAAGTTGAAACCCGTTTCAAGGCATGACATGATGATTATAGCCTGGCTAAATATATTTTATGTTGAACAATTATAGCAGAAAGTGTGTTGCTTAGGCGTTGAAAATATATAATCAGATGATAAATGTATAATTACTATATATGCATATTGTTGACAGTGTAAAAATAACTCAATTGTTGTTGTTGCCACGTGCCCTTAGCACCTGCTCAGCTTTGATAGCATTCTGTCATACTCGAGACTTGTTTCGTTCCCATGCACAAACTAGTTAACATTGAATTTTAAATGAATCAAATTCATTTTATACACAAATTGCACATTCCATTTTCCTATGGCTTCTCCATGTGCGATTGTTGCTTTTGTTGTTGTTGTTGTTGTTGTTGTTGTTGTTATTGTTATTGTTATTGTTATTGTTATTGAGACGGGCTCAGCGGCTGGGAAATACGCTCGCATCCAGGGAGAGAATCATTTGAGACACATCATTTGCGTTCATTTCTGAAATATTTTCGATTTATTTCAATACCAATACAAATGGAGATAAAAAATCGACGTCTTAGATAATGATCAAAAAAATTTAACCTAAATTCGGAGCATGTCTAAAAGAAGTTTTGAAAGAAGATTTAGACAACTATCTCCATTTTCCGAGATTGAACATCAAGTTGCCTTCCATTTTTGAGAAATGTTTGTAAGTTTCAATATACTTTTATATAGGCGAAACTCGGCAATTGAAAATTTGAAAATCATGCAGGCACAATCGATCTAATTTACTTAGTTTAAATATTTGATGTCTTTTATTAGTTGCACAAAAAGTGCTAATGTTAATCTACTTCCGATCGGCCTTGAATTGTATTCATTTAAGTTTTTCACATTCCGTAGAAATTCTTTTCTCCCCATTAAATAACAATTGTTGAAACTGTTTTTTTTTTTTTTGTATAAATACCAATAACATATTGTTTTATTGATTATTTTGCATGCTTAACATTGTTTTTATTCAAATATATATTTAACGTAAACATAAATACAATGGTATATAATAATTTATAAATTGCAAATTTTCTCAATACCCGCAAGCAAACTGTTCAAAAAACATTTCAGTGTCTTAACTTTTAACATTTTATTATGTATATTTTTTAGTTCTTTTTTTTAATTTTTTGTTTTTTTTAAGTATTTTTATAATATATTTATTCCACTGCTTATATGAATTGTATTTAATGAAATCAATTCAACTAACAATCGCAGGGGGTATTAGTTGTGTTTACAATTTTTACTTGTTTTGTAGTATTTTTAGGTTTTAAAATTTCTTGTCACACTGCCAATCAGTATTTGGCTTGAAGTTGCCAATATTTTTTCGTTTTGGACTTCATAAATACTAAAATGTCTAATATAGACAAGGATCAAAATTGGGTTCAAAACTATATGTTCATATAGCCAAACAAAAGTATGGAATAAATTCTACATATTTTGTTGTTTTCTTGGCGCCAATGGAGCGTTTTTTTGTTTTTAACTTTAAATACAATTTTCCTGTAACTTGCCCAATAAATGAAAACAAATGTTTTAAAATATATATATAAAATTAAATTAATAAAAAAAAACAATGGCATCCTTAGTGAATGCCATTTACTGCCATTTTTACTCAGTCTCGGTACGCAAAATAGAAAACTATTTTCTGGTATTTCTGGCGCTTTTGTTGCTCCCTTTGTTCTTTTTTTATATATGCTTTTAGCCTGCTTTTGCTACTGTTTGACTAAAAACTCATGTTTGTGTTGGCTGCTTGCGGTTTGTCTCGATGTCAATTAAGAATTACAACAGTCATTTTTATACTTGTATAAAAATTGCGACGTGTAATTGTAAAGGGAAACAATAAAGAAATAGTGAACGGCGTGAATACGTTAGTAGTATTAAGCTAACAGCAAAAACAAAATAAACATGTTTTGCTATCTTTGTTTTGCTCCTTGGTAGTAAATGGTAGTGTTGCTGTTACGTTATTGCCGAAAATGCACTCAATTGTTTTTTTTTTTTGTATGTAGGTACAGTTGCATTGTATTATTGTTGTTGCTGCTGTTGTCTCGCTTTTGCTTTTAATGTCTGACCAGCAGGCGCAAGCTTTGTTGTCTTTGTCTAACTTTATATGGCATTGTAAATTGCTGTTGTTTTAGTTTCAAAATTATTTTTTTGGCTATAATTTTGCCACCTGTCTGTCTGTCTGTCTGTTTGTCTCTCCTCTTCTGACTGCTGCTGCTGTGTTTTTGTTTACACCTTGCAGCTTTGCTGCGTTGGCACCAGAACAGTCGCCATCTTTCGCACCTCGTGCTCGTGCTCATGCTCGTGTTCGTGCTCGTCCAGCTCTTCGTCGTCCTCGCAGATGCTCTCGTGATGCTTGCGTGACTCACGCTTTCGCATGTAATTAATCAATGGCCGCTTCTTGTGCTCCTTGCAAAAGGGACAATCTTTACGCAACTGCTTCTCTGATTTTAATTGCCTGCATTTCTCTGTAAATAAATAAATAAAATCGAATACTCTTTATTTAATTATATTCAATTTTTATTTTTTTTGTTCGTTTGAAGAGGGAAATATAAAATCTGGCAGTTTTTACTATACTACATACTAACACACTGTAGATATTACATACACACATACTACATATGGTCTCTCTGTCGTTCTTCCTCTCGTTGGTCTACGTGCCGCTTGCGACGCACACTGCCTCTGCCCCCAGCTGCTCATGTTACATTACATCACGTCGACAATTTTATGTGGCGGCGGCAATCTTTTTTTATGATTGACCCCAAGACATGTTTTGACACAGGGTGTACTTTGTTAATAAAATGCACCCGATTTCTCAGATGCTGTCATTGCCGGCAAAAAAACTAGGTGCAATTTAAACAATTGATAAGCAACCTTGATAATTTTTTGTATTGCTTATTAACGATAATCTAATAAAGATAACATTGAGGTCTCACGAAAAAAAGATCTTCAACCTTACATCTAATCTAGGTTTCTTTATTTTATTTTAAGATAACGACCGATATTTGGCAGTAGTCTAGCCTGGAGCATGTTTTCCAAAATTAAAACAACAAATTTGTTTGTTAAATAATTATTAACTCTATTTTTTCTTAGTTATTCATAAGCTTGCTATTAGCCAAAAAAGAGATTGTTGGTAGTTTGATATTTTTACGTTACCGTAAACATATACTTATGCGTGTTGTTGACTTGAATGGCATAAACAACACCAATGACATATATATATATATATATATATATATATAAATATATATGTGTACATTGTTATTGCGCCGTAGTTTTTGTGCTGCTTTTCTTTATTTGGGCACAAACAACACCTGCTTAAAGTTATAAGCGAATGGTATTGTCATAAAAAAGTGTGTACATATCCCACAAACAAATCTAAATAAATACATATATTTGCGTATATTTGAGGAATATACCACTTCTTGATTAAAATTGCAATGAAAACTCTAATAAAATTAAGCTAAGTATAACCTCAAATGATATTGCCTTATTTTTTATCACGACGAAAGTCAAAAGAATTTTGCAAATAGATAAAAATAATAATAAAGATGTGCAAATTAAAGGTATGTGATATGGATCACCCTGTGATTGCCCAATAGCCTTGTTTTTTAAAGTACTCTCGCAACACGCCCACACGCACATGTATATATATAGCGAATATTCAAAAAAAAATACATTGAGGCTATTTTTAAATGATTGCAAAAACAACTCAAAATGTGGGTAATCAGAATCAAGTGAACGGATGTGTGTGTATGGGATTTGCTCATGTATGTTTTACACATATGTGCAAATACATGACAAAAAGCTGGCTGACATGGATACTGACTGCATTTGCCTGACGCACGCATGCATTGTGAGTTGCCGCACGCCTTTCTCCAGCATTTATTTATTTATTTTTTTTGTGTTAATTACCTTGCACTCTGCTGTATGAGTCCTTAGCTGAATACGGACTGGCGTTGGTTGAATGCTCCAGCGTGCCATACGGGAACTGTTCATAGTCACGATAATAGCCACCACGTATGGATCCGCCATAAGAAAGCGTTGAGTCGCCAGAAAATACGCCCCAAACATCCATTATGTTGTTGTTGATGTAGTTGTTTTTCGATCTAGGTTGCACCAAAAATATTGCTGTCCTGCTTTAGTTCTGTTTTGCGTTTTGCGCGCGTACGTTGAGCGAGGTCGTTTCACTTTGCCTTTGTTTTTGCCGTTGTTGTATGAAATCTATACATTCTTTCTTGTAACGTTCAATGAACTTTGTCTGTTCGTCGTTCACGTAGGCAACTTTACGTTGCCTATCCAAATAACGCGAATTGTTAATTTCTTAAAGAAACACTTTTAATACTAAGTCAATGGGTAAAACCAGTTTACAAATGCATTTAAGTTTTAGTGCATTTAGTTAGTGTAGTGTATGAAAACACGGAGAACTCTTTTTTCTGCTCTTTACGTATTCAGTTCAAAACTGAAACTGAAAGCCGAACGGCATATTACTGCATTTTTGTAGCCCTCGCCTCGTCTGTTCGATTCGCTTCGTGTGTTGTTTTCGTCGCCGTCGTCGTCGTTGTGTCTCGTTTCGCTTTGCGTAGTACTTTTGCGTCGCTTTGTTTGCTTACTTTTCTTCTTCTATCACATTTTCGTCCGTGTGTAACAGTGGGTATATTGTGCTTCCTATTTGTGTAACATGCAGAATGAGAAATTAGTAAATACGGTCATTGTTTGCTTTTATTCCTTTTTTCATCGATGAAAATTAGTTAACAATCCCTTCTAACTTAATTAAACAAATAAATAATAAGAAAACGTCAAGTAAGTAGGGCATACAATGCACCCAAATATTTGGCTATTTTAAGTCCTCGTTTTAGATGTTGAACTCTGCACACTGCACACGTGTGCTAGTACTTCTGTATGTGTTTGCATATTTATACTGCTGTGTTATTTGTATAGTTAATTAATGTTATGCCAAGTTAAACTTATAGCAAATTCGAGAGCTTTTTATTGCTATCGGTAACTGAGCATGCTGTCAATGCATAAGATCAATATTACAAAACTTACACTAATTATTTGTAGGTAAAAAGTTCTGCTATTTTGCACCATTTCAGGAATTTTGTAAAGAAGAGGAATCGCAAGGTCTATAAGAATTTGATTTTCATTACGAAAGTATAAATGGCATATTGCTATTTCTCTCAAGCCTATGCAGTTAATACGCACAGTGGGCAACATCTTATTATTGCAGAAAAATTAACATATTTTGAAATGTTGTGGAAAATTCCCGTTGCTTTCTGAAATTATTAGTTTGTTTCCAAAATGAGTCATCGAAATAAATTGAAGCAAATAAATATATGTTAATTTTGTATGAGGAATGGAAAATATTTTTCCATGGACCAACTTCGGAAGTTTTTCTTATTAGCATCGAGTTGCTAAGTTAAATAGCTGAAATAAAGATTGTGTCCATCAGCAAAAGTCGATGTCAAATACCTAATAAGCTGCAATTTTAAAAATTTTGGAGTTACTCATTTCGTATGGCTCGATGCAAGTTTTACCATTGATGTGATAATCGACGTCTAGTCGGTGGGCCTACTATAATCCGTATATCGGAAGGTTGATCTCCCAAGAAATTTCGTTGTCAAGAGAGAAATTTATGTCCATGGTTTGTCAATTAAGCAACACAGATTGTATAAAGTGGATGATTGAATTAGGTCAAAAGTGGCTTGATGATTGGATTAAGCGTCGTAAGCGTACACGCATAATTTCTACAAAGCCTTGAAAACATTTTTTAACTCACTTGAAAATAAAATTTGTCAGAGCAAAAATGTTAGTTTTGCTTTTGATTTTTTTTGTTTTTACTTTGTCTTAGCTAAATATTTAATATCGGCATAATTTGCGCACACAAAGTGTTAATTGATCTACCTACGTCATTTGGATTAATGAAGTTAATTGCTGTTTCTCACTGTGCTTACCGCCTTTTAGCGACTTTTTGTGGTTTAAGTATTTAACGTACACGACGCTGTGACATTTGTGTGCGATATCGTGACAATCTTCTATAAGTGGGTGGACATACTCTGGCATGTCCAGATCGAGCAAATCTATATATAGCCTACAGTTTCATCAGTAACAGGTTTCTAGACACAAAAATAGCCGAAGTTGCACATTCTGCGGTACAAAGAGACTAATTAACCACACATCCTTGACACATTAATCATATTTTCACATTTCCCGTGACAGCGCTTGAACTGTCACCAACCAAATCCAATACAAAGAGTTGGTCACTTCATCGAATTTATAATATGTGCAGACCGGTCGCTTTGAGGTCAGGCCCCGTTGAGGGCAATCGAGCTGTAGACTGGACCTTGTTGTCCTTCGGTTAAAATAAACTTAGACATTTTTTCTGTTGTGAAACATTTACAATTTATAGATTCATATATTGATTATATAAATACTAAAGGCGGAAATATAATCAGAAATTTCAGATGAGTTACGAAACTTTTAGATATGAAATAAAAGAAAACGGTGTTAGAATTGAAAAATACGAAAAAATATCTCTGCAAAAATCTTGTCTAGGCATTGTAAATAAATTAAATCCATTCAATTTAAATTCGATTTTGTGCTATTTCTGAGCCATTCCAGGTCACTGTACTCTGTACCCTCTGTCCACACATGGACGCATTCACACATGCAACCGCCGTCAGAATCGTTTTTACAGCTCTCTTTTGGTTGCTCATTCACATGTGCCTACGCCCACGCCGCTGCTCCTCAATTTATGCAAACATTAACTCTCGTGACTTCTGCCGTGCTTGTTTGTCTCTCTATCTCCCTCTGCCTCTGCTCTTCCCTCTCGTTCTTTTATAGTGATGCTGACCCGCACAGCAAAGCGTTAATCAAACAAGTGTATAGTGTGTGTACATGCATTCGTGCATACAAAAACACTCACACACATACCCCAACGATAAATGTGTACACAGTAAATATTTATTTATGTTGTATTGGCACAACAAACTAGCTTGCCATCTCGCTCTTGATTGCAAGCACCGCTGATAACGGCTAACGGTCGCCGTCTTTGTGTTGTTTGAAAGTTTGTCAAAAGCGACTACCCTGTGAACACTGATAAGCCATCAGCCCCTATCTTTGGAGGTCACAATTCTTTGTTAAGTCTTAACTAACGCAGGCATGTGAAAAGTGTGCAAACATATTTACACACAATTAAAATTATTTACGGAGCTTGTGTTGAGATATACCCTATATGCATTCCTTATGTATTTGGATGTATTATACACACACACACACAAATGTTCGATATTCACATGCACGTGTTGAATTTATGCAAATGGAACCGTTGACTTGGTGCATGAAAACCGCCTTTATTTTTTATATGCGTTTCTTTGTTCCAACAAGTTGAAACGCGAAATATTTTCATACCAGTTTAATAAAAGCTGACAAGAGGTGACACATAATCTTCTAGTGAAGAAAGGGTTGGGGTCGATGATCGCTAGTGAGGTGTTCTAATGATCGACACGTGCAACTCTAGTCTAAATCTTCCAACGTTTTCGAACTTGAGTCAGTTATATAAGGTGTATATATACACACGTATATTAACAGAGATATTAATGAACGTTTGAAATAAAGAATTTTATTTATATAAAAAGTACGAATTGGAAGCTACACATCCGTCATTTTATGCCATGTCAAACTGCGGATTCGCCTCTAGTGAGATATGAGATTTCAATAATTATTACTGACTACCTTGACTTTCCAAATTTCTTTTTCGTTTCGATTATAACTCACTGGGAATCCCAAGCATTGCTTTTTATCTTGATTCTTCGTCTATTAATGAAATAATGAAAATAATGAGTTCTAATTATTATTATTAATTATTATCCATATCTGTTTCTGTGCAGGAAAACCTTGGCGGCAATTCGAAGACGGTAATGCTGGCCACCGTTTCTCCGGCCAGTCTGCATGCGGACGAGACGTTGGCAACCCTGCGATACGCGTGCAAGGCGCGCTCCATTGTGAATCGGGTGAAGGTGAATGAGTCGCCGCATGACAAGATCATTAGGGATCTTCGCGCTGAGGTCGATCGCCTGAAATCGCTGCGCAATGAGTACGAGCGACAACGTCGCCTCTCCTCGAACAGCAACAATCCGCCGGCGCCACGCAAAATCATCATTGAGACATCTGTGGATGATGGCGAAGTGGAAGCACTGCGTCAACAGCTCTCGGAACGCGAACGTGAACTAATTCGCGCACAGAAATCATGGATGGAGAAGCTGAAGGAGGCCGAGGATCAACGCAAGTCCGAGTTGCGTCTGCTCAAGCGCAAGGGACTCGCCATGGAACTGACTGCCGACCAAAAGCAGGCGTGTCTGGTCAACCTGACCGCCGATCCCATGCTGAGTGGCACGCTCTTCTATGTGCTGCCCGTGGGCACAGTGCACATTGGACGCGGCGGACGCATGCCCGGAGATTCCGCAATGCCGGATATTGTGCTGGATGGTCCGCTGGTGGCGCTGCAGCACTGCAGCATTGAGCACGAACGCTCGGGGAGATTGTACGTGAGTCCGGGCAGCGAGGACTTTGAGACGTATGTGAATGGCGAACTGCTGCAGCGCCAACGCCGGCAACTGTTCCACGGCGACCGGTTAGTCATTGGTGGTTCACACTATTTCCGCATCTCGAATCCTTTTTGCACACAGCGCTCTGGCACGACGCAACAGCAGCTCGTCGACTTCCAGCTGGCACATCAGGAGATTATGCAGAAGCAGGAGCAGCAGCTGCGCAACGAGCTCGAAGCGGAGAAGAGGGCGGCATTAACACGCATCGAACTGGAGCGTGAGCAGCATGCCCGTGATTTTGAGGAGCGGCTGCAGTGCCTCGAACTGGAACAGTTCAAGTACAAGTGCAACAGCGAAATGCTTGAGACGGAACGACAGGCACTAGCCGAGCTGCAGCAGCAGGAGACGAGCAGCAGCAGCTGCTGCCGCAGCGCAACGACGCCGGCACAGAAATCCACCCTGGTGGAGGATATACAGCGTATCATGCTGAATCCAAGCGAGGCGAGTCTGCACAAGACTCAGCTCATGGTGAAGGAGGCAACGCAACGCTGTCGCCAGCTGGGCCATCAACTGGAGTTCCGTCAGCTCCAAACGCCGGATGAGTTTGGTTTACTTCGCACCGTCATTTTAATTGTGGATCGGCAGCGGTGCCTCAAAGCTGAGTGGCCCATTGCCAGACTGGGTGTCTGGCTGGATCTGCAGCGGGATGCAGCAGCGCCGAGTGACATGTTCCAGAGCGTTGAGGTCGACTGGCAGCCACTCGATGCGGATCTAAATAATACACTAAATGATACGCATAATTCCAGTCGCATTGGCCTGAATCTCAGTTCGCTGAAGCAGCCACTCAAGCGTCTCCTCAGTGGCCCCAACACGCCCCGGTTGAGTTCGACACCGGGCAGTGCAACGCCTCAATATACAAAGCGACTGCTCACCTATGACTTGACCGAGGATTACCCGAGCAGCTGCAGCAGCAACAGCAATTTTGAAATCCATGCCCAACAGGAGCTGCAGGTAATGCAGCGGGCTGCGCATCGTTTGCGCCGCCATTGCGAGCAGGCGCTGAGCCAGCGGGAGAATCAACCGGATGCTGGTCTGCTGTCGGAGAATCTGCAGGAGTCATTGGCACGCCTCGACAATGTACTCCATGGCATGCACACTTGCATGCTGCAGTCGGCGGAGGCAGCGGCTTCTTCTGCTACCAACTCGCCAAATAAAGCACAAAAAGCGGTGCGTTTTCTTATCGATTGACGGATTCCCGGACGAGAGTGCGATTTATATATATATACTTATATGTATATTTATTTAGTACATTCTCATATACTTATGTATATGGTATATTCATGTATGACGTTCAATACATTTTCTTGTGTTTGTTTTTAATCTGTTCAAATACATTTGTATATTTTAAAATAAACATGTACATACACATTTATATGGTATTTGTTTATTATTGTGCATTATCACATTAACTATGCATATGTGTTATATTACTGATAATATTTCCCCCTAATAACGGATCGCATCGAATATTTATTACATTCTTGTGGTAGTGAAGGAAATGAGATCTAAATAATAAATTAGACTAAGCCACAGATCTTCTAGATTTTTTTTTAATTTGGTTTTTGGGTTTTAAGCTATCTTTTAATATTTGTGCAGCACCAAATTTTTTTAAACATTTTTTGCATATTTGAATATTGCGCCCTGCTACAAACAAATAGCATAATGTTAGCTGTTTGCATACTATGTTAAACTTAAACTGCAGTCGCCAGTGCTAACAGCACTCTCTCACCGTGCGTCATTTTGGCCGCCTGGCTTGAAGGTGACCGCTTTGAAATATCGTCTTACACATTTCCAGGAAATCCGAACTCAGCTGCCCCGTTCCACTATTTTTATAATTCATATTTAAAAAGGTCGATTAATGATAATCTTTTTAATGGTAAGGCCGCGCACAACATTTTTGGTTTGCTTTAAATTTGAAGTCAAATTTACATGTCGGCAGTTGCAAGGGTATTTCACCTGCGACTGTTTGATATATGATGCATTTGACAATAATTTAGAATAAACATCACTAATAATTACGTAATTATTAAATTTAAGTTAAAGCTTACGTAGAGTTTTTAAAATCATCATTGTATAGCTTACACATGTGAAAATTATAAAATTACCATTAATGAGAATAAATAGAAAAATAAATAAAAAGTTAATATATAATGCCACGGCAGGTAGTATTTGTCGATATGTTTAAATTTAATATTGTTCTGTAAATTTCAAAACGGTTTTTTATTTATTAATGAAAGTTCCAAAATGGGCTATTATTAAAACTGTTTGATAATTATGATAGCACATAAATCAACGTGCTCCATTTTCATTTATACGAAAAATAAACACCTATATACACATTAAAGAACGGAGGCCGCCTTTCGATTGCATTTTACTTATCTTACTTGTTTATGTTAAGTGCATTTTCCAATTACTCGCTTACATTTGCCGACAACGCAATCAGCCGCCAATAATTATACAAATCATTTTCAATTTATTACGTATACATATTAGTTAGTGCGTACAAACATTATAAAAATAATTTAAGTTAACAATTTGTTACGTATATTTTGTACTGCGTACAAAATTGTAAAAATAATTTAAGTTTCCATTTTATTTAGTATATTTTTTATGCCAATACAATAAAGCAAATAATGAAACACTTAATAATAATAATCTTATAAAAGCAACATAACAGACATCCATAGTAAAATTTGTGCTTATAAAAAATAGCATCATATAAAATTAATCAATATATTCGTACAAAAATTCAAAAACTTTTTTGTTTTTGCAATGTGCATTCTAAAATACAAATAGAAATTTCGATTAAAGCGTCTCTTCAGAATTTAGTTCAACCTGTGACGGATCCATTTTATTGTTTAGGCTAATAACCCATTCACAGAACTGACCATTTTTTAGGTGAACAAAATCAGCCAAGAAGACATTTACACGAGGCGGTTGATCGCTAGCGAAGGGTCCTGGCAACTGCTCCAATATCCAGGGCTTTAGTTTCTTATCCACTCGCTTCGCAGTGCGCTTCAGTGTGAAGAAGAAACGCAAGGCAATATAACGCCCCGTGGGCGTGAGAAGGCACTGGGAGACATAACCCTGTTTGGGCTGACGTGATAACAACGACGCTGACAGGAACGATTGCAGTTTCTTAATGCTGGCAGTGTTCGGCCAAGGCGTTGGCCATGCATAACTCGGCCAGAAATGGGCGGGCAACCCAATCGGGCAGCGTCTGCAAATGAGCACCACTTGCCACCTGAGTTGAGCACACCGATTAAGGGTGCACTCGAGCAACGAACCATCTGTTGTTGCATACAGTCGATGATCAAAGAACTCCAACAGCTGCTTTTGGAGCTGCTGGTGCTGCTTAATGTTCATGTCGTAGAAATGCTGCAAATCCAGTATTACCACCTCCTCGGGATGGGTGTCGAGAAAGTGGCGCAGCTCGTGCAGCGGCTCAAACACCTCCAAGGCAAAGAGTCCATGGCAATAGTAGAATTTGCCCTCTTTTTGTGCAATGCGCAAATCAAAATAACGCACGCCCAACTGCAGCTGCTCCGAAATGCTCGAAGACTGATTGCGGGACCAGCGACGCACAAAGCAAGGAAAGAAGCGATGCCAATGCCGTATACTGCTATCCGCATCGGGTGCCAATCCCGAGCTGCTATTAATTCCATAAGTCATTGAATTGTGGGAACCTTTGATAAAATCGCATTCCAATTTAATTAATTACAATTACTGCGACGCTGTTTGTGCTGGATGATCTCATATATACATAAATACCTGGAATGGCTAAATTCACAATTGACAGATCGCGCAGCTCGGCCGGCAGGTCGCGCATCCAATTCTCCATGGACATGCTGGCCGGGGACAGGTGTATTTGCTGCTTGTATGTCAACGCTTTGAAACCAATTAAACTGCCAACTACTTGTATTGGCCATTAACAGCTGTAATCGTTAGTGTGAACGGTTTGATGTACTTGCCTATGCATACCGATAGATTTGCGTGTGCTCGATAGCTGCTAATCGATATTTGTGTTGATGGTTCAATTCGAGCATCAGCCGCAGATTTTGAATACAATCAAGTGGGGTAGTCGAAAAGCAAATAAATATTTTCTTTGCAATGAGTTTACTCTAGCTTGACCTTAGCTGTAGAGAACTAAATTCACTTAATTACTAATAGAACTCATCGTATTACAGATGAGACGTGCTGGTAGCAGATTTAAGCATATTTATGAAGGGAAATGATAAAAGGATTAATTTTTAAACGGCTGTAAAAGATAAATAGTCACAGGGCACTACAACTAGTTAAAAGCTTCTTAGACTTGCTTTTCGGAAGCTAAGTAAACTCACTAAGCCTGTTATATATAAAGAATCGACTAAAAACTCTATTACTTGATTAGAGTGGTAAACGTCCTGATAATCTATCAGATGGTAATCAGGTTCTTTTATTGTACGATTTACATTGCATACATACACTTATTCTAGTTAATATTCTCCTTGTTCTCCACATCCAAATCCTCCAGCAAGAAATTCTGACGTGTGCGCTTCGCCAGCAGCTGCTCCGATTCATTGAAAATGCGCACATTACGTCGACAATTGAGAAAAGCGCAATTTCCCTGCCAATTGTTCTCATTATAGCTGCAAATACAGAGGCAAAGATTAGTTTTAAGCTCATTTAAACCGATAATTCAAAATAGGCGCACCGCTGCAGGTCGCTAAAATGTTTTAGTGCCAATGACTTCTCTTTACTATTGGGTAATGCGATGCCATCCGCCAAAATGCCCAGCTGGCATGTGCGAAAATTGCAATTGTTTCCTTCGAGTTTAAGCTTGGTTGTTTGATCCAGCAATTCCAAGCCGGTGTTGCACTTCCTGATGCTGACATTGCTCAAAACCGCGCTCGTCTCCGGCCGCATCGATAATCCAATGGCAAAGTTCTCGATCTGGCAATCGTGCAGCTTTAACTTGGCTTGAGGCATGCAAACAATCGCCTCCTGGGTGCTCGAGCTGCCGTCGCCCAGCAACCGGCATCTGCGCAGTGTCAGCGTTCCATAGCGCAGTAGAATGCCACGACGCACATGACGGCAATCCAAGACCAGATGCGACATTGCGTAATCGCCATCGATGACCAGCAAAGTGCTATCCTCATCACTCGAGCAAATCACGGGCAGCTTTCTCAGCTCGTCTTCATTGTCGTTTTCAGTGGCCATAACTGACTCGGCATCAATGAGGCCCTTAATGCTGCCATTGTCATTGAGATGTTCCAGAAATTTGATGTTGTGTTGCCCGGGCGACAAGAGAATGTCATCGTTTGCTTGGCAAATGCTCAGCACATCCTGCAATGAGACAGATTATTATAATTATTATTATGATTATATTCATTATTAATTATGATTAATAAACATATTATTAATTATGATTATTTACATTATTTATTATGATTCTTATTTTTATTATGTAATTATATATAGTTTATAATTTTTTATGGCAATATGTAATTAAATAAAATGTAATTATTTAATAAGTAATTAATTATCTATTTATATTATCTACATTACCTGCAATGTGTTGCCCAACTGGACTTTTGTATGCGGTTTCACAAGTTGCTTGGCGAGTGTCAGAAGATGGATTTGTGTCTGCAGCTCAACTGGCAACGTAACCAAGTGGCACATTTGTGACTGCTCCACTGCTAACTGGCCCAAGCTGCAGGAGCTGCTGCGCTGCAGCAGATGACGCTTCAACCCATTGCTCTGGAGTTCGCTGTAGGCGCGTCGCATATCTGGATTTTCCAGAATTTCAAATTCGCTGCGTATGATGGCCAGTCGGAGATGGAGACACATTAGATCCGTAACTGGCAAAATGGACTTATTCATGGACCTGTTCGCCGCGGGGCTGCCCAACTGCTTTTTGGGCTTCTCACATGTCGCATCTGTTGTCAACTCGTCATCCTCATCCTCCTCCTCCTCAGCATCGCTCATGTCCAGTTCCAAGTACTCGAGACGCTGTTGTATATAATGCGCCTCCATCAGCAGCGTGCGCATGTGCAGGGTGAGTGGACGTGGCAAGCGATGCTTGCTCAGATCACAGGCGAGCTGAATGCGCGACTGCAAATGGATTTGCACCCAATCGCGATCATCATCCGAGTCTTTGTCCCATGGCAACCATACGTGCGTGTAGAAGAAACGCAAGCGATCAATGCACTCTGCTGTGGTGTCCACATTTAGCACCGCATTCTCCTGCTGCAAGGTGGGCCACAGTTCGATCAGTGCCACCTCATTGCTCTCGGGCAAATGCATATCCTGATCCTGCACAGCAGTCACCGTAAACACCGCCTTCAGCTCATCGAACATGACCTGATCTACAGTGCCAAACACAATTGTGGGATAGCGCAGCTTTAAATCCTCGCAGATAACGCGCGGTATTTTCCACATTGCCTGCCAGCCTGCCAAAACATTGTATTTGCATTTGTGTGTGTGAGATTTCGGTATGTGTGTGTCAAATTCACTTACCTGCTGGCTCAATCTGCAGTTCGACGTACGCTTTCCACTCGGAACAGACTTGCGAGGCGGGCATTGCGGCGCCATCCCAGGAGAGCACCGCTTCGGCTTCTTTGAGCCGCTCCAGAAATGATTTCTCGAATGTGTAAACATCCATTTTGCAAGTTTTCAGCAACAGGCGTTTAAATTTGAATGTGCGTGCAAAGAAGCTGCGCCTACTTTTGCAAAACGCTGAGTTGTTGCCGCTCAATCAATCGATAACATCACTCACAATGATTTCTTTTTATTAATTTTGATATGCACTTATTTCTAATGCTTTACATACTTTTTAACTAGAACATGACACATTATTAATTTATTTAATTATTGTTCTAAGTTGCACAATGTTAAGAAGTGTATTAATTAAATTTATATACACTCTCACCCAGCCCTGGTTTCGTCAAAGCATCCAGCTGCTGACTGTGTATCGAGTATTATAATACTTTAGTATCGATACTTGCGGTTGCGGTCTGCAATTATTGGTTTTATCAAATTAATAAATAATAAAAACACAATGGCTGCAAATACTTTGCCCGACGAACACTTTGAAGCGGCCGATGTAATTACAAGTTGCTGATATAACATATATATGTCGATAACTAACAACTAGTCCATTTTAGTTCGATGAGGATGCTGATGATGAGCAAATGGTGTCCACCAATTCGGGACGCAAGCGTCTCTTTAGCAAGGAGCTGCGCTGCATGATGTTTGGCTTTGGTGACGACAAGAATCCATATACGGAAACAGTTGATCTCCTGGAAGATCTGGTCATCGAGTACATTGCAGAGACCACACACCGAGCCATGGAAATCGGACGCACAGGGCGCGTCCAAGTGGAGGACATAATATTTCTTGTGCGCAAGGACCAGCGCAAATATGCCAGGGTTAAGGATCTGCTGACCATGAACGAGGAGCTGAAGAAGGCTCGCAAGGCCTTCGACGAAATTAAATATGTTGGTAAGTATAAATCGCATTAAATTCAAATGCAGCAAAAATTCTAATTTTCTTGTGTGTTTTTCAGGGAACGAGGGAAAACTCAAGTGACGAAAGACTAAAAACCGTAGCACAAACTAGAATTTACATTACCATTAGCAATAATAATAATAACAATTGTGAAGCAGCCGATATCTATTTTTTATTTAGAATTTAATGTAAAATTCTTTTCTGAAAATCAACTTCTAAATGATCGCAGATTTGAGTCCTCAACTCTTAGATCTTTAAAATAATACAATTTGTAATTAATTTTACAGATTGAATATAAAATTCTTTTCTTGAAAACAAGTTCTAAATTACTCTTTAGAAATATTTTGAATCAGCAAAAACGTTCTGAAACATTTATTTAACGTAATAAAATTAAATGTAGAATTTTACAAACAACATTTTTATATCTGTTGTAAATTTAATACAGGTTGCGAAGGCAAGATAACCAAGTTCGGCTGCCTACTTTTCTGTATTTCTTAGGAGCATCATTATTTAAATAATTTTTCTTATCCGTTCGAGAGTTTTTTCGCAGAGTTACTCATGGATATTTGTTGGAAGCTTTTAAGATAAATTTTGTTTATATGAATTTTGGTTTCAGAACTGAACTGTACTGTTCAGATTAATTAGAACAGTTACACATTATATATACATATATATTATATTTTGTCAATCGAAATAGTCTTCGATATCTATGTCTGGATTTAGTATATCATCGCCATAGGGTTCCAGGTCAGTGCCATTGAGTATCAGATTTTCGCACGTCTCCGCCAGATCTGTGTCTCCAATTAGGATCGCACCGCGGAGTCGACCTTTCTGCAGCACGAACTTGATGTATTCCTTGTTACGCGTGCAACGCACGAGCAGCTCATAGTCCTTGCCCAGGCCCTGGCCATTATAACGGCCCAGGAGGACCACAGGAAACCCAAACAACTGCGTCACATGGCCAAAGAGCTCAAAGCAAAAGTCCTGATAGATTGTCTCGTTCTCCAGAGCGGCTGCCATGCTGCGACCGGCCATGGCGCCCATTTGACGGGCCTGCGTCCACAGACGCATTTGGAACCAGTGCGTCGATGCGACTGACCAGGCAGCTGTGCACACATCGCCCGCCGCATAAATACCGCTCAGATTCGTGAGCATCATTTCATCCACCAGCAGTCCGCCATCCTCGGCCAGCTGGAGCGGCACATCGCTGGTGTAATCATGTCGGGGTTGCACGCCCGTCGCCGACACCATAAAATCACAGCTTAACTGCTCAATACTGTCATCATCATCATGTCTCAGCGTAATCCTCAACGCATCTGGCAAGTGCTCGAGTTTCTCAATGTGAGTTTTGCTGTAAATTTTTGGTAGACTTCTGGCGGAGCTGCCGGCGCCGCTTAAGTCGTAGCTGCGATGCCAATCCGGTCCTAAAGCGGCGCCTCGCTTGAGTTGTTGTTGCTGCTGCGCTTTGGGCAGCATTTCATCATAGCGCATCCTTTTGATGGCTGTGCTGGCCGTCGTCGTGTCCAACAGCCCCGTCTCCTGCTTGGCCAGTTGAAAGAACTCTGCAGCGCCGGCATCCACAAAGGTAGCCGAGATGTGATCATCTCTTATAACCCAGTGCACATTGACGGACTGTAGCTCGTGAGCCAGTTCGCTGGCAATGCCACCATTGCCCAGAATAATCACGTCTTTTGCTTTCGCAAGCCGTCTCTGCAGTTCCAGCACCGAATCCGTGTCGCGTATGCCAATAACGCGCTCCTGTTGACCTGGGCCAAACAATTTGGGTGCTCCTCCGGTGCAGAGGCACAAATAGCGATATTTGACTACCAGTCCAGACTTGGTGCGCGCCCAGTGCTCTTTGCTGTCAATGTGCTCCAATTGATCCACAATGTGTGCGATGCCGGCACGCAAGTCATTCACATTCTGCTCCCGAACATCGAATTTGTGCAGATAACGTGCGACAGGCACCAAATTTGTGACGCTCTTCACAATGCTCGACTCGGTGAGCAGCAGGACGGATGTGGTGGGGCAACAAATCGCTAATGTCTCGGCGCAAGAAACGCCAGCAATACCGCCACCCACAACTAGAAAAGTGCAATCCCGTGTCATTGCCTGCAGCTAAAATAATTACAAATTCTTCAATCCACTTGCCAAATTATCGACTTGATTATCGAAACTTATCGATTCTATGGGGCAATTGGGTAGTTATCGATCAACTTCTTTCCAAATTGGGTCTCTTCTACTCCCAAAGAAACACAATTTTCTTTCACATTTTAATCATTTTCTTTAGTTATTTACATATATTTTTAGCTCATTTTAATTGTGTTTGCTCCTCCTGCTTGCCATAGTACTCGCTGTAGTCGTATTCCCGAAAGGGCACATCGTAGGTGAGGAGGCCGCAGTCGCGAGCCTGCTCCACGGCAACCTTTAGACGTAAATGACTCTTTTGGCACAAACCGGTTTTGGAGTAGCTGAGTACCTGACCGCTGTACGGCGAAATGAACTGATTCAGCAGATCTGTGTTGCGGTAGTCCAACACCAGGTACTCATCCCGGCAAATAGGACATGGATTCCCTGTGGCGATTTTGCCCTGACGAACGCACGTCTTCCGCGTCTTGCGCGGCGCATACATTCCCTTGTGATTCCGACTGCGGTGCAAGAATCTCCATTAGGATGAACAATCGATAACTAACTGTCAGCTGCTTACCGATATTGTGTCCACACGAACTCGTCACCGTATGTTGTTTGGTACGCGGCGCTCTTCAAATAGCGCATGGAAGTCTCCACGGGAATCACTTTCGTGCGATCCTTTGCATCGGGAGTAGAAGCTTCTGAGCCGGTTTCCTCGCTGTTCTCTGCCGGTTCCTCGTTGACTGCGGTTGCCTCTTTGCACCGGAGCGTGGTGGCAGTGTGTAACGCAACACGATTGTTGCGTGAAATGCCTGCAACGCTCGCATAAAAGGCGCGTGCTAAAGGTAACATTTTAATTGATTAATTTCAGTTTATTTTGTTGGCTAAAAGTGCTTGCGGCGACGTAACAATCAGCTGCTCGTGTCTCTTAGCACAAACGGACAGTGTGACCGTCCGCACACACATGTGTCACAAAGCTCGTTGATATGACAAGTGCGGTATCGATATCGAAAAATAATTTTGCACTTTTTTTATTTAATATATTTAAGCTTTTAATGCGATTTTTCTGTCAAAATGTTAAGTGTTCATTGATTATTTATATTTTTTTTGGCATATATAAAAAGAGACACACCAAGAACACAAAATCGTATTCAAGCGTTAGTATTTGCGCACCAATTATAGCGTAACGGTAAAAGCTGACCAAAAGCACACGCACAAATGCAAACTACAGGGCATGAATGAAAAGCTGCAAATCGTTTGAATCTGTTCGGTTTAGTTGCTTTCGAAATTTACGTGTAGCTAGCCGTAGCCCATGCAGCTGCAGAAAACTCGCCGCCGATTTTCCGGGTCGCATTGTGTTCGTTCACGACTCTGACAACATAAAATCACGTACATAAAAGTCAGCATTATTTAATTTTTACCCATATTGTGGAGTGTGGTGAGCAGAGAGTCGCTGACTTACGTAGTACTTATAGCCTGTAATTCATGGCGTGCGTCCTTGTCTGCTTGTGTGTGTGTGTTTGAATGTGCTTATGTGTATGTGTGTGCGTGTTTTACTTGCTGCTGCATGCATAAAGTAGTAGTAGTATCTACTCTTATTTTAATCAATACTAGTTGACGATTAATGTAAAAATGTACTTGCCATAAGCTGTGAGTGAAACATAGAAATATATGTGTTCTTTTATAGATACCGCTGCCACTAGCAACAAAAAATACAACAAACGGGGCAATAAAGCAACACAAACAACGCGCCTTGTTTGCCGTTACTTGCCGCTGCCGCCACCTGCCGACAACAATAACAACAAAACAGGCACACGCATAAAAAGGTGAGTCAAATGATTAAATGTATGAGAGAGCTTTGCTGCGTTATTTCTGTTAGCATTTTTATAAATAGTATGGCGAGTGCAAAGTATGTGCAAAAGCAGCGCCATCCACATTTTCTTATCAATCGCAAATGGCTAACAGCACTAAAACTATAAATACAACTGCTGACTGACCGCGGTTCCCAGGGCAGGGCAGGGCATGGCTGAGGGCTGATTTTTTTTTTGCACCCCAAAACCCAAAACGAAAGACGAACTTTGTCGTGCGACATTTCGCGCATTTCGTGTAATAAATTATATTTTCTTTGTTAGCACAACACAAGCACACTCACAGGAACATAGGAGTATAGAATTATATAAATGTTTCCCAGCTCGTTTGTGCTAAATTAGCACCTGTTGGCTTTGCGCTCCTTTTTCCTTTATTTTTTTTGCGTCTTGCCTTAACTATAAAATGTGTCACATGATGCCCAACTGGGCAAATACCCTGTTATGTTGCTTGCCGTGCGCTGAGCTTTTTTGCATGAGCCGATTGCGACATCTACCGGTTGTTAGTTCTTCGTTCTTTCGTTAAATTTAATTATGGTACATTTTCGTTCAATAATTTGGTAAATATTATGATGTACATATATTTAATTATGTTTTGTCGTTTCTACTTTGTAGTAATAATGGCATACAATTTCTTAGTCCCGACCTAAATTTACAAGTAATACAGGAAATATCCTGCGAATACGCCGTAGTTGTTGCTTCCGCTCAAATTCAGTTGTCGACGTTTTCTTATTAATTTTCATTTATGGCTCATATTTCGAAATTTGAATCATCGTTTTTCTTTTATTTTGTTTACGATTTTTTATACGCAAACATTTCGTTTGCTTTTGAGGGGCGTTACAAGCTTTCAGATTATGGGTTTTGTTTTCTTGACCTCATGGGTTGGGTGTTACCTCTGGGCTTGATAAGCATTAGTATTAATGGTATGCCCAGGTGATTTATCAATAGACGTCGTTAATTTCCTGTTTTTTTTTTTTAATAAATTCAATTCTACTAACCCGATGAAAATGAAATGAAAATGACAGTGGAGAGTTCCATAAGTGTAATTTATTCGACGCAATCACTACTTATATTATTTATTTATATTTATTTTTGCATTAATTGGTTCGTCAATAAACGACGTTATGGGTATTCCTCAAACTGCCATTCAGAGCTTCATTTGTCCAGTCTAACGACATAACATATTTGTACACACATATGAATATAATAATAGGGCAGCTCTGTGGGAGAGTTCAACTAATGCATTAATCATTGTCAACTTGTGTTGAAATCCTACAATTAATTGTTTTTTTGTGTACCCTTGCACAGAGAATTAGAGAATTGTCGTAAAGTGTGTGGCACATTGAAGTTACCAACTTCAATCCCATAGAGCATGTGTAATCTTGATCTGCGGAAATGTCGCCATCTCCGGTCAAATCTCAAAGGCTACAGGAGAAAAAAGCTTATTTAAGTTTATTTCGTTTTATCGATATCGAAACCAGTTTCACGATAATCAATAAAATTTATCAAATTTCGTAATGAATTTCTTAAACTTTCTGCTCGTTTTTTTGTAATATAAAACGACATTTAAAGGTCGCCAAATTGACTCCTGTCTGGAAGGGTATTAAATTTGATTCATGCCTTAGGTAGCCATTCCTTCTGTTTAAATAAAACACTGAAGCTATTAATAAGCCTATATCCATTAAGAAGGCTTCATTATCTTCATGAAATGGCTCTTTGTCAAAAGCCGGATCTTTTATTACAATCGTGCTTATAGACTTGTCCAATGAGGTGCAAGATTATAATTAATTATTTCTCATTCCTCTTCCACTATTCAGCGCTACCCGACATGATAAATTAATATATTTCATCCCTTTATTGGGTACTAAATAATTCACGATTTGCTAATATCAGATTTTGCTAAATAGTGTGAAGAAGTATATTTCTTCGCTTCAGGCAGAGGGCAAATATAAAATTAATTCAAATGGATTTATGATGTGTGAATCTGAAGTAAAGTAATAAATCTTGATTGCAATCAAAAGACAGGTCTATTTTGTCAAGTCTGTCCAAAATCACTACAAATAAGATATATAATAATAATAATATAATAACTTATCCGAAGCCGAACAAGCTAATGCTTGTTCCCAAATTACCTTTCGTTTGGACTCTTTAATTAATTTTCATATTGATATTGGAGAATGATTTTAAATCAAATCAAATATTAAACAAAAAATAAATCATTTAACTGTTTCCAGAATAAATTTGGTCAATCGGATATTGTTCGATAGTCACCACGTATTGTGCATTTTAATTAATTTACAAATTTGATTATGAGTTGAAAACACAGAAAATATAGATTTCTACGATTTAGAAATGAAAATTAATCGGTAGTCAATAATCGATTTATATCGATTTTAGGGAATAACCAAATAAAAGATACTTAATGTGTGGTCTACAAAAAATATGTCAATTACAATATCAACTCAACACTTTGTGCGGAATATATATTAAGTAATGACATCGGAACAGTTGGTTTTACCCATTTCTAATAAGTAATAAGGGTAAAAGAAATCCATTTACTAAACATATATCTCTAGTCCACCGTATTAACTTAACTTACTTAACTTAGAGATCGCGTTGGCAATAATTTAAATACCAATTTGCTTAATTAAGTCCCTTTTAGCCGCACCGCCCCCTCATAACAAAAGTGACAGCTCACTCATTCGAGGGGTCAAAGTTGCTCCCTAACCCCACGAAACCAAGCATAAGTCCCAAAATATTGCGTGACACACACAGTCCACACAGTCGCACCAGGATCAGCCTAAGAGCACGGGAGCACACGGGGTGTGTGCTGAAAATGCAGGCCACGTAATGACATCAACATATGGAGAGTTAGGTTAACGTTAACGGTTCTTGCCGAGCTCTTCAACTGGACTTTAAGAAATTCAACAGCTGTAAAGTTTAAAAACTTTTACATATTTCACGCGCACTCGTCGGGGCTGTGCTCCTTCCCAAGTAGTCATCAATAATGCAAAGGAGAGCAACAGCTGCCAGTTTTCCCGGGTCACTCAAAAATACAGTCGACATTAAATAATGCCAAGCCGTCATTCATGGCCAGTGTTTGTGGCGCTTCAGTTGTAAATTGAGGTCTAAATCTAATTGCATGCTTCATTATTTTGTTTGCCAAATAGATAATGATGGCCAAAAGCGATAAGGAAATATTGGCCAATTCCATGTATGAGGATGATCCCAATGGCAATTCAGCGCCCACCTCAATAGATCACGAGCAGGGGCAGTTGGCGGCAAATGAAGCGGCAACGGGGGATACAACAAACATTGCGGCAGCGTTTTCACCTCGTTGGGGACCACAAAATAAAGGTGCACAGGAGCTGGCATCACTCTATAGTCCAGGTGAGACAGTACAACAGATCCATTTAAAATTAAATTTAAAATTAATTAAGAAAAATGTGTGTATTTAATCAATGTATCGAAAAGGAAATAATTGTAAATTTAATTCATTCTGTTTAAAAATAATACACTTAAAAATAATACACACAAGATTTAAACTAAAATTTTGCCCATAAGTTCTAAAAGTTGGTCTACAAATAGTTAATTTAATAAACTAGATGTGTTATCTTAAGGAATTGTGTATTTTTAAATTAGCTAATCGGTAAAGATTAAAGAGAACAGTCGGATTAGTATTAAGATAACAATCAGTAATCAGTAACACCAATAAGCAGAAAACTGTGACTGGATACCGTAAGAAACCTATCTTTGTATGTATGCGTATATGTGTGTCCGTCCAGAAGCAAAGAATTTTGTATGTCGAAACAATAATACCCTATTTCAGATGTGCACCATACATTTTGTGGTTACAAGTGGTTACAAAATTGGTCTGCAGTTAAACCACCCCACAGGGCTTACTCAGACAAACACCTGATGCACTTTTTTCTCAATTTGACGCCTCTATTTATTATCTGCTTAGTGATAGCATCTAATTTCGAAGCAACCTTTTGCACTTCTAAAAAAATGTGTAATTGTAATACACTTGACAGGTAAACGGGCCCAGGAATGCGTTTGTGTTTACACCTGCATCGGCCTGATGATTGTCAATTTGGCGTTAATCATGAGTCACATGCGTTGGGAACGCATCAGCGTCACCTTCTTTTCTGCACTGTGTGGCATTCTGACGGCAGACTTCGCATCGGGCCTGGTGCACTGGGCAGCGGACACATGGGGCTCTGTCGACTTGGCCGTAATTGGGAAGGTAAGCGAAAAAACGTATAGTTATGAATTAAAACGTACAATTTAAAGTCTACGGCTAGAACTTTTTGCGACCGTTTCGTGAACACCATTTGGATCCCACGTCAATAACGCGACACGATTTTATTGAGACGAATGGCGATAACTTTATGGTTGGCATACCCATACTTGGATATTTGGCGCATTATTTTTATATCAAATCGCCTGGCGAGATACAACAAAATTTCGGATGGATAGCGTATGTGTTTCTATGCTCCATTTTTGTGGCAATGACGAATCAGGTGAGCTGTACGAAAGGGCTTTACAATTAATATATTATTTACTGATGAAATGAACTATTATTTAGATACACAAGTGGTCGCATACATATTGGGGCCTGCCCAGATGGGTGCTATTGCTGCAGAGCTGTCATATAATTCTGCCACGCAAACATCACCGTATACATCATGTGGCGCCGCATGAGACGTACTTTTGCATAACCACCGGCTGGTTAAACTGGCCACTGGAGCGGCTCAGGTGAGTAGCTGCAAAGGCACCTTTAACAAATAAATAACTGACATCTTTGCTCTTAGATTTTGGTCATCTTTTGAGTTTATTATTGAGCGTTTGACGGGCTTGAAGCCGCGTGACGATGACCTGAAATGGGCTAAGAAACTCACATAGCTGTGCTGTCCAGCTACTGTATATAACTCTTGGACCAAGCAGCGTTTACAAAGTTTACCAATTAAAAAAACAAACCAAAGAAAGTTAGAACAGACGCCACTTTTAATAATTATAAATTATATTGTGCACAACGAAAAATATTGTATGTAAGGTCAACTTATTTATGTATAAGAAGACAATTAACACAAAGAAAAGTGTTTTTGAAGAACACATTAGTTTAAGCAGAAATGGTTCGTGCATTGTCGATTTTGTATTTCTTTATAGACTCGCGCAAACATAAAGACACATTGATCTCGCTACTTATTACCATATACAACGAGTGAGCCTTATAAACATACAGACTATGTGAAGCTAGCACAGATATATGCTTGTTAAAAATGTTGAGAATCTTTTTTACTACTTTACAAATGAAAACAAAAACAAAAAACAGCTTGAATACCAATAATTTTTATAGAAAATATAAAAACATATTAATTTTCAATACATTTCAAAGCTTCTGAGGCTACATGAGTAAATAAATAATTATATTTGCTATTTATATATACGTATACAGTGATGGCCATATAATTATTAACACCAATTATTTATTAGAAGTTTATGTTACCCTTGATACCCAAATATAAAGAGCTATGTAGCACCTTAAGGATGCGAAGGCATACACATCTATTTACAGTTTGTTACAAGTGTTACTTATAGTTATTAGTTTGTGATCACATTATTTCTTAAATATAATTGTTGATAATAGTTTTGAGGAATTTCATACAGTAACTCTTTCCATGGACCAATTGTAATATTCTTGATAGATTTAAATCTAAGAAGGTAGTGTGCATATTAACCAAGCAATCGATATGCATTTGGTAATTTACGAGCGCATATTTCAATATTACATTTTACCATCAAAATAAAAAAAAAATAGTAATGGGTACATTTTCTTTAAGCTGTTCCCAATTATATAGCTACCACTGTATATATAAATGATATATATATGTATATACTATATACTATATAAAGAGCGCTGAATGCAATCAAATAATGTGACTTAAAAACTTGCCTTATAAGAAATCATTTATGTAACTATAACAACAAAATCTAAAAGACAGTCAACAATTTTAAAAGTAGCTAAGCAGATATTTTAGTACGCATATTTTTAAGCAATTAAGTGGCATATGTAAAATGTAGTATTAACAACAAACACAAACAAAGAAATGCAACTATGACAGTGTAATGTGTATTACAAGCCTAATCAACTAAATTTATACATTTTGTAAACAGAAAACACTTTATAAATTTATACATATTCGTGCCTGGCAATGACTTGGTCTGCAAAAAACAAAATGTTGGCTAAGAAACTAATTCGAAGTGAGCAATATTTATTGTGATTAAAAACCATTAAGCTGATTTTAAAATGTAGTTTTGTATTCTTTAAAATGTAAATTCGCTCAGCCCTAAATCACAAATCAAAATAAAACAAGCAGGATATATAGATCTTTACCCTTTATAGGGAGGGAGTGGACATACCTAGCTGCGTTCATTTAAATTTGTAGCCAGAGTTTAATTTAAAAGATATAGTAAATTAAATTCGATAACCAGTTACTACTCAAGTTCTTGGATTTAATTATATTTAGTTTTATGTTAATAATATGATGGCTTAATAATCCTAAATCACCTCAGCATATTTTATAAATTTGCAAAAATTTATTTAATAATAATTTCTATAAATAAGCTATAATATGAAATAGTCCGATATTTATAATATATTGCCCAATGTTAGGAAGATAGTAGCACACAATTTGTGATATCTTGGTGAACAACAACTTATCCACAAAAGAATTTATATTTTTAGCAATTTTTCCCATAACCAAGCATCAATCATCCTTTGGGATCTCGAAGTAAAATGTTGTATAATTTGGGTTGTATTCCCTGCTTTATATTGTTTTGCAGAATAGACCCCAAACTCTTTGCGTAGTAGTGGCAAGAGGTAAACAATTATTTGAATAAATAAATATGAACATGAAATATATTTGTTCACGATTTATTCTTTCCTTTCTTCGTCCTTCTCTGTTTTTTCTTGCTCCTTCATCTCGATAGTATCCTTTCTGTGCTGCCGCTTTCTTTCCGCCTTTTCGCGCGCCCTCGTCCATTTCTCAATGTTCTTCTGCGTATGTTCCTCCCTATAAGCCTCGATCTCCTTATACTTGGCCTGCTGTCGTCGCAGCGCTGCCTCGTTATGGACAAATATGGGGCGGCATCCGTTGCGCAACCAGGACCTTAAGGTCTGTTTGCGCTTCTCGCTCTTCTGGCGTGGCTGATGCTCCTTTGCTGTAGGCGGTGTCGGCCGTTTGGCGGCTTCTGCATCAATCTGCTGAGCTCTGGCTCGGCGTGCCTTACTCCAATAACGACAAACGATCACAAACAGCACAATGATTCCAATATAGAACGAGATTAACAATAACTTTTGCAGCCAAGTAAAATTCGTAAGAATTTTCGGGATTTCTCGTCTGTGTATTGCAGCCACCTCCAGTTGAAGCAGATGCTTCAGTTTGCTGCAGTCATTGATGGTCATCTCCAGTACATCCTTGTATATCGCTGGTGTCGCATTGCGCAACGTGAATTCGCCGGCATGCCGGCCAAACAGCTTTCTGCAACGGGCACAGACTTCGTGCATCCATGTCTGGCACTCGGGCTTGTTAATGTCCGTCAGGCAAACTGGATTCATGTTGGCAACATTAAGTTTCATTCTAACAATAGTGATTGAAAGCCGATGTGATCACTCTCCGATATCTAATCACAGGCAAATAATAATAATAAATAATAAAAGTTTGCTTCTTATTATTTTAAGGTTTCGGGTCCAGTACTGAGACCTATGAGGTCTATAAGGTATTCTAAGCCTACAGCTCCTCCATCAACCCCAGCTCCTGCACAAATGCTAGAATCTTTGTTGGGTTGAGAGTTTCTATGTCCTTAGATTTAACATTTATATATTCTTCGGTTAGGGACATCAGTAAGCACATACAATTTTGCACTTGGGTGCTTACATTCAACTATAAACTCAGTTTATATAAACTTATCGATTATTCAAAACTGTGGCCAATCAAAGCTTAGCAACGGGTTTCCCGATGACAACAACATATCCAAAAACCTAATTTCCTAGGCAACGCTGAACCATGCCAAATAATATTTACGGCGAGCTCTGTTAACTAAACTGAGTAATAATTAAATTTACAACTTAAGGACATATTAGCTCAAATAGACCATGATTGATAAGGAAGCGGAGGATAGTCGAGTTGCCAGCAATGTGGAGCCAGCCCCATCAGCGCCACCTCCGCCTCCAACAGCTGCCGGCAGACCACCAACTTCTCAGCTCTTTTCAGTAAGTGCACAGCTGGAAAATATTGCTCGGCAATTTAAGGGGAATTTTTTTATAGCGTGGCAATTTGGTTAGTAGTCGCACGGCTGGCGATCGGACTGCCCTGGCGAGGCCGTCGACAGCAGTGCGGGCTGTGGGATATGCAGCCAGCAGCAGCGGATCGGCGGGTCAGCGCTTCGATGAATTCTTTCTGGAGAAGGTCAAACAACAGGCGTTGTCATCGGCCAATGCCTCTGTCGATGCAGCCAAGGATGTCAAGTAAGTGGCACATTTGATTGCTATTAATTTGATACCCTCTGGCTATAATACACTTATACACACAACAGTCCGCAGATCAAGTACAAGAATATGGAAACGAAAATAGTCAAGCTGCTGGAATCATCGATAGTGCTTGCAGCCCGCTGTTCACCAAATCGCCCAAGTGGCCACAATAATAATTCTGAAGTTAAGTCTTCGCTGGCTGAGGCACTGAACAAGGCAAAGGATGCGTCCTCATTGGATCGCATACTGCATCATGAGCAGGACAAGCAGGGCGAGAATGTCTTTCACAATTTTGAATTGACTTATGCGGTAAGAAAAAATAATAAATAATAAAAAAAAAAATAATGTTTACAAAGGCCATCTTCCAGTGAAAGTTGATAATAAATATATGTAAGATAGTTGTACTCTTAGCGAAAAATTTATCACGATATTTGGATTGGTTTGAATTTCCAATTTTATAACTTGTTCTTAAATCTCTTAGGCGATCATCCTTTGCTATTTCACATATTATATTTATGTAAATGTATATTTATCATATGCTAATTTAGGTATTCTTCAATCTTGCCGAGCAATACGAGCACAATGAGATGCACATTGAGGCCCTCAACACCTATAACATAATGACCAAGAATAAAATGTTTCCCCACGTGAATCAATTGAAGTTGAACATGGGCAACATCTACTTCAAGATGGGAATGCATAAGAAGGCTATTAAAATGTATCGCATGGCATTGGATTCGGTGCCCAATACGTTGAAGCAGCTCCGTCTGAAAATCACTGAAAATATTGGCGTATTATTTGTACGGATGGGTCAATATTCGGATGCTGCCTCCAGTTTTGAGTTCATCATGTCGGAACGGGCAGATATCCGCAGTGGCATCCACTTGCTACTCTGCTACTATGCCATGGGCGATGTGGACAAAATCAAGAGCACATTTCGCTCTCTGTGCGAAGTGCAGCCCGTTGAAAACGAACGTGACTTGGAGAATGAGAACAATATTATACGACTACAGCAGCAGGCGGAACATGCCGAAAAATCGGGCACAAATCAGGCACAAGTTGGAGACAATCCTGCTGAGGTGGCCATCATTGATGCAGAGGGTGGCAGTTCCTATGAGCAGGTCAATGAGCCCAACAAGAGCTCTGCGAATACAAAGAATCGATATGTTTTGCAGGCCCTCAAGACCGATGAATTGGCCATTTATACCAAACAACGAAGAAATGCAGAGAAACGTTCCATTACAATGATTGTCGATCTGATTTCCCCCCTCATTGAGGAGAACTATAACGATGGTATGTTTGACTGGCAAGTGTAACGGGTTATTATAAATTGGATTTCTTTAATTTCTTTCACATATTTTAAATATATTTTCATCGCTTTTTTATTTGATCGTCGCCAACTCCTATCGATGTTTCTATATCTCGATCAGCATCACTGACAGCGTTTAATATCGATTAACTCAGTTGCCTAACATTATGAGATATAGGGTCACACATGCAAATACAATATTGAGTAATTAAAATGATGACAGTTATATTTAAATGAGCCATGCTTATGAGCAAGGACTTAATACTATAGAGTATAGACTTATAGCACAGACTAGTATTGCTATAATAATTCAGATAGTATTATATAAAATGCATCATTTATATTCGATTTTGCACACAGGCTATAACTGGTGCATTGAGGTGATAAGGACATCAAATCTATCCTGGCTGGCAAACGAACTGGAGCTGAACAAGGCGCTCGTCTATCTGCGCCAGAACGATGTCAATCAGGCCATCGAGATGCTGCAAATGTACGATCGCAAAAGCGAGAGCTCAATGACGGCCAGTGCATTGACCAATCTGAGCTTTATATACATAAATGTGAGTCATATATATAAATAGATATGTATATTTATCTATTTACCCAACTGTTTCTGTTGTAGCTGGGCAACATGGAGATGGCCACCCACTGCCTGAATCAGCTGCAGGAGATCGGAGCACTGCAAACAAGTCCTTTGGCGCTTGTCAATGCCAGCATTGTGGACAAGCAGAATCAGAATCTCAGCTCGGCCAGGGAGCGATTGCAGCGTGCATTGCAACTGGAGCCGACTAGTTTTGAGGCAAATTACAATTTGGGTCTGATTGCCCTGCAGGAACAGGATTTCGAGCAGGCCGAGGAGCAGTTTGAGCTTTTGAAGGCGCAACTAATGGAGCCGCATTCGATGCAGCACAGCCATGTCTACTATCAGCTGGCCAAGCTGCAGGAGCGCCGCCTGAGCAGTGCGTCTGCGTCCTCGTCTGGTGCACTCCAAGCCTATCTGCAGGTGCTGGGCATCTCGGCCTCCGACATTGATTCGCGTCTGTTCGAGAAGGTGGGCAGCATGTACGAGCAGCGACAGGATCACCAGGAGGCGAATCAATACTATAACGAGGCGTATCGCATCAATATGAGCGACATAAGCATTGCCAGCTCCATTGGCTCCTACTACATAAAGCTGCAGGCCACGGAGAAGGCTCTCTACTACTATGAGCGTGCCGTTCTCGCCGATCCCAATGACCCCAATCTGATGCTGCGCATTGCCAGCTGCTTTCGCAACTCGTATCTGCCGCCCAAGCAGTATCTGGGCATGTTTGAGAATATCTATGCTCGCTTTCCGGACAACCTGACCTGTGTGCGGGCCCTGATGCAAGTGACCAAGTCGTTGGGTATGAGCGAGTTGCATGAGCGCTATGGCCAGGATTATGTGAGGCTGCAGAAGCAGCAACAAGAGCGCCAAAACGAACAGCGCTATCAGCAACAGCGCCTATCGTCTGCCACCTCCGGCAGAGCCAACAGTCGTCTCAAAAGTAAGCCCCATTCAAAAAGGGATGATCTGTGCTTTTAGTGAGATAATTGCCTTCATTTCCCCCACAGCACTGCGACAGTCAAATGAGGAGCGCCTGCAGGAGAACATCGACATCTCGGCCACTCTTATGTCGAGTCCTACGGGCTACAACGGTGACCAGTTCCTGCAAAGCGGCAACTCTTACCTGGGTAAGACACAGCCCCAAATCCAAATGCAAATCCTCAATAGTAATGTCAAATTCAATCGTATAGTTAAACAGCATGTGGATCCCCTAGGCCCACCAGCTGAACGTCCTCGCACTGGAATGTTTCGAGGACAGCAGAGCAACGACTCTGACGATGATGCGGAAATGAATGCAGACAGTTTGCTGCCCATTTAAAGAATATTGACAACATTATATTGAACTAGTCATAATGTGTGTGAAATGCTTAAAAAATAAATTTAAGAAAGAATATCTGCCTGGCTTACGTTGAACAATACATTATTTTTCACAACGCAGCCCAAATTCATATGCAAATCAAAATTCACCTTTATAATTAAAATGTTCATTTTTTAGGCAAACTGAATCTGCAACTGAGCGAATTGACTGCTTTCTAATAAACAAGCAGTGAAATTTCAATCAAGCAGTGAATCGCTCTCAATAGACTTGACGCTTACAAGCAGTGCATTTGTCTTCAAGCAGTGTTTCGCTCCCAAAACCAGTTTCTTCTATTTTGAACTATACATCAAATAAAAAAGAACTTTGCATAAGATAGAAATGCATCGAATTTTAGCTAAATATTCTCGAAAGCCAGAGTGTTAATATTTTTTGGGAACTTGCCTCTTAACTTTTGAAGTAATTTTTGAGTAATGCAATTTGCTATGTTTACACATTTTGATATAATTTTTGGGCTGTACCAATTTTCCAAAGACCAAAGATTATTTAAGAATCATTTTGTGTGTATATTCATAAGCACAACTGCAAATATATGTCAGCACTGGTAGAGGATAACTAATAGTCGCACACTCTCGGCACTTGTTTGGTTTATCGTTTATTACGTTTTCAAGGCAAATAATACATAAGCTGATTTTGTTTACAATTTAAAATCAATATATTATATTTAAAATTTGACTGTTTTTCTGTTTGCTGTTGTCATTTACGAAACAACCGTGTTGCCTACTCTGCTGCTTCACCGCGGTTCTTCCCCCCTTTTCGGTTCGCTTGCCCTCAGTTTCACCTATGCCACACGCCCATTATATTTAAGCGAACATTTAATTATTACGTAGATGTTTTTTCTATTGTTTGAATATGCATGTGATTAAATTTGCGTTTGTCGTTGTGTGTTGTAAAGGTGGTGATAAAACGGATTTAAGTCATGATGTATAGTAAAAACGGTTGCTGTAAGTATTATTCGAATGCCACGCTCTTCTATATTTACGTAGGTCGGCCAGCAGCCAAACAAACATTTACACAGATAATTTTTTCCCTCTTTCAAGCGCGCCATCCATTTAGACGAAAAAACAAATTTAAAAAAACCGAACAATTACAAGAAATGTTTACAAAATATATACGATACACAACAAATTCTAAAATATTTCTTTTTCCTACAGTGCCTGCCAAATACAAAATCAATCTTACAACTCTCTCGGATTACAGCGCACTAGCTATCCACGCCTGGACACACCTTATATCTGGTATCTCTTGTATAACTCATACCTATCTTTGCACTTACTGATTTCTCTCTGCCTCTCTATCCCTCTACCTCCCCACCATCTAACTGTCTTTGTTGACTTGCTTAAAAGCTCATGTAGCCGCGAGAGGTGGAACGACGACGTGCACACAGATACGAAATGAGCACAACCGTTATCAATGCAACCAGGGCAATGCCGACAGCGATGGGTACCACATCGGAGGTCTCCGAACTGTCGCAATCGTGCACCGCCGAAAAGGTGGTGCTGTTAATGGGTCGGAACGCCTCCACCTGCACATGACTGAAGCTGATGGTGCCTATGGTCTCATTGTGGTAGTAGGTCTCCGTCATGTTGAACTTCTGGATGCGTGTGCAGTGATACGACATCTTCTCGGGCGTCTTGAAGTCGGTGTCCTGGCTTGCGTGTACTAAATAATGGGTTTGATTCTCTGCAAAACAATATATATGTATTTATAATTATGAAAATAAATTGAATCGATAAAACTATGCAACACCATTTTTTTCTATGTCAAATTAATTAACAAATTATTGAGCTACTCCAATTTGAAATATTTGTTGGCATTATGTTAAATTACATGATGAAACCTGGTCGGAGATCACCGAATCGGACCAATATATCATATAGCTGTCATGGAAAAAAACAGTCGAAATAGGATTTTAAAGTAATATGTGTGTTTCGTTCAAGAAAGAATAATTATCTTGGACCCGCCGAAGATCAGATAACTTTGTAAATCGAAGTTTATCTGCTGACATCTAAATTTGATTAGATTTCAAAACATATTCCGCTTTTGCATAACAGCAGGCTAAATAATAACAAAATTACTAATAAAAGGACACAAAATAAAAATGATTTTGCATATCGTTAATATTATAACAGCTCAAGCTCACCCTTGGCATCGGGAAAATCTGTGTTGGACACCGTTATTTGAATCTGTACTGATGTGAGTGAGATAGAGTTATTATTCTTGTCCAGCTGCAAGGTCAGAAAGTCTGGTAAGGCATCGGAACCCCACATGAGCTGTATGCTCTGCTTGGTCTGGCTATCGCAAAGCGAGTGATCCACTTTCGCATTGGTGGGCACATTCAACAAGCCACTGGTCATGTTGCCGTCTAAAAAGATTGGGAGGAGAAGTATGAAGTGACTTGGCAATGAGATACTATTAAGCTTAACTTACCAACGGTCTCATAGGTAAAGTTCAGCTGTGCTGCCATATTGAGCATAATGCAGCTGGAGTTCCATGACCCCATGCTGGGCGCTGGATAAGGTTGTGGCTTATGCGTGGTGGTCGGCACAGGAGCTGAAGTCGTCGAGGTTATTGGGTCCGCAGTGGTGCTCGTTGTTGTAGGTGGCTTGTTGGTTGTAGTCGTTGTTGATGATGATGATGTGATTGGTGGATTTGGCGTGGTAGTCGTGGTGCTAGTTGTAGTTGTGGTCGTCGAAGTGCTGCTGCTGCTGCTGCTCGTTGACAGCGGCCTTTCTTGCTCGGGAAAATCTGCATTTTTCAGGCTATACAAATTCTGCGAAAGAACTGTAAGTGCAAGCAAAACATTAAACATATTTGTATATTGAAGCCTGTCAACAAGCCTTATTTATCCTATTACTCTTTGTCAAATTTCTGAATTTGTATATATATGGAATATTTTGTTGTTATTTTAATTAACCTTCTTACAGTCAACAATCAGTTTTAATGAAAAAAATACAAAATCCCTTTTTTTATCGGTCATATTAACATGCGAATTTAGTAAACAAAGTTGTAAAATAATAAAAAAAAAAACAACATTATACATTAATTTGTCTAAAGTTCAACAAAAGAAGAACTAATTACACATAGGAATGCAACATTTCATCAGTGAATTTCAAATAATAAAAATAATAATATAAAAAGCAAAAATTGTGAAGAGCGCAGCTTAAAGGCCTTTTATCAATTACATTTCCCACAAAATCAAATCACTTTCAATAACATTATTTTCAGTGTGTTTATTTCATTATATTTATCAGCATTCTTGATTCTTTACTTTCCTGCATGAGTCATACTGATGAATAATATAAATATTTGCACAGGCCGCAAATGATAAGCAAATAACATGTCAGCAAATCTTTGCAAAGTGACGATTTAAGTAGAGTGTAAGAAAAGCGGGTTACGATTGAACTTTGCTCCAAAAAAGTGCTCAAAGTATATGGGCGAATCATAGCCAATTGAGACAATTGACTACTTTTGTTTTCAACTTTCATCAACTTGTGCTCATGTATTTCCGCTTGCTTACATTTTCAAATGTGATAAATAGCATTAAAAACGCCCCAATAGACCCTATATGCATTGAATAGAACGAGACTTTTTCGAGCCCATCGAGTTTCAGTTTTTGACCAGCATAATTATCGCCCTTTCGAGACCATCGAGTTTCTGTTTTTGACCAGCATAATTATCGCCTGAGACATATATATATATATATATATATGAATATATATATGTAACGACCACTAGGGACGTAGAACTGGGACTGTAATAACATCTGTTAAATAACATAAAACACTGTACTTAACATACGATATCGACATCACTCGATCAATATCGATGATGCGATCACCAACTTGCGGAAGATGAGTGCAAATCAATACAAGTGAGGTGAGCAGGCGTTTTTGTAAGAACTATTCAACTTAGCTTTGTCTGCTACAATTTGCTTTAGCTAATTATGAATGACTCAAGAAACCTTTGCTATATACTTTGCTCACATACATAGGCATATATTGTCAAAGCTTAGCTATTTTCTGCCTCTATCTACTTGCGGTTACGCTTATTCATCCCTCCGCTCTGCGCCTGCCTGTCCATACCTTTGCAACACGGCTCAGACATGACCTTTAAACACTAGTTTACACCGGATAAATAGCTCGCCTGCTTTTCAGACATGCACTACAATTTTAAAGACACTACGCGCAATTGCATGTGATATGCACAAGCTTGGAAGATTTATTTGCCACGAGCATGCAAGATAAAAGTCGAAATTAAGTAAAAATATATTCAAATCATGGGGGTTTCGATTTCTAGAATGTTTTATTTTCTTCCGAAATCGAAATGATTAATTTGCACAACTTCACGAAAATAATAAAATTCTAAATTTCAAATGATAATATAAAAAACTATTATAACATGAAATTATCATGAAAATATGAACTTGTTAAAATGGTAGATAATAATCATTCCCAGTATTCATTTGCGTTTAAATATTATTTAATATACTTGCTTTGATTTAACTAGCTTGCTGTTCAGAGCTTTGTTAGCGTAAGTGATTTTTATAGAGAATAAAGAAATCTGTTCCTAAAAATTTTAATAGGATAGAGATCCAATGCATTGAGTCTGTTGCTATCGAACCTGTAGTTACTTTACTATTGACGATGTTAGCAATAATTAGTTGAATAACAAGTCTAACTTTTTAGAGCTTTTAAGACTTTTATTGACTTATGCAAAATATAATAACATCAACAGATGCGATGATGGCTGTAAGTTGATAAATGAGTATTTGACAAACAATCAACAATTTATATTGGGGGTGTTAGCGAAGCGGCAGTGCATCATATGTACATGTGATATCACAAATCACAGTTAGGAGAATAAATGAACAGAGAGAGAGAGAGAGCAAATGCGCCGCAGGCAAATAATTAAGTTAAATAAATAACAATTTAAATGTAGTTGTGATTCAGAGATAATTATATATGTGTGTATATATATGCAGTTTAGGCTTGTCACACAAACGAAGACAACAAAGTGTTGAAAAAGAAGAAAAACGAATAGGGGAAAAAAAGAAAATGCAAGATAGAAAAATTGAATAAGCCTGCATTTTTAGTAGAGATAAAGAAAAGAGAGGGGAGGGGTCGTTGCTGCCGGCAGATCATGCCGAAGAGAAAAAATACAATTGCTTTATCTGAGCGGCTTCTGAATGCAGGTAGAATTGTAGTTATTGTTGTTGCTTAGAGATAAGGGCATCATCCGATACACTTCAACATATATTCACATATATCTACATATTGTGAATAACTGCATATATATACCTTACTTTATGCTATATAAAGTTCAACAAAAACTAAAAGCGTAGCTCCGACTGCAATTTGCATTTGCCTTCGTCTACGACTTAGTCTAACCCACCATATTTTTAGATTTGTGGGGTGTTCTAATGCGCTTTGTCCCTATGCTTCATAAACTGTAACAAGAGTGTCACAAGAACAAAAAGAAGTGATAAGTGTCAATGCGCTGCAAATACACACATATGTATATGTATGCATGTATATGTGCACTCACATACATACATACATATACAATAATTATTCTACATACGATTTAGTTTTGCATATTTCCATAGCAAAACCAAAACAACAATCAGTCAGTCGAACGGATTATTACGTGTGCAAGCGAGATGACAATAGGCGAATAAAAAAAAACAAAGAAATTAAATCGCGATGAACAGGCAGAAATAAAATGAACAAAGAGTTGCACAGGTTTTTCTCTTCTTTTTTTCAGTCGAACAGTTACTTACCAGAGGTGCTCAACAGGAGCAAAGTCGTGCATATTATGTATTTATGTGCAAACATATTGATTATGCTAGTTGTTGTCTAGCTAGCCGTTTCGCAATGATAATTTTTTATTGTAAACTTTTGAATCTATAATGGTCAAAAAATTAACAATTATGGCGCTGATTCACCAGTTATTATTGAGTTTAGCTAGTTTACTAGGAGCTCACTTTATTGCGCACAACGAAAAATGAAATGGCATTAAGAAATAGTGTTGGGTTGCTCGTCAGCTGTGAGTATTCTCTAAATGTATCGAATCAACGTTTACTCACGAATAATGCATACCGATAGTTACAGCTACTCAATTGATCTGTTAAGTTACAGAGATATATCGATTAATTGTATATCGATACATGTTAATCAATTTGTAACTCAGCCTAATGGCGATAGATTGCGCGGGATTTCAAATTCACGGGCAAAAAATTAATGAAACATTTTTCTTTTTACCCTTGCAGAGGTTATTACAGTTTTGCCGTGGACTATGTAAAATTCGACCCCATATTCGCCAATTCGATTTTTTATATGTGGCATATTATTGTTAGACGGTAAAAATATATAGTCCAGATCGGATATGAATAAAAAAATTATGCCACTGATTGACAAAAGCTAGCATAAATATAAATACGTATTTATAAATATACATAAGCATATATATATTTATGTATACATATAGCAAATGGGAGCATTTGCACAACTGCTTACATTTGAGTATGTTATGCTCTGTCGGGGGAGATTTCGTAATAAACTGGAATAATATATTTAAAAGCTGGATTTAGCATTCTTAAATTTTGTGTTTTTTATTCACTCATCCACTTTAAATTATTCTGTATTTTATACATACATATGTATATTTATATTTCCATATAAAAATAGTTCTTCATTATTTATCAGGTAAGGATTAAAAGTACTCATAGAAAATATGTCTTATCACTAAACAACACCTTAGCCTAAAACAAAGTATTGCATACATATATATGAGCATTTATAAGCATGCATCATACATACATATATAATTTTATCCGAATTCTATATATAATATATATATTGTGTATAGTATAGATAACAAACAAGAAGCAAACAGTACGTATACAATAATTTGAGCAAAATCCTTTAACTTCATTTATGTTTTTAAAAAATATATATATAATAAAATACAAAAATATATTGCAATTGTGTGATTTACATATTAAGCAACAATTTCCAAAATACCTACTTAAAGTCTAAATAAAAAGGTATCAAAAATTTCAAGGCGATAACAATTAAGTAAGTTTCTTGTGTTTTATTTCTACACTTACAAGCTAGCAAGTGCGACCTGTCGATGTGATAAAAACCAGGAATCAGAACAGGTGTAGAGTAGTGTGTGTGTGTGTAGTGTGTGTAGTGTGTAGTGTGTAGTGTGTTGTGTGTTGTGTGTGTAGTTTGCCTTATTGCACCAGTTAATAGCCTGTCTCGGGCTCCTGTTTGAGCGTCATGCGACATGGCTCTGTAAAAAAAAGAAAAATATTCATATTAGTTTCCATTTTCATATTAACAGAGTTTTTTTTATATCAATAAATGTTTTTTTGGGTTTTGTTTTCTTATATAAATGAAATTATATTAATTATAATGTCAATAATTATCATTAGCTCTGACAATTATACAACATATTTTTTTATATATATGAATTAGCAATAATTTACAATTAGTTGTCAATCCGCAACTTTCGTTCGTTTTTTTTCTTTCAGTTTATTATTTCATTATTGCATTAATATTACTATTATTGGTATTACTCACCCATCACATAGGTAGGTGCTAGCATTTCGGGAGCACGTATTTTGAGGGGGGTGCGTCGCAGCAGCTCGTCGGCGCTGTTGCCCTCGCTGCGGTTGTATTCATTGAGAGTGATATCCGCCGGATTGCGTATTACGAGTCCGGAATCGACCGGCGACGTTGGCACTCTTTGGTAGGGATGCACGCGTTGGTTTTGATTGTGAGTGTGCACTATCTGACTCTTATGCTGGGCATTATATTGGCGTTGGCTTGCATCCAAGTAGGCGACGCTCTCCTGCGATTTTGGACTACAGGCAGCTGTGCTCAAGGGTGGCGTAACTGCGGACGTTGGCATGACAGCCGCTGCTGCATTGTTGGCCGCATATTCACGAAAAGTGTCCTCCGTATTGTTGGCCTCGATGAGCGCCTGTATGTGCTGCACATCAAGATCTAGGCCATGGCTGCCGCTGGTCACCGTCGCCAGCGTATCCATTGTGGTGCTCGCCTGGCTGCCGCCGTCCAGATTTACAGCATGTGTGGGACTCTGATAATCGTTGGACTGATTGGGTGGCGACAAGGGCAGTGAATTGTCCGCGAGTTCACCTGCCGGAAGCAATACAAAAAATATATCAACTGTTTATATTGGATATAGGATGCTGCACTTACCACCCAGGAGCATCTCCTGCAGCAGCGAATCGATGTGCGCCACGCCAAAGATTTTGGCAAACTGTATCTGTTCGATCATCTGCCATGTGATTGACTGCAGCACCGGCAAAATGAGCAGAATCTCGCCAAATCGGCCACGCGACTCATACTGCCGATCCGAAATGTAATCCTCCAGATTGTTGAGTATCTGATGGCGCAAGGATTTGATGCGATGCGGCTCATTGAGACCCTTGGCATCTGGAGAGAAGAGAGATACGAGCTACTTTTATTGTATGTATAAAGATCATAAGCAAAATTTCTAAAAAAATTCCAAATCAAGCCCAAAAATATATTTTTTTTTTCTTTTCAGAAATGTTTTCTAATATTAAGAAAAACCAAGGTTTTTAGAAATATACTTTCTGAATAATAAGGTGAGTTATCCTTGCCGACGAGTGTGGCGAATTTCTTAAATTCAGGCGCGAATTTTTTAGTTGCCCCCAAAAGAAAACAGTTTAACTCACTGGGATCAAAGAAGACCAGCGCCTTGATGCAAGCGAATTCGGTCTCATCAATGCCGACATCCTTCATAACGACCACCAACTCATCAATGATGCGCGCTCCAATACGTGATATATCCAAATTGGGCGAGACGTGTGGATCTGTTGTGATTAAAAGTTGGCATTGATAGAAGGTGGCACAATAAATGCTGGTGAATTGATTGATTTTACCTGGACAATGCCTGGTGATGACACAATTATTGCTAAGCAGCAGCACATCCTTCAGTTGCATGGATCGACGTGAGAGGCCCAGGAGCAGATGCTCACCCGCATGGGCGCGCAGCAGGGCGACCTGATCGTCCAGCTGGAGTTCATTGAAGGCTGGTATTTGTTTGGCCCATTCGACTAGGGTGAGCAACTGCTGTTTCATTGACTCGCAGACATCGTTGATACTGGCAAACTGTTTTGTGGAGAGATCCTCGTGGATGTTGGGCTCCATGGCGGCCCCGGCCTTCGACTGTCTCGATTCGTTCTCAGCCTTGACGAGGGACACCACAGACAGGCCATTGCCGGGATCGGGATCATCGTTGGAGGTGCGACGGCAGCTGATCCGATCACGTTCATTCTGCACCGCCTCCTTCTTCATGCCCGCCTTGAAGCATTTGCGCAGCCGACAGTAGCGACATTGATTCCGCTTGTCCTTGTCAACCACGCAGTTGCGCGAGAATCTGTAAAGATATGGACAATTGTTGCTTATTGTTTGGTGAATAAACTAAACCAAAAGAGATGAGTTTTCGTTTTTCCAAATATCCAAGTCACAAATTACACTTATTGAAGAACAAATATCGAGCCCATGAAGTATGTAAAACATTGACAATTATTTTTATTGTTATTTTTTATTGTTTTTATTTTATCTGGCTCTAGGTCAACAGTATTTTGATTCCCATCAGGGATAGATTTGCTTGGTTGGTTTGTTTTTCGCTTTTTGGTTTTTATTTTCCAAAATATCTAAGTCAGAAATTGCACTTGTTATAATGCTTCTAATATTTCATGGTTTGCCACGTTTTGAAGAACGAGTATCGACCCCATTACGTATATATATATATATTATTGATTGGCATCACTAAACTAGTCAATAGTTGAACTTTTCGATATCTGCGCATTTATTTGCTTTTGTATATGATGTCGGAGATCTTTCGCTATATCTGTCTGATCTGTTCTCTCTGTCCTGATCACACTCACCGGCAGGTATATTGATGATTTTTGCGTACGCTGCGCCTGAAAAATCCCTTGCAGCCATCACAGCTGGAGGCGCCATAATGTTTGCCCGTCGCCCGATCTCCACAAATTGCGCAAACTGTGGGCGATTGTTGTTGTTGTTGCTGCAGTTGTTGCTGCTGCTGCTGCTGTTGTTGTTGTTGTTGTTGCTGCTGATGCTGCTGCTGTTGTTGGTTATTACTGCCACCGCTGGCAAGGTTGTTGATGTTTGGTGAGTACAAATTGTTGTTGTTGTTGTTGTTGGTGTTGTTGTTGTTGCTGGCATTGCTGTTGCCATTGCAGATCGTAAAATTCTCGCTGCTCTGGTTGCTGCTGTTGCTGAGGCCGAGGCCAACGCCATTGGGGCTCAGGGCATGGTCAATGGGTGAACCAGCAGGATAACCCACCGGCAGCGCCTCTGCCTGCATTGTTGGGCTCTCAGCGGATTCTGTGCGAATGATAATATCAATATATCAATTAATTTAGTTGGTGTCCAAGTGCTTTTTAAAAGTTACAAAACCAGGCTATAAACTTAAAGAAAACACGTTTGATACCCTTTCAGAGGGTGGTATCATCATTTTAACGCATTGAAGGAGATGATTACGATCCCATAAAGTATATATATATTGTTGACCAGTATTAATAGACTGCCTCAGTTTTAAAGCTATCATGGTGACACTTGGTATACATCTATTTGTATCGGTGCCTTTTGCCTTTAAATGAAAATAAAGTTTGTCTTTAAACGTCATTTAAACTGCAGAACTTAGAGGTGTTTATCGTATTACTTCATAATATGTGTTTAGCAGGTATTTCTGTTTAATTAGCAAAGTTAAACAATTTTTAACACCGCCGCAAGCTCATGTTTCGCAACTTAAAATCAGTTGCTTTGAACTGCAATTAATATGCGAATTGTATTTGAGTTTGAAAGCAGGAAACAATTACATTTGCGTATGTGTATGTATATATATACATATACATATACATGGATTTATGTAACTGAGTTTGAGTAATTCATAGATAAATTAATTGTAAATTTTATATTTTAACATGAAATAAATTAAATCAAGGCATATACACTAACACCCACACACAAATAGACACAGAGTCACACACACCATCATCACTTGAGAGTGAACTGCGTGCAATGCTGTCCCGTTGTCGCCGTCGCCTGACCATTGCATCCTCCTCCTGCTCCCCATCGTTAACACTCTCACCAACAGCAGCAACAGATGCAACAGCAGCAGCAGCGCCTTTGCTGGCACCAGCACGCAAAAGAACGCTGCCAATGGCACGACAAGTAGGAATTTTAACTCTAGTGGACTTGCGCACCATTTTAGTGCTACTGATTAATGAAAAACACGAACCGTCGTTGGCAACGACGACGACGACAAACAAACTATACACTGAGCGCGAGCTCGGACTGCGGCCAGCAGTGCATACAGCAAGCTTCTGCTAATGCTTCTGGCGTCGCTCTGCCCCACATACATATACACACACATAGGCATGCACATATACATATGCATTTACATCGTATGTTGTCGCGGCTTTCGCTCTGCGTGTCTGTTCATGTGAGTCTTCGTTATGTTCGTTAATCAACGCTTTAAAATACTGTGTATGTGTGTGTGCATGTGTTTGCATATGTGTACATGCATATTTTTCTGTTGCGCTCTCTCAAAACCAGACTTGGAGCACTCATAAATACATACATACATATGAAGAGAGCCAGACACTTGCTCACACTCACACTAATTTTGAAGAAAACGTAAGCAAAAGCAAACGAGAAGGCAAGCATATAAACAAATAAATAAATAAAAATAAAAAAGCCGGCATTAAATTGTGTGTGTGCGTGTTTGTGTGTGTGTGTATATGTGCTAAGGCAAAAGATAGACACAGACAGACAGAAGAAGAAGAAGCACACAAAGAAAAGCTGCTTTAATAAAAACTAGAAAAAAGAAACAAAATAACTTGGGCACGCCGTTGATTCCATTCCATAGCCTGATCGCATATTATTTTTATTAGTAATTTAAAAAAACCAACTTTTGTTTTTACAAACAGAAAATTCATTCGTTTGCAAAACAATTTACTTTATTGCAATTCTATGGAGCTCTTGCAACTAGCTAAAAAAATGTGAACACATTTTTTATTAATTTTGATATTTTGAAAATCAAAATAATCCATTAATTGTGTATGACCTTGACAAACACATTCTATTCAAATTTATCCATGCAAGATAATGATAATGATATGAAAAATAATAGCATTTGATATGCTCGTTGGTATATTAGAACACCAATGTTAGAAAAAATGTATATAATGTAATATAAATAATTACTTATTATGCACGCTCAGAGGAGGGATGGGCTTGCAAACGTGCCTTGCTATAAAAAAGAAGTAAAGTATTTTTGGCTTCGGAATATCATAATGATTCACAACTATTTAGAGATCCGTTTTATGTTTGTATAACCAATTAGCAGCCACTTTTAGAATATACATTTGGTAACGAATTAGTTAATAGTTCAAATAATTCACAGACATTAACAACATTATTCGCCAGGCACCTTCAAATAACACCTTGTTTTTTTCTACTTTATAGCTGAAATCCTCCCTTGTTTATTATTTAAATGTGCATATTTGGTTGAAAACATACTTATAGCACACATATATGTATTTATATTAATATATATAGTGCACAACATTTTAACTATCAAAAAAACTCAGTTTATCTTGATTATTTTTATTTATCCAAAATAAAAAGTAAGAGAAAATAAATGTTATATTATAGCGCATGTTGCTATAAATAACATGAGTTGCGCCATAAACTCATTCGCTTAGTGTGTTTGTCGTCGCTTTATGCGTCGCTGTCAATTCTAGCTAGGAAAACAGTGGAGAGCGTAAATATCTGCAGCGTCATCGTTAGGTTTCAGTTTTTTTTATTGATATACCTCATCACCGTTAGTTTCGCAAAATGAGAACGTGTTGCCTGTTTTCTTCTCAGCTGGGCATAGGGCTTATCGATTCGTAATCTCAGATTAAAAGCATTCACTACTCGACGATTGGATTTCCATGTTCTACTATGAATTAAATACATTGTTTTTGTTTTTTTTTCGCAAATATTTTATAGCCACTGCATAAAAAATTCGTTGGAGTCAATGATAAGCGAAAAGTGTGATTTGTGATATTGTTGTTTGCTTAGCGTTGGCGTTGCTGAACTATAATTTTATTGTTGTCTGTCAGTCTGTCCAGTAAGTTAAACGGACGTTATTATAGATATACAAAGATATATAACGTTCACATTATTTGCTTATTCAAGCGTTTAAGTCGAGCCCCCGAAATACGCTAAAAAATATAGAGAGCACATGCATACAAATTGATGTATGTATGTATGTATGTATTATACATAATATATGAATGATGTCATATAGAATGTGAAACGTATAAACCTCAATATTTGCTTTGATTATGATTATACACGTTTGTGCTCTCTCTTTAATTTATTGTGTTCTCTTACGGTGGGTATTTTAACCTTTTTGAATTTTTTACTTTATTGGTCGATAAGAAAAAATGTTTTGGTTTATTTGGAAATTAAATCGATAATTAGAAATCGCAGGTGTTGATTTTCTTTATTCCTTTTATTTGTATACCAAAAGTAACAAATAAAAATGTTTTAATTTATTTGATATATTTATGATAAATACATTTGCATATTTTGAGGTTCAAATAACGCTTATTTATTTATGCGGTGTCCGAGCAAAAACCTTTAATTTCTTCTTGAGTCTTTTCAATATTCAAACATATGTTTGTATGTATTTTGTTTTGTTTTTCATAAGATAGACGAAAAATGTTGTATTTTTCGTATATATGCACAGATACACAGATGTGGCTAAATACAATTTGCAGTGGAATGCATTAAAAAATGTAATTTCAACATTAACAATTATTGCTGAGTATTTGCCTTATTTTATTTTGTAGCCCGTAATCGGCCTTGTTTTAACCCATCGTAACCCCCACATAACTCCCAGCCTACAATTATAAACTGTTATCGCGGCAACAGCCGTTAAAACTTGCCTAATGCCGCCGCTGATAACTAAGAGCAAAGCGAGAGTGAGTGCGACGCAAAATGCTCGACTTCAAATCAAATAGCCTGAAATACTGGGGCAAAGAAATGCTCAGAGGCTGATATGACCGCACCATGAATTGACTATGTACGAATCGTCTCGTCAACCATAATACGAACTTAAAAAGTGAGTCAACAGTGCGATTTAGAAACGACTATGAAAAGGTGTCATTGCAAAGTCGGCCCGATTAGAAAATACCCTTAAGCCCCCGCATACATACATATATGGAATTTCATTGCTGTGCAGTTAATCAACTCATATTTCTACAATCAGTGAAACACGTGCGAAATGTATTTACTGTAATGAATTTTAAGATATTGATTAAAATGATTCCATTCATATCTTTTGTAGGCAGAAAATTATACTTTATCTTAACCCATATTTTTCCATTCAGGAGTATAAGTTTGAACTGGGATTTGATTTGTATCGATGTATTAATCTGTGTATATATCAAAATAAAAACAAAACTGAAAAACTGCTTAAGCAGAGTTTTCAATGCCCAAAAGAAATGATCAGTTCTCGCTTTTCCACATTGCCACGTTACTTCTAAATAATAAGATGATGTCCGAGAATCAGAATTTTGTAATTAACTATCCAATATACAATTCGTTTCGCTATTTAACTAAGAAAATTATTCGAAATCAAAAGACACATACATCTTTTATTATGTATTAGATACAAACAAACAAAAATAGTTGAAGCAACGTATTTTTTAATACATCTTTTCCTGTTCGTGGGTTCTTCAAACAAGTAGTTCTTATGCAGCAATATATATATAATATAATGATTTCAATAATTGATAAAAGATTAGAGACATTTCAATGTAAAATAAAAAAATTTAATCAAATTAGTAAATAATAACTATGCTAAATAATTGAAGACTATAAATGAATTTTATTTTATATATTACTATCCGCCTTCTGAGACTGCAGACAATTTTACAGCAAGTAGAAGATGGAAAAGGAAATTCTCCCTAATAATTTTCATTTTAGTTTTGTTTCAATATATTTCTAAAAAAAATTAGATTCGAATGCAAATTGACTGCATTAAATAAATAATTATGTCACCAACTTTTTTCCGTATATTGCCGAATAGATATTTACCCAGACTGTTCGACGTATATTGCAATTCTAGTGAAGTAGATTCAATGTTGACCCTACAGCGACATTTTTACCTGTGTGTCAACTATATTTGCTGCTATTTATTTTAATAGATGGAGTACAAATTGCAGTCAGAAGGGTTTTTTTATTTGTGTTCAAATTATATATTGCTGGTTAAGTGACAAATATGGGGTATCAAAGATATGGCAAATATGTAAATACTACAAAATCGCACCATGTGCTTGTGAAATTGTTAAACCAACTTAGAAAACCAGCAAATTGTAATATGGAATTTCCCATATGGAATATGGAATTTCTCGCTCAAATATTGGATCGTTTAGCGAGTAATTTAGAAATGGAAATATCGGTAGAATCAAGTAACTTTTTTTTTAGATTCACTTTTTAACTGGCAGATGTTGGAAGTACAATACTCTGAGCGCCCATGGAAAATGTGTAAAATGAGTGTTATAAAGATGTCCGCTTATGAAAGGTAATAATCTGAGTTCAGGGCATCTAGTCGAGCTCTCACGACTACAGAATTCTTAGTTATATATATATTTTTTTATTACAATTATCATTATCTTTATGACTAATAATTGAGCGCATTTTGTCTGTAATTAAAATACTAAAAACCTCTCAATTAAGTTGTTAATAACAAAAAAAAGTTAATACATCTGTACTAATCATATTTAATTTCTTGTTATTGTTGTTGTTGTTGTTGATATTATTGTTAATAACTTGTCTAACGATATGTAATCAGAGTTTTGTATGTTAGAAGCGGTGTGGCGCCTCGTAAGTAAAAACCAGATAAAAATCTTGTCAAGTGTAATTTCCATTAAATATGTTCGTTATAGTCTTAGTGTCTGGCCTTTTTAATTGGGAGCTAACGTGTTCCACTCCGAATAGCCGCTGTGCAATTAAATAACGCCTTTGCCTTGAACTGCTCTGCCAATGACGGCGACATTTAGAACTCGACTCAGTCTATGTTGCTCAGTTGCTCAGTTGCTCAAAATACGTAATAAGTAATAAACTTGGCCATTAAGCCAAGCCTTTTTAACTAATTCACATTTCATAATAAGCCTAAGAAATGTATGCATAATAATATTTCAAAACAGTCTCATAATATTAGAGCCAACACCTTTGAAGCATCATTTAATTTGACTTCACTAAGTAAGCGAAATTCTCGGCATGCTGAGCATTAATATACATAAATAAAGACCTACCTCAAAAATACAATTTAAATAAATAATTTATTAGTTTCACTTATTTCGAGTTGGTATTTTACTGAAATCAGAGAGTAACTTGCAGTCGGTTCTCCTCTGTTTTATTGAAGAAGCATATAATTTTGTCTATCTTTGTAATCCAATTTGATCTATGTATATTTGTACCATAAATTCCGAAATCATTTCTAAATCAGCACTTGCCACAAACTCAACTCAACTCAACTCACCTGCTGCCTGCCGTTGATATTATTTTAAAGTAGCTTATCATTAAGATCAGTTATAGAGTATGATTACTAATTTAGCCTATAACATTCCTTCCGAATCAGTTGCATTGTTATCATTTCAGTTATCAAGCCCTCGAAATTTGGTGGCTTTTTCACTACTTTTTTCGACCATTACTGTCAGCAAATAATTACGCGAGTTTGCCAAGTATGTCTCAAGTTCAAGTGCCCTCATTTTCAAATATCAAATGCGCCATTTTATAGAGATGTGTGTGTGTGTGTGGCTGTGTGTGTAGCCATGTATAGTATTTCCGGTTGGAACAAGTCAACCTAATTATTATTTTATTGAAAAGCTGAATAATTAAAAGAAATTAACTACGAATAGCGACATGGAACTTGTGTAGTTTAAATAGCAGTTGGCCAGATATAAATCAATAATTTTTACCTATGTATATATATATATTCGTATACTGTATATTGATTATGGGTGCAATTACTAATAAAAGCATTCGTGTGTGAAATGCCAAATGAAAATAAAATAATTAAGCCATAAACGATGCGTTCAATCTAAAATACCCTATAAAAGTGGTCATCATGCATTGGCATGCAACGGAGCGAATTATTTTGTAATACCAGCTGAAACCAGATAGAAAATTTGGAGGTAGAAATAGGAATATTATCAGCGCGAACTTAAAAGGTCTACAGTAAGATAGTTGTCAAATTTGATGACTCACATATAAATATATAATATTAATGTTTTTGACTGCCTTAAAAAATGATAGATTGTGTACATATATGTTTATGGCAGGATCGTCCTCGTAAAAAGTATAATAATCCAAATTCACTATATTATCTTCAAAAAACAAGGTAAAACAATAGTTTATTTTGTGGCGTTCATTTTTGTGATTGCTGCCAGCAATATCTAATCACTAATCTTTGATAAGCACTGCAATAAAGTTTAGTCCTATGTGGTCTAAGCCAAAAATAAAATCTGATAAAAATGCTCTTATGTTCATAAAAAAAAAAAAAAAAACGATTAACACGCAAATACTAATAATACTCAAAGTAAAGGGCGTGACTGCATTTTCATATGTAATCTGATCAGAATACATGTGCCAACAGATATTGGATTTTATGAGCATTTTTATGGCAATAATATACCCTGTCTCAAAAGGGTATAGAAGCGGAAGACAACATATCAAACGGAATAATGTATATATATATATATTCTTGATTCAGCATTCGATAACTTTCTGCGTTTCCTTATTTTCAATTAAAATCGATTACCGTAGCAATAAAAGCTATGATTTTGAATATATATTGACAATACTTTGGGTCGGCTTCGACCAACGACTTGATTGGGCTTCAGAGTATCTTCCAGTCGAGCACTCCCGACAATAGGTGTCTATCTTGTTTCTTTTGTGCTTTATACAGTATAAATTAGTAAATTACGCACCATTAAAATGTATCTTATCAGAAGTAAGACGCAGCCCACACCAAATGCAAGAGATTACCTATAGAAGCATAATCTTTCGTGAATAGAGCTATTCAGGGAGCTTTTCTTTAGTGATATATACCACTTAGCGGACGTGGAAGATACTGCGACTGCGATTAAGTAATATGCTGTCAAAAAGACATTCATGCATATGATGAATAAATTAATCATCATGATAGATGAAGTATGCCTGCCTGACAATCTTCAAAGGATCAAAGAGCAAAAGATTCACAACTTTGCCTGATAAATATGAATCGCATTCTAATAAAGCTGAATAGAAACAAAGTCAAGGCAGTGATTTACGTGTATGACGTGGTCAGATTTCATTCAGGCATATACAAAGGGGTGATAAGCGAGATTCCCAGCAGGGCGCTGAACTAACTTATCAAACAGGAACCAGGAAGACGGATCTAGTTTCCAGCACTATTAAAGCAGAGCGAACTGAGCGGTTTTTCTTTTGGATACCAACAACAATCCTCATAAAATGATATGAGTGGCCTAACACGGTGCTCACAAATTGGCCAACAAGTAAATAAAGCCCAGTTAAAGGTTTCATTATTTTTATAGCATAGGTTGGTTGATAAGGTATGCAATGTTTTCGTGAAGGCTTCGCTCAATGTGTCGATATCGACTGTGAGCCATGCAGATATGATTCAACTGATAATAAACTATATCCAAAGTTGAGTCCGTTTCATAATTGCATATTGTGCAAATACGTGCGATATACGATATTATTGAAGACCATAACTCACCCATTATTTGTAATAGATTCTCCTCCAACAGAAATGCATCATCGTAGCCCGAATTTGTTAAATTTTCGATTTTCATATTTAACAAACTCGGTAACATTGAGGAGTACATTTAATAATTGAATAGATTTCCAACTTCCTCAAAAAAAAAATTGAATATTCCTCGTTTGGTTTTGTAGTCGCAACAATGAGTAAATATTTATAAGCCCTTCACACTCGGTGCAAATTTATTTTCTTACAAATTGCTGTTGTTGCATATTTTTTTTTAAATTTTATTTTTTATTTTTTTTTTATTATACACATATACACACTTAAGTAAAGTTAAATATTTGCACAAATTAATATTAAAAATAGCAAAGACAACACTTAAAATCCAGCGGCAAATGCTTTTAACGATTTATATATTTCTATATATATATATATATCTGGAGAAGGGACGGTGGGTTCATGAGTGCACCATATAAATAAATAATACAAAACGAATTAAGAGTTTTTCGCTTTTTTTTTTGGATTTTTTTCTTTTTGTTTTTTGTCTATTTGCTATCACAGTCCTTTGCGTACAGACATTTGCTCAATATGCTAATCCATGGATTTACAATTTAAATTGGTATCTTATATAGCGTATATATATCGAACCGGCACAATACGTTGCGCTTTCTCTTTGGGCGACCCACCGGGAGTCTCTCGGTGCTCTATGTATTATAACCGCACAGTGCGAAACACTGACTAAACCTCAAATAATGTTCTCAGCACGTACTAACTGTCTTAATATTATTTGTTGTAGATATATGTAGAAGTCAACGTCGGGCGGCGACTCAACAGCAACAGCAACAGCAACAACTACAACAACAACTACAACTACAAAAATAACAACAACAATAACAACAACAACGAGAACGCAATCGCTGTCGACGCTGGCATCGATGTCAGCGTCGGCCGGCTTTCTTGTTGCCGGTTGCCGATCGAAGCTCGGCTGTTTGCGAGCACCACAGCAAAAAACACGTAAAGTTTATAAAATATTATTACTATGACTGTTGTTGTTGTTGTTGTTGTTGTTGTTGCTCTAGGTGTTATCGATGTAGTTGTTGTTATTATTGCGGTTGCGCACTTGCCTTAGTAAAACTGTTAACAATTCACTCCGATTACGACTCGGCTCGTATCGGATCGCCTCGTTCCACCGCTCGTGCCTCCCAAAACGCTCTCGATGGGGCATGCGCAGATAGACGACCCAAGGCGTGCTATCAATCGTGGGGCACATGCACATACGTGTACAAATTATTCTATACACACTCAAAAAAAAACACACGCAAATTTTGGAAAATTAGCTAAGGGTTTCCCAGGTTTCTTGTCGCTTTCTGAAAATGAATTCAGTCTGCATTTTGCTAAAATTTAGAAAATATCTCCAATTTCCAGATTGGTGTTTTCCATGTATACATAGAAGAATTAGAATATTAGCTTTTTTTTTGCTTGTTATATTAAACCTTAAACGTTTTAAGATTTCACATATACACAAAAAAAAACAAATTTTATTATTACTTGTTTCAGAATTTTAGAAAGGATTTTAAATAAAAATGATTTCTCATTTTAAGAAAATGTTTCTAAAAACTAGGAAAACTTTCGATTTTTAGTGCGATTTTCGAAATTTCAGTGCGTTTTTTTCTGAGTGTAAAACAATTATAATTTTAAACTGTTGTAAATACATCTGTATATGCATGCTACATGGAGTATCGCACATAAGTGGCAACAATAAAGTTGTACAATAAATTCGACTTTTTCTTTTTCGAGTGTCTTAGATTTTGCGGGGCGATTATCGCGACAGTACTTAAGATTTAACTACGCACTTTGGCAAACAGAAGCAAAATACTTTTTATCATTTTTTTTTAGCTAGTTATACACTGTCATTGTTTACATGCACAACTATTAAAAAATATTGTATTGGGATTTAAATTCTAAGAACAACAGTTCTTGCTTTCGTAACTTTAAAAGCATTTAAGATTAAATAGGATTAATAGGATTTGCCAAATAACTGTATTTTTTCTTACGATGAACAAAAAATGCACTACAATTTGATTATTCTTAGATTTAGTACAGCTCTTGAAACAAATATTAAATTTTTGTTAATTACTTGAGTCAATTTACATAAATTGCTTATCCGCAATATAAATGCAACTGAATAAACATTACAATATTATGCGATGTACCAAATAAGTCAATATTGTTGTAAAGCAACTTACATAAAGCCATAATTTAAATTTGACTTAAGATCTATGTGCTACAGTTTTTTATAGCCATTAATTTGTTGTTCCACACTGATCGCATTTAAGTAACAAAAGTCATAAAATTAATGATAGAGCTTTACAAGTCGATACAAATTTACTTTGCCATAACATTCATTATCTACAAATTGTACAATCGTATTTATCGAGCCCACAGTAGCCAACAGCAAGTATTGTTCAATATTTCACATTTGTTGGCTATATTCAGCACGTGTTGCAATAGAACAGAAAACATTAACACAAAACTTGTTATGTCAGTTTAAAAAAAAAAGTAAGATTAAGCTGCGAAATTCAATTAACGTTCTTCTGCCTCCAGATATATATATATATATACTTTTTGGAAATCGTTTTACCAAAGAATTATCAACTTTTTGACCTTGCTTATGCCCTTAACTGTGCGAAACTTTTCTTTCTTCATTGTTTGGCCCAAACTAAAGATTTGTGAATAATTTCTATACTGTCTGATAATTATAAAATTTGTAACATTGTTTGATGTGATCCATAGATGAATTGGAAATACTTAAAAAGTAAAATAATCTTCATTCTCTGCAAACGAATGTTGGTTTCATTTTTTACACACATCTCACAAAAGAACTCAGGTAAATTGCAAAATAATAAATAAATAAATAAAAATGAAATATAATCATAAAAAAGTAACTAATTAACCCCTGAAAACTATATTCAATCACACTTTTTGACAGGGTATGTGAGTACCCAACTAAAACCGAAATGCTAACCAAAATATTATGTTTATTATTTTTAGTATATCACAAGATTAATGTAACTGTAAACAAGTTGTAAATAGAACTGGTAGTCGGCTAAGTTATTCACAATATCCAAACATTAGTTTAGGACTCGAACAAGTGTTAGATAACTCAACGCCCAAGGATTACAACATAGTAAAAAATAATATAAATATGATATAATAGTACATATTTAAATTGTTATTGTTTACTTATTTGTTTTTGCTATGCTAGGGGCTAGCTACAATCTTCGAGCAGAGCTGCATTCTCTAGTTCTTGTTTTTGTGGAGGCACATTCATAGGCCTCATATATGTTAATCTGCCTATTTCAAGACTGGCAAACAGACACAGACACACAACAACAACAACGACAACAACAGAGCGTCGGGCGTCCATGTTATCAGTGTCTGAATCCCGGAGCCAGTATAGAAGTATACAAATATATATATATACATATAATATATACATATATATGAATATAATAGGTCGCACTGCTTGTTGATATGGCAGTCAGCCAAGCAGAGCTGTCAAAGGCGCTCGGTTATCAGTCATGAGCGATATATATATATATATATAAGTGTGTATATAACAACAAGTAAATGTGCTTTAGCCTAGAGAGAGACAGAGGGGGAGAGCTCGACTAACAGATACCCAGTCACGCTACGCAATTTCTATCAACGTAAACGTTAATTTTTAAATCTTAAAGTCGGTTTTCGCAGCAAAACTGAGCTCCACACGATTAACCTGAGTGGATTTTGTGAACAGATGTTCTAAGATGGAAAAAAACTGCAAAATTTAACAAAATGAAAAAATAGATACAAAATGTGTTCAACATCAAGAAAAAAGTTCTCTTATAAAGTTAAACAAAATTTATTTATTTATTTTTTGGTTCTCAGTCGATCTCTTTATTTTTATGTTCCGGACCGAAAGTGTGCTTCGACTAAGCTTATTCAATTTGAGAGCAGCGATTTTAATTTGAAAAATACTTTGATAGGATCAAGATCTGTTGTATAACTGTGTTATATTAACTTAAGTGAGAATGTTGTTGTCAGATGCAACCGTGGTGGGTGGGGTAGCAGTGGCTCGAGTGGGACATGAGCGTGGAAAAAGGTTGCCAGTAATCTGCCGTCCGTCCGGTAACTCTAGCTCTAAAATGTGAGTGTCGGACTGCACCGACTGCTGAATACTCTGATACCAGATACCAGTGTAACACAAGTAGTGTGCTTATAATGATAAATCATCAAAATGATCAGAGATATAAGCTTTCCCTGGTTTTTGGGGCAGAGTGAGAGTGGCCAGAATATTCTCTAACCAAGGTTCCTAGTAATCTATTTAGCTCTAAAATTGCGGGATATTTGTATTAAATATTTATATTTATATTTGGTGACTCAGGTTGTGAAAAATATGAGCATTTCTGATTTTTGCTGCTGTCTGGAGGTCTATCTGTCTATCAACCAAATTTGGAGACTCTCAGTAAAATTGTGTATATGTGATATGTGGTTTTATTTATTTGTTATCACCGATTTACTAGTTCTCCAGTTCCACGGGCACTAGAGCCCCACAAATCGCTAAAACCTTGATTTATACAGTTTCTGATAACCTCTTCTCAGCTTGTTAAAAACTTACGCTCCACAAATCGTGAAGACCAATATTAAGCTAAAAAAAAGTTTAATTCAACACAATTTACAAGTTGAGCACACATTTGTGTTCATTTATATTTGCATTTATGCTTGCTTTCTATCAAGTGTAAATTTAGAATTGCAGTTTCTGAGAGCTTTCACACAGGCAGACTGATCAATAACATCTTATGGAATCGGAGCTTTAAAACTTGTGATTTATTTATTCAGAGCTTTTTAATATAAAATGAACAGGTTCACTCACACGACTTAAACTACGCGATTCAAGCGACCAAAAGCGACTGCTTCGAACTACATGTAATTAGTTGAAACAGACCATCGGAGAAGGTCATGATCATAAGGAACTTACAATTACCGTTGCTCGCAGGCAAAAACAGATTAAGACTACGAAACGGGACTGCAAAACAAGCTGCGGTGTACATAGGCAAATTCAATTATTTCCAACAGGAGGAAATGATTTTCTTAGCAGCTTCAAAATACTAATTTGATTACTTTTCAATTGGTTAAGTGTAAATAAATTAAAAAAATTCTAAATTATAGCAGTAAGTTAAAAAGGAAGGAAAGATCTCGGATCCAAAGCATGTAACTTATTCATCAAAAGCAGCGACAATATAGCAAGGCTTTGCTTGTTTTAGATAAATCAAAGATCTAGAAACGTAAGCTGTCAATAAAAGGACTTGGAAAGTTGTCATTCAACATGCAATACAGTCACCACTGGCCGGATTGAAGCCCAGAGCCAAATCAACGTCACCGTTGTCGTCAGCGTCTGTCGTACTTTGACCAGTGCGGCTATACGGCGGAATTTGCCTGGCGAGACCAACCGGCGGCATTTGCTTGTCTTCCATTGTACTTTGATTTTATTTGAAATGCCCGGCATATTACGACGTCACTGCTCGGGAAGAGGTTGTCTGAGAACTTCTGACGTCGCATCGTGTAGCGAAAATGCCAATTAAGTTTTACGCTTATCATTCACTTGAACTTCGCTGATATACTATCAGGAGAATACTTCAATTACAAACAGAAAATATATATATTTACGTATTTAAATGTATTTTCAAATAGTTACAAATAAATATATAAATTATGGTAGTGCAAATGAATTTGACTATCGAACCTTCTTTTCTTCTCAAGATAACCCAAGTCTGATATAAATAATTGGGTATAGAAGTTAGAGTAGATAACGTGGTAATCAAAAAAAAATGTTTCCAACAAAAACTGGTTTCTAAACGATACTTCTATATTAGATACCCGATCCGGCCAATATATCCTTGGAGCTAAGAGACATGCCTATATTGACTGCTGTTGGAATGCTGATCAAGAATATTTATAGTTTATGAGATAGGAGATATATATTCCTCAATAATAACACCCTTCTTTTCAAATATCTAAAGCACAAAGTTCGTTCATCTCACACTCAATAATAGTTCGTAATAACAATAATTGTGTATTATTAGTGCCAATTAGTATTATATACATTAGGTCATAATAACAATAAATGTGTTAATATGAACATATAATGAAGAAATTAAATTTGTTGCTATAAATTCTTGCCCGACAGACGCGTCGCAATCGGGGCGAACTGTAATATCGGGCAGAGATTGCATTAATTGCAATTACAAAATCCGAGCGCATAAATATGGAAACATATACCCAGTGTCGTATCTCAATTTGCTTGAACCAAGTGAATGTGTACAGAATATGACGCATCTGTTTTGGTTTGAAATCGAAAACCGAGCGGCAAATGAATCATACGCTAGAGGATTGTCGCCCCGAGGTATCCAAAAGATACAAACAGCGTTTCCTGCATGGGTATGTGATGTGTGTGACTGTGTGTGTGGGTATTATTGTTAATACGACGAAAGTAATGAAAACAACAAAAAGCAAAAAACTAAAATTGTTATCAACAGCAGTAAGACTGCTCGACTAAGAAATACTCTGCAGTTAGGATGAAGAAATAAGTTTCAAATGCAAGAAAACACTTTTCTTAAAATACCAAATATATGTATTTTTTCAAGTTTTTTAGAAATATTTTCAAGTATTAGGAAACCCTTTATTAAAATATAGAATGCAAATCCGGATTCCTTTCAGAAAATGGTAAGGAAAATTATTTTTGCAGCAAGTTTTTGGTGAAATCTTCAAACACGAATTTTTAGTAACACTAAATGTAAGAAAAAAAAAGAAGAATATACAATAATTCTTCAATGCACACACATAGAACAACAATTCCTAAAAATATATGGCATATATAATAGCTCTACTTCAAATCAGATGTGCTTGGCTCACAATGCACCGTATCGAATTGTCTTCTGCCGTTTGGCACACCACGTTGTGTACTCATTTAAGAGGGTATAATAAAATGCATGTCATGTTCATAATATTGCTGTGCGATGTGTTTTGCCTGTCGCACATGTGCACAGTCGACTGCGAGTTCATTTCCAGCGAATTATGAAAATTACCCAGGCTAAAGACATTTCTCAGGCACCCCCCTCTCCTCCTCTTTCCCAGCCCAACCGTTCCGTAAACCTGCCCAGCAGCTTTATGCGCTTCCCTCAACATTTTCAATAGTTCGTTAAGTGAATTTTGTGCGAAAATTATTATTTTATTTGCATACATTTTTATATGAACCATACAAAGCAATGGAGCTGCGTTTATTTTTGCACTTGCTCATGAATGCGGGTGTGAGTGTGAGTAGTGAGTGCGAGTGTGAGTAGCGTGTGTGTGTAGCGAGTGTGAGTAGCGAGTGTGCGTATGAGTGTGAGTGCAAGTAATATCCATGGATGGCCAGCCATGTGATTTGCATGTGTTGTTCGTCATCAGCGCGTCATGAACAACATAATCATTGTAATTGTTGTTCATGATGATTGCCGACTGTTAATCATAATGATGAATAATGATGATATTGTTCATGAAGTTTAATTGCAATTTACTATTTACACTTCATTAGGCGGCGACAATTTTAAATGAAATGTGTCCACATTGTTGAGTGCTTTGTGTGCATCTGTATAAGTAAAAAAATATCATGTGTATCTTTTGGGTACATTTATAGATAGATATGGGAAGATATTGTGTGTAAGGAATTATGGTGATATTTTTTAGTCGAGATTTAAAAACTATCAGCTACTGGCTGTAGGTTAAAAGCGCAGAAAAGAAATGTTTCCAAGTCAATTTAATTTTTCCGCAGCATGATTAAAATTGTTGACATAATTGTAGAAATTTACTTCTTGAAGCTAATATTTTGATAGTTTTTTATTTATTTTGATTTTATACTATTTTTTGTCAATCAAGGAGGATAACCATGGGAAAGAATGGGCTTAGGATACTCACAGGTCTATTAACAGGACATAATATATACTAAGAACCAACCTATCTAAACTGGTTATTTATGCGGGTTTTATGAAAGGAGTGCAGGAGCTGGGGTTGATGGAAGAGCTATACGCTCAATAGATCTACCATGTCGCAGTGCATATGTCCCTACAATAGTAAACATGTTGAAATCTTATAATGTTATATTATAAACTTCTTACATATAAGATTGTGAGCGACTTAATCAAATCGGAAATTGTTGCAACTACCCAGTCCGCCATGTATGCATGACTAGCCTGATTAAATTGCCGCAATCGCGCTTCAATTATCTTTTTGAAAATTAATGAATATCCCAAGCGGAAATCAGAAAAAAATAATGCTCTTTCTTAGTACTCAAGCACCTTGAGGAAATACTATCTAGATAGACGTTAAAAATTTAATTATAAAATAAAGCAGTCGAATAAATATAATGAAAACAATCAATCAGAGGAAGCTAGAATATAATATTGTTAAGTCAAGACATATCATATATAGATGTGTGTATATAGAAAAGTATTGTATATATATATATATATATATGAATGTGTGTAAAATATATTAAGCAATGGGTCACTCAATTGCCTTAACATTTTGGCATGGGATAGTATTTTTTTTTATTTATTTTATTTTGCATAATACTTTGTTCATTAAATTGTTGGAGCAGAGCTTAAAAATCAAATTAAGTGCTAGTCCGAGTGCGTTTCAGCTGAAAATGGTTTGTTTTTTTTTGCCATGTCAGCGTGAGCTAAGGTGACACTAGAGAACCGAGAACCAGCACAGTCAGTGGCAGAGGGGCAAGGGCAGGGGCAGGGGCAGGGGCAGGGGGGCAGGCGGCTCTGTTCCGTCCACATCTGGTCAGGCAGGCAGGCGGCAGTTATAAATATTCAACAATTAAATGCTGGGCTATGTCTGGGGGGCTTGAGCTCAAGCTGTGCTTGATTTCACTTGGTTTTACTTGGTTTTTATTTTTTCCTGTCACTTGTGTGTACTTAAGTCACTTGTGTATGCATATTTAACCCTTTGGGGTTAAGTTAAACATTACGCTTACGTTTTATTTCGTTTCATTTCGTGCTCTTTTCTATTCTGTTTTTCTTGGCGTTTTTTGTAAAACTTTTTACGTCGTTTTTTACATTCGAAAACCCTTGCTTATATCACGACTAATCAATTTTTTAATCTGCTCGCCAACAACAACAACAACAACAACAACAACAACACAGTTATCTGGCTAATCAATAAGCAAATTATAAACATTTACAATTATTGTTCCTCATTTGGCCAATCGAGCGTTCATTCGCAAGCTGGTTTATCAAGGCTAACTCGCTGCTATTTATAACCCCCCAACGCCCTAGCATACTTACACAGCATTTGAGCAGCAGAAAATTGCAATTTGAGCACATTTCAAATCAAATGTATTGGGTCTGTCACGTGCCACGTGCATGGAAGTGATTATGTGATATTGTTGCCCTGAACTTTGTCAACCCATGACTTCCACATTTCAGAGTGAATCACATTAACTTTGAATTGAGTTCTATCGTAAAGTAAAGTCTCTAAAATTATGCTTCACAGTTTTCAAGAGCATAATATTTCATATTATACTTATTTCCTTGAATATGTTTATTTTTTTTTGGTAGTAATTTGGGGGATCTCCTTAAGGCAAAGGATTGAGAACTAAACGAAAATGCTACAAAAAAAAAAAAACATAAGTATTAATTTTTGTAATCATAATTATTTATTTAAAATACTTAAAGTATCCCTTGTGGAACCAGTTTTTATTGTTTTTAATTATCTGTGCATAAAATTTAATGATGGTAGAATTTGTAATTTCGAAATGCAATCACATAAAAAAATCTTCACTGCACTTAACCTTAGAATGTAAAAAAAAAAAACAAAAAACAAGTCAAGAGAAACGTCTATGAGAAAACCGAACAATCAATTTGCGAATACATTTTGGATCATTACTTGGGTTTTTCTCATGAATTGCAATTGAAAATCGATAGGTATCCGAAATCTACATTTTACGTTTGGAGAACTTATTAATTTGCGGACAAACCTTTGGCATTTGAAAATTTGTTTTCAGTATTCTCTTGGCATAAATTACGATCTATTCTCACACAAGTTTTCAATTTGAGAACCACTCATTGAATTTTAAAAATCTTCTGCAAAATACAGAAACTTTTAATGCAATTTAAGATGCTGCAATAATTATCGTTCTTAATTAGAAAGACTTAGGAGTATACCCTATTTGGAGAGTATGTTTTCATTATCATATATCACTTACCTTGCTCATTTAACTCCTGCTCCACTTTTTTGATCTCCATTAGCTGCTGTTCCTCGTCAATAGTCAGATCTTGCGGGTGCTTCATAATAAACGTGTGCAGGAGTGCTTATCACATACTATTCACGAACATGTGCATGGTAGGCATGACTACCAACTGTAAATGAACGATTACGATAAGTGGTCAATTTAGTTAAGGTAATTCAATACGATTGCTGTAATAGTAATCGAAGTACGAGGCTTGGCACTTTAGTACACATTATGATTAAAATAATAATCGGCTTCCGATCTCTGCCCAAATATTAGGCGTAAGACAATGTGAACAATAATCCAAGTCGCTGCTGCAAATTAGTTCTGGTTATATATGTCTACAACTTTTCGTCCCCCCGCTCCCAACCCACACACACACAGACACACATAGTCCCAAATATCAGATCGAGTTAATAAAAAACTTAAAACTTTGTATATATATGTATATATTAAAGAAATCGATATTTGCACAAGTCGATAGAAATAGTTACAAAATTGGCAAGGAAATTTACCAGTAATCACTTTTAAAGTTCGATAAGATATTTTAGTCCTGCCCACATAATTTAAGAAATCAATAAATCTGCTAGGGAATCGAAAAAAAAAGGTTTATCAAACGTAGCACATAAATAGCTGGTGACGTCCTCCAAAGATTGATATAAATATTTTCGGGCGACGACAGCGCAAATAATAATCTACAAATAATAAATGTGAAATGTTTATTGCTGGGAACACCCTGCAGAATAAATAAAATAAACTATAAACAAAGCTAATATCACCCGCAATATCAGAGGTTCCAGTTATACGTATAACCAGCTATAACAAAAATGTAGAAAGCCATTCACGCATTTTTGGAGCTCAAATCGTTTTTTGTTTGCTTTTTGTTCCAATATTTTTATTCGTTTTCTACTCTACAAATTTAAAATATATATATGCATATAATCACCGTTAATCATAGTGGACAGAATCAAATTGAAAACAAAAACACACAATTTGAGTGCTGAATGCTGCCAATTAAAATTTGGATATTTCAGCGGTATTCAAAGCTTCAGTCATAAGTCGCCCAAAGTCGGCATGGACCATGGTGAAGAGTTTTACGGCGCGCTCCTGCAGGAATTTACTGGCATTTGTTAGGTGCTCCGATATATTGCGGACAACTCGCTTGCGTCCACAATTGTCCAGGGTGTAGGTCCAAAAATTGGTGACCTGACTGAAGTTATCCTCCGTATCGCCGCTCATATAGCGATAAACGTCGCCAGAAATGTGACAACAGGTCTGCAGGGCGAGAGCCTTTGAGCTCTCCTTGGGACCACAAAATGAGTTGGGAAAATAATTGGGTGAACCGCTCTGATTATCATTGACAGTCATGGCACCATCACGTTGAAAATTCCTCACGTTCACACGATATGGACAATTTACCGGGATTTGCATGTAGTTGGTGCCGAGACGATGGCGCTGCGAGTCGCCATAGGCGAAAAGGCGGCCCTGGAGCATTTTATCCGGAGATGGCTCGATGCCCGGTATCATATGGGCAGGGCTAAACGCCAGTTGTTCGATTTCTGTAAAGTAATTGGTGTGATTGCGATCCAAGACCAGTCTGCCAACCGGTAAGAGTGGATAATCTTTTTGTGGCCACACTTTGGTTACATCGAACGGATTAAATTTGCACTTTTTGGCCTCTTCGTTGAGCATGATCTGTATGAACACACTCCAACTTGGATAGTTGCCCTTCTTGATGGCATTGTACAGATCCCGTGTGGCATAATCGGGATCATGGGCGGCCAGCTCACTGCAGCGGCGTGCATCCAAATTCTTGATACCCTGATCCGTTTTCATGTGAAACTTGGCATAGAATGTCTCCCCGCTGGGATTCACCAAGCGATATGTATGCCCGCCATACCCATGCATATGCCGATAACCATCAGGAGTGCCGCGATCACTGAAATACATGACCAGTGCATGCAGCGTCTCCGGCCGTAGCGACATAAAGTCCCAGAACATGTCCGGATCCCGGAGATGCGTTTGTGGATTGCGCTTCTGGGCGTGTACCAAACTTGGAAATAGCGAAGGATCGCGCACATAAAACACAGGCATACTGCTGCCCACCAAATCCCAGATACCCTCCTCCGTATAGAATTTGACGGCAAAGCCACGCTGTTCCCGCACCGTATCCGCAGAGCCACTCTCGCCACAGGCCACCGAGAAGCGCATGGCAACGACTGTTCGCTTCTTGATCCGCTCGAACACAGAAGCCGCACAGAACTTGCTTATGTCGTGAGTGCACTCAAAGTAACCAAAAGCCCCAGCTCCCTTGGCATAGACAACACGCTCTGGTATCCGCTCGGCATCGAAATGCGAGATTTCGTCTAGGAATATAAAGTCCTGAAGAAGGGCAGGTCCTCGCGGTCCTACCGTTTGTATGGCATCCTTAACACCAATTGGTATTCCACCCGAACTGGTGCACTCCTTCTTCGACTCGGCATCGTTGTTCTTGTATTCGATTAGCTGATTGGAGGCCGGATCGCGTGAACACATTTTTGAATTTCGTTTAAGCGAATGGATATGTAAAATTATATTTTTTTGTTGACTGAGGAACAAACTATTTCAGAATTATAAGTCTAAGAAAAAAAACGTCTGAATGATTATCTAACTCTAACTGAACAGGGATTTGTGTATATGAACTGAGAATTTGATATTTATTTGAGTTTTAACTCAAAGTTGCTTAGGTAGGTAGATTTCCATAGAAAGTGTCTAGGATATATTTCGAATTCCATAGTAATTCAAAAACTAAATGCATAAAACAAAATAATAAAATATATCACAATACAATACAAAAATATTTATCTTCTAACTTTATCTTTGCCGTATTCAAATATATTTATGATATATAAAACCATTTTTGTAGTAAGAAACTCTAAAACCAAGCTTAAAAAGGAATTAAACAATATTATTATTTATCAAGAATGCTCTAGTCCAGAGAGCTCGACAGATGGAAATGCCTAAAACGACAAATAGTAATGCGTCCATTATGATCCTTACTTTTGGCAAACAATCAACAACAGACGAACATTAGTTAGCTAAGTTATGTTTTTCTTTCATTTTGTATACTATATACTTAAAACTAATTGATAATTCTACAATCGATAACTTTATATATTACATCTCAACTTTGCATATGCACACACCAATTAAATCTATTAAACAACAGTGTAATTTAGATGAACATTTACATGAACATTTAGCTATCTTAACTAAAACTCTATCCCATCCATTTACATATTCTAGAAAGATCTCCCCTGTTAAGCGATCTGTTTGCTTGCGACACACGAGTCAATAGACTAAGTAAAGCCTAAACAAAAACTTGAACAACTAAAATGTTTAGCAAATAGGCAAAAACGCATGCGCCGAGAGTTATGTATATAGATTTGTATATGTGTGAGTTTAAGTGCAGCTGCATACACAAACACACACACACATACATACATATCTGTATTATATGGAAACTTACTTAAAAGCTCTGAATTGGAAGTTGCTGTCTTTGCTGTAATTACTTTTTATTTTGCTTTTGCTTTTGCTCTTGCTTTTGCTGTTGATGTTGCTTTTTATGTGGCGGGCTTTTACTGTTGTTATGGCTGTTGACTCTTGTTGACCGCATGAATGAAAGCGAAGAGCGGAAAATCTCACACTTGTTTGGTTTTCTTATATTCCTAAATTTAATCACATGCTTCGATGTTTTTTGTATTTTTTTTGTTTCTGTTGCACTCAAATTGTAAACACCTGCCACATTTATTATTTATTTTATTATTAATAGTTTTGTTTTGATTTTCTTTTGGCACTTCTGTAAAGCGAATTACTGTTGTTTTTTACATATGTGTATATAAATGTATGTGTGTGTCTGTATTTTTTGTTGCTGCGCACCAATTAAAGTCGTAACGGCGAACACTTGCACATTAAAGTGATTTTTTCCACTTGCGACTGTTGCTGCATATTCTCATTTATATCAATCAAACGGCATATTTGCTTTGTTATTGTTTTAGTGCCCGCCTTACGTTCTCAGCGCGCGAGAGAGAGAGCGACGTCGTCACTTGAACTCAACTACGGCTTCTGTTGTCTTTAGCGCTTACACAGCAACAAGTACACGCGAGAGAGAGACACAGTGAAAGAGAGAGAGAGAGAGAGAGCGGTGGCGTAGTGCAGTTATCACTCGCAGCATGCTCGCTGCCTCTTTCTACTATGTGCTGCTCACAAACACAGATGTAGCAGCAGCGCCGCTGTCGCTGTTACGTATTTGTATTTTTTGCAACAAATCAAACTTTATTTTAACGCTAAAACATCTTTTGGATTATGTATTTGTTTATTTTTCGCACTGAATTATTTTAATGAGCGCAGATCTGTTGCTTGCTTGATTAAGTTGATTGAACCCAACAACACACAAACACACACACACAGTCAAAGATAGACACACACACACACACGCAAAGATAGACACACAACACACACGCATAGACACCAGTACAGAGACGGACGGGGAGAAACCACAAACACAGAATACGTACCACAGACGATTGCGAGCGATGGGCGACGACTAAAATCAAAGCGCCAACGCGACTCGGTCAGAGAACGACGAGGGGAATGCTAAGAATGCAGCAACAGCAATCAAATTGAGAGAGAAATGGTATTTTAAAAGGCTCATCAAATCTAGTCTAGTCGAAGAAATTTCAGCACAAAAATTTCACAATATTTGCGGAGAGCGTAAAAGTGTTACGCTCTTTCCCCTCCCCATATTTGTGAGCCCATGTCACTTGTCACGTCACATACTACGTACATCTCAGTGTGAGCGGCTGATCGCGAGTGAAATCTGACAGCTGTTCGATAAAAATGCCTGCAATTAGAACGAAGTATATCGATATTTTTGCAAGCGATATTTGCACGCGATTTTTGTATGCAAATATGTAATTCACAAAAGTGTGGCTGTAATGAGTCTATGTTAAGCAGCTGTTTGTTAGCAGAGCAAAATACTTATTACTCTCTCAGTTGCAGCTGATCGGACGTAGTCAGCTGATTTCAAGTTTATTGTGTAAAAATAAAATAAACTTAATTTTGAGAAAAATAAATGGATTTGTTAGAAAAAGTTGTTTATTGAGATGTTTTTGCCTGCTCGCTGGGTACAGTGGCACCACTAAATGTATATATGAATGTAGTTTAAGTATGTACGTATGTGTATATTGTGTATAATGCTGCCTAAATATGAAATATATTTTTGCATTATTTTCTTAAATTTAACGATTCTTTTTTTTTTTGTATATTTACAGTTGTTCATTTAGCACATGGACATTTACAATTATGGTATGTTAAATAAATAATAAATTATCATAAAAAGCGAATGCTTTCTGTTGTTGTTTTTGTTTGAAATGCGCTCTCTGGGCGACGACATTTTTTTTTACAATATATTATATATATATAAAATTTATATATAAACATGATTTTACACATAGAAAAAGAGTTTAGTAGTTTTGCATAGCATCGAATTTGAATTTGAATTTGAATTAAATAGTATAGTTATAGTTATGATTAAAAACGAACATAAATTTTACTAAATTGTTAAATATGTAGATTAAAATTGTCACGTGCTGGAACTGAAACAGGTACGAATATTCTAAGAACGCTCTCGATTATTATACGCCTGCACCTTAGCCACAGTGCACTCGAGCGCCCCCTGGATGTCATTAAACACGGGCACACCCTGTCGCTTCGCCAAATCAATGAGATACGACCGCCCACGATTGTAATCCTTGATGGCCGCAACGGTCAGCTGAAAGCATTCAAAATAAATAACTGATTATTGGCGTATGCAAATAAATAAATAAACATTTAATGAATGAATGAATTAATAAGAGAGTAATCACTCGAAATGTAAAAAGATTTAAAGAAAATCAGATATTCAATAATATTGCTGCAAAAATGAAGTTAGACAGGATATCAAAATGTGCTCAGTTCTTTCCATTCCCATGCAAACGATATATGAAATCAAAATCCTATTTTAACCCTACCTTTTCACCACCGAGCACACAATCATCGGGCAGCATTTGAACGGCCAGGACCACGTTGTACATGAGTCCAATGCAGTGGGCCGCCAGGGTCATTGGGGCCAGCGAACGGGTCTCATTGGTGATGACGAAGAGGAGGACGCGACTGGATTCGAGGAGCGCCGGATTGTAGAGGCTCTGACGCATGACCATTTGGGGCAGTGACCAGCTGAGCGACTCCTCGGCAACGGTGAGCTCCTCCTGCTCCTCCAGCTGGAACTGAGTGCCGCGACACTTTCGACGCGTCCGCACAAACGAGCACTGCTGCTGCTGCTCCTGTGGCCGGGACGAATCCTTCGGCTCCTGCGGCGGCAGCTGTTGATTTATGCTTTCGTGCAGGGCGGGATTGTGAAAGCTGACGCCATTCGCCTGCAAATAGGGCGCGGCGAGCTGCTGTCGCCATTTGGTGCGCAGCACACAACTGCCGCCCAGATAAACATCACGCAGCTCCAGGCTAGAGCAGTAGAGCGCATCTCCGGCGCTGGCTATGCTGCTGCTGCTGGAGAAGACCGAATCATTTGAATCGCTTTCCTCCTCCTCCTGCCCAGCAGCGCCGGGGGTGGCGGCGTTCATCGTTGTCGCATTGTTGCTGCTGCTGACAGCGGCTAGCGCATTATGCGCTTTGGTTTCTATTGTTTTGGTGGTAATTATTTCGGTTGTCTCAATCGATTCCACATTCAGCAGTATCTGCGGCTGTGCCTTTTTGCCTATACCCAAGGCCGACGACGATGGCGTCGTGCTCGGCTGCGGCGATGAGGTGCCGCTATCCCGACTCCGACTCAGCTGATCAAACAGATTCGGACGCTCCATCGGATCGTGGCCAATGCCGCTGCTGCTGTTCGAGGGCACGCTGGCATTGCTTGAGGTGCGCGAAATGTTTTTGCTAGCCGAGTAGTAAATGTCCACATCAGGAGCTGCACAATATATAAAATATACAAATTTAAATATCTGCTACTTCATCGAGTATATGGCAGTATCTTTACATATATGCAACGGGACTCACCATTTGTAAAATAAACCTGCGGCGGCGGCACATTTGTTCCTTTAATGGGGGAAATGCAGCCGCTCTCGTGTATCTCTTGTTGCAGCACCGAGAGATACGCTGAGATGACGCAGAATAGATCGAAATCGATGAGCTCATGGTTTGGCATGGTGGATGAGTTGCAATATTGCTGCTGTTGAGTTGACTCCAGCTCCTCCTCCTCCTCCGTCTCCTTCTCCTTCTCCTCGGCCAGCTGCTTGCCGCTGGCCTTTGTACTTTGCGTATGTAGCAATTTTAATGATTCGCGTTGATTAATTATTATTTTAGTTAGATTATTTAAATTAACTAAACTCTGAGCATAGCCTAAAAATAAGAGAGCACGTTTACACTGTTCCACAGTGAGTAGTTCGCCTTGCGGATTGACGCGATCAAAGGCGCCGCGAACCGTGCTGTAAACAAACAAACAAAATCAAAGTTAGTCAATTGTTTTTTATAGGTTTCTATAGAATTCATAATGTTTTTAAATGTGTATTAAATCGAGGCATCCACTCGCCCTATCATGATATATTTATGCTGCATTACTTACTTTAATATAGACGATATTTTGGACGGTGGATCCCATATGCCGGCTAAAATATCCTTGGTGCGCTGCAGACCTGATGGTATATTATCCAAAACTGGCAGGCCGCGACGGGAGACCAGCTCCTTAAGTATCAACTGATTGCGATATAAATCGAGGTATTCTCTGTGAAAGTAAAATAATATATATAAATATATAATTTGAAGTGGATATATGGAAAACTTACTGATGTGAAATAGGCTCATTGAGGATATTCTGATTTGGTTTATACGGATGCAAAACCAACACTAGCTGCTTGCAGTTTTGACCCGCTATGTGTGCCGCCTCGATGGCACCAGCAGATGCGCGTGTTTCCGAATCCATAACAAAGAATAATACACGGGCCTTTTCCTTGGCTCGATGCTCGAGCTCGATGAGATCGGGCGTCCAATCGGATACTTGCTGTAGTTTAAATAATTGTTAATTTTAGTTATTTTATTTATTAAATTCGAATGCACTTTGTTCAACAAAACATAAATAAATAAAATATACACAAATTTAAATTTAATCAGACTTACCGGATTATAGAATGAAATTCCCAGTTCCTTAAGTGCGGGTATGGCCACATCCGCCCGCCATGTGGTTGGATTGCAGGAGCCACCGAGAAACACCTCGACCGGCTCATTGCTGACATTCTTTTTCTTTTTTGTGTCATCGACACTACTGAAGGACTTTGTACTGCGCAGCTCGGTGCCATAATTATCCGATTTTTTACTATAATGCAAAACGTTACCGGCTTGAAAATGATTTTGCATTTTATCCGAGCTGCGCGCCTCGCTGACATTGTCCTGCTGCTGCTGCTGCTGTTGCTGCTGCTGCATGAGAGAGCTTGAGACTTGTTGGTACCCTAAGTCAGTGTAGTTTAATGAATTCGATATTATTGAAGCGCTGCAAGACAAATGAAATTATTATTATTAAATTGTAACAAGTTGAATAATCCAAAAACAAAAACTCACCGAAACCGCTTCAAGTCTGCAGCAAGCACACAAAATTGTCCAAATGTCAAACCATTCGATTGTCCCCGGTTCTTGCGAGCCACCTTTTTCGCCGTTTGCAGCATTTCGCTGACTGTGTGTGGACAGACAATGTTTACATACTGCATTTCTTTAAGTGTTTTATTTAAGTACTTACTCTGCTTTTGGCTGGGATGGAAGCTTAGCTCGTGGAAGAGTTCCTCCGTGCGCTCATCGGGCACCACAGTGCAGAGCGCTTTAGCTCTCCAGGCGTTCAGCACCTCCCTGTAAGAAACGAGAAAATATGCAGATTTTATTAATTAAAAATTAAAAAGTTTAGCGTTATTTCAGATTTATGCAAACTAAATCGTTGTTGTTTAGTATAAGAAAACAACATAAATAATATCCATATGATGCCTGATAATTATTATAAATACTAAAATACAGGAACACTATAATTATACTACCGGTTCTCTCATCATATTTTCCTTATTTGTAGATGACACAATGTCAATCAACTAGCGAAGGACGCAAAACAAGCCAAATATAAACAAAATTCAACACAATTTGTAAACAGCGTTGAAAGTTGTATAAAAAATAAAAAAAAAAAATTTGATGGGGTTTTGAGTTGGTTTTCAATGGGAATCGGATGCAAGGCACGTTCCATGTTTTGAGAACACCAAAACGAGTCAAAAGCGCTTCATATTCAATATATATATATAAACGCGAATCATTTAAGTGGCAAAACGAGAACTTGGCCATAAAAAGAAAAACGAGACAAAAACCAAACGTTCAATATTAACGACTCGCGATAAATCATACAATACAAATAAGGTATGCTAAATGTTATTCCGAATGATCAACAGATTTACAGATTTAGATCTCATCTAAACTGTACCCTAAATTGTAGTTTTAACTTAATTATCATAATTAATCATAAACCCAATCTTTGAAAATTACATATATTACATATACGAACAAATATTATTATGCCTAGGAATATTGCCAATCGACCGGAAATCGATTATTATATAAGATACTCGGAAAGATAAAAATAGCTCAGAAAAAATCGCACAAAAAAAACTTTTTCTTGCTTTTAGCAATAAAAAATGTTCTTCAAAATTTGATTGGCTCGCACTAAATAAACAATCCCGTTATGAAGAAATGCATTTCTAAAAAGTAGCAATGAAATAACTTGGAAATTCAACGTTTTTTTTTTTTCAAAATTCTAGAGAAATCCACCTTGAAATTAAGAAATTTGAACATTGGTTTTTGGAATGCGAAAACCTTCAATTTTATTACTTTACTTGGCGCCAAAAGAATGGCGAATTTCAAAGCGATTTTTTTTCGCAAGTGTATATTCACTTAATGGGTATAAAAACTATAAACTAAGCGCAAAATGATTTACGTAATTTGTGTTGTGGCTGCTGTTGCAGCCTCTTCCATTGCATCTGTGTCTGCTTCCGCATTTCCTGCCAGCAATTGGCAACGCGACAACGAAACAAACAACGACAACAACAACGAAAACAACAACAATTGCATCATAAAAGCGAACCAAAATGGCAATAATATATTTAAAATATGGCGAATTATTTTATAAATTTTATAGTACTGAAATTAAATGCACACGTTCCAAGCACACATTAATTGTTCAATTATGAATTGATGTTTGAGTTAAATGTGCAATGCAAAAAATCATCAATCAATTAATAACAACAACAATAACAATTTCATTAACAAACAAAGAAATCAAGGAGAACAATTTTATTCATTTGCTTCCTCTTTCTGTGCGACTTCAGGTGACAAAAATTAATTTTAAATTGGTTAATTATATTTGATTATTGGTATGCAAATAAATGGAAAACTAATTGCAGAAAACAAAAATTTGTTGTGTCTGTTTGTCTGTCTGTTAATTTTGATGCTAGCTAATCAAAATATGTTTTGCAACTGATTTTTAGATTTGAATTTCATTTTTATTTTTCTACTCAGCCCATCTTTGTGCATAAGCCGACTTATCAGTTGTCATTGACAGTAGCCGGGAGAACCTGACGTCAGTCGCAAAGTAATACAAAAACCATTTAATTGATAACTAGGAAAAAAATATGTATTTATATTTATATATATATATATTTAAATTAATATTAATATATATATATATATATAAGTGTATAGGGCGCCAGCTGATAAACATAGCAATGCAATTGTTATGTGAACAACACTTTCGAGATGCGAAATATTGGAAATATTTGCAACTGCTTATACATAAATATATTTAAGGTTTGCATAAAAAATTAAACAACATTTCAATGGCTGAACAAACTAGTTGGTTTGCTCAAAGCGCTGCCCACACACGGGGCAACCAAATAAATGTATACTATAAGCTATGCTTAAATATTGCTACGAAAAGTCGAAAAAAAAAACCTCAAAAATGTGACTACGCTAATTCAATTGCAAATGCGGCTGAAACTGCCAACAGCGGATGGATTATGTCATTGCCAAGAACAGCAAAAAGTAAGTGTGTGGGATCCTTTTGTACCATGAACACATGCAACTGATAGAAAATCCGTAAATAGAAAAAAGAGTTGTATTAAATAAGTTTGACATATAGCAGATTTCTGCACCATTTAAGAGAGATAGGCGTGGAGTTGCCATATTTGATATGGAAGGTTGAAGAAGGAAACTTGAAATATGTACAACAACTAAGATGCTGGAAACTCAATTAGAAATCTATATTTTAGTTGTCCGTTGTTCAAAGATAAAAAGCTTATTAGTTATAATTGAATTAATATTAATTATATTATATATATCTTTATTATATCCCTGTTACCAACTAGTTAAAAATTCACTTTCTAAATGTGATACGCAATTCGTTAAATTTTGTTGCTTTAAATGAAATTATCTTCTTACATGTGCCCAACCAATTCTATTACAAACGAATAAAAAAAATAAAAATCGTGGCGAGAAAATAAAAAAATGCGACTGCAAAAAAAATAATTTCATTGACCCACGCGCGAGTGCTTTTTAAATGAGCAATCCACAATTTCCGAACGCAATAAAGCGGGAGACAAATGTACATTGTACATTGAACTTTAAATGACGCTGATGAGGCAGCAAATGACGGCGATTGTGTGTTTGATGCTGCACATCATACAAGTCATACCAGAGAGACACACAGTGGGGCGATATGAGCAATACAAAACAACAATATCAAAATATTTGCATGAACACAAATCGCTGAGTAAACATTTGCCTTTAACAGCTTGTAAATTGACAAGTCACACTCACGCACACTTGCGCACACATACCACTGTCAGCAAAATATTTGCATACAAATCTGCAAAACAACATGCCAGTACACATGTCACATAGCGTTGAGCTTTGGTCCGCCTTCTATAGGATGAAGATTAAACTGAGAGCACCTGTACGCAAGTCACATATCAGCCATGATACTACCCTGTATTGCTATTCAAATATTTAAGAGCTTTTTTGTATTAAATATAAAGTTCTTTTTTAATGCCATTTGGCTGACTGAGATCCAAATCTTGAATTTTTGTCCAGTCAGTCAGACTATTGTCATAATGGAACTATCTTATAAATATATTTCCGTATTTAATTAAATAACACACAAGGTCTCTTAAGGTCTCCATGACAATTAAATGATAAGAATCGTGACAAACTAACATTTAGAAGTACTTTTAGGAATATTAACTTTGATATGCCATCATTATCTATCTTTATATTCACAGGGTATACAAAAAGACGCCGCTTCTAAAAAAAAAGAAGGCAAGAGGTGTGTTAGATTTCTTTGCACAACACTCATGGCGCCCTGGCTACAGGTAGTCAGCCGCCTGGCCAGTTCCCAACCAGGTTGCAGCTGTTCGGCAACTACACCGACGACTTGTTTCTATATACACACACACACACACAGTTAAAGCAATAATCGATGATGAGGTCATAACTAATAATAAAAATGACGCTGCTTCGTGCTCAGAGAGCAGCCGCTGGCAAAGCACATGGCAAGTCATCAGAGCAAAGAGCACACAATAAAATAAGATGAGGAAATAACTCAAAAAACTTCAATTTGACTCTCGCTCTCCCTTTGTTTGCCAGCCCCTCTCCCGCTCTCACGCTCTCGCTATCGCTCTGCTTGATCTCGCATTCTCTTTTGTCAAACAGCTGTTTTTGGTGGGCCTGTTTTTCAAGTCAAACAATGATTGTTGTTAGCATATTTACTTTATATATGTACATTTATATTTATATATATTAACTATCGCGACTTTATTGCTATCATATTTAATAGTAATTAATGCTCGAGTGAAACTCACTGAATGTCGTTGCTCTTTGAACCTTTGCGAATGCCTCGCTTGGGTCGATATACGACACGACTGGCGGCCTATTTCTCTGACTCGACACTTTGTCAATAAATCATAGTCTTAATGACTTAATGGTAACCGCTTGACAAACCACCAAAATATTTACATAAGCAATAAAATGGCTAGAATGTATCTAAGGAATTTCAAACTTAAACGGTTTGGCCTTAATATAATACGGGCGAGACCTTGCTTTGTTTATTTATATATTACTATAAATATTTATAATGACAAGATTAAAATGCGTTTAACATGAATATTTTGAATAGGAATTGGAGCATTTATAATATAAACAATTTGAATTGTCCAGTCGGGAGAGGCTGATTAGGATATACTCTAAACTCAGGTGTTAAATATATTCATCTTAGGTTTCAATTTATATTTAATGTAACTTAATTGCATTTTAGAAAATATTAATTTAAAATTAAAATTAAATTTGCAAATTAAATGATGTACAAATAGAAATTAATAATTAAAGTAAAAAGTTTAATATTTATTCAAGAATTGGGGAAACCCAGAATACACCCAATCCAATCTAAAATTGTAAAATACAAAAAAAAAACAGGCAAATCTCTCAACATGCGGATTAAGCTTAAGATAAATTGGTAACTGTTAATCACGCTCAGAGATGAATTAATCACTGTTAGATTTCCCGGAGCTATGTTAATATTGAATAGTTAATAAAAGGAAGAGAGAGTTCCACAGATAATTTGTGATTAATGAATGTTTACAGCTATATAATATACCAATAGAATATATATAAAATATATGATATAAACTTGATCTGCGTATGATTAACGACAACTCAAATTCATGGCTATCTAATCTTATTGTAAGATAGAGTCGTATTCCCTCATTTAACAAATATCTAAACATTGCACTACCAAATCAAATAAATTTCATTTGGCGCTTTAAAGCATTAATTACTCTTTGAGAAAAACCCTACCCCAAGCAAAAAAAGAAATGTATATCTGATTTGCCGGTTGTTTATTTATAACGCTGCTGTAACTCAAAGCACCAAAACGAGCGTCTTGATATATATATATATATGTGTGTATATATACATACATATATTGTATTTCCTTTCCCCAAAGACGTGGAGGTGACACAATAGCTAGCTTTGTGGTTTCCGAGCGATGACTATCGCCCAAACAACAACAACAACAACAACAACAATAATATGATCATAAGTTTTTCTTTGCTTGTGCGCTTTGTTTTGGACCATGTCGCTAAATGTCGCTGACCTATTCACTTTTGGCTTTAGTTGAGAAGTGACATCAATGGTTATTTTTAAGTTACACGCTCAATTCTCTTTCACATTTCTTTAACGTTATTTTTTTTGTTTTCACAGCGGATATTTTAATTATGTTTTCAAATTTGCAACGCATTGAAGAAGTCTCCGACCCCATAATGATTATATATATTTTTGCTCAGCATCACGCAGTGGGCTATATACACCCATATAAATGATTGAGCATTTGTCCATTTTTTTATGCGCTGAATTGCCAAAATCAACAGTTTTAAGTGTTATTAGGCTTTAAACAATAATTAATAAACAAACAATAATTTTTTGTCGGCGTGACGCAAAAACTATTCCTTCTTGTTCTCTTTTTATGTGTATTTTTAGTATATCTCTCTGTGTACCGCAGTTATAGCAGTAAATTGACTTAGTTAATCGATATAATATCGAATAATCGATTAGTTCGAAGTGTAAGTCGATAAATAGAAAATATATCACAATTTTAGGCTGGGGACAATCAATTTGACCTAAATCGAAGAAAATTATTTACTAGTATATATTACAATTGTAATGCGAGGAGTCATCGCATATAGAAAGCCGATTAGTGATAGACTTTTTTGCGTTCTATATTTTTCTTTTTTTGCTGGTTTAAATTGATTGTCGATTACGTTCCTATTTGTTTTATACAGTTTTTATGCAAACATATTGGTTAGTTACGTCCCAGTTAGAGTAGGTTTTTAATGGCCTATCGTTAATAGTGTTATATGATTCGATTGCTCTGCTTCTTGCCTTATGTGTCTATCACAATCACAACTACAAATTGAGCTATCGACAAGCCGCAATCTAATCTTAACAATATCGCGAGTTGCTATTTAGCTTTTATGTCAGCTGGTCATGTCATTTTTATTTTAAAGGTCTATACTCGACCATGATGATTGTTTTGATTGTTGTTATTTATTTTGTCAATCAAACGTTTCCGTTCGATTCCAGGACTCGGTTTTAGGATTATCAACAAATCTATTTGGCTACAGTGTCACTAAATTGATCAGACTTGTTTACTTATATTTGTTTTAAGCTTAAAACAAATAAACAACGTTATTGACAAATGAATAAATGTTGACAGAAGGCTTTGAAAACGCTGATGCTCTTTACAAAATGAAAACCTTTTCTTACCAATAAATCATCAAGTATTTATACAGCGCAGCAAAAGCTTGTTTATGGTCAATTATTGAGTGTAATAATGATTGATAAATGTTAGTTTATGTTGAACTATGGTTTTAATTACACTGCAAAACATAAACCACGGAGGCCGTCGACTGACTAGCATTTATTAAATAATACTTGGATAAACTTTGAATTTGTATTACACTTATCAGTATCCGCTTTTTGCTTAACCGCACTGGATAGGCGCACTCCAGCAACTGAATTCTGAATGCGGTTGAAATGTGTGAAATTTTTTTAACACAAACTACCAGAAGTCTGAATACCTATAAAAACAACAGCAACAACAGCAACAACAGGCAAAGAATGCAAAATGTGTGTTCAATGAAATGTCGATTAAAGTGAGATGAAGTAATATTTTATTTTCTGAATGGTATACACGAATTTTTATGTCATGGCGAAAAACTGTTTGCGATGAGTCTATAAAGCATGGATGGATTATATGTGTAAATATTTATAGGCATTACAAGGCAAAGCACTAGCTGAGGTAGCGTTTCATTTCGTTTCGTTTATTTATAATTGTGTTAAATTACTAATTAAGCCAGCCACTCGAGCGCTTCCACTCGCCCAGAGAGTGCCACTCTCTCTCCCCCCCTCTCTCTCTCTGTCTCTCTCGCTCTATCTCTGTCTTTCTCTATCATGTCGCTGGCATTTGATGATGTCATGAATTATCGTTTTGTGATTGAAAGTATCGATAGCGGCAAAGTCAACCCATACTGGCGGTTCAGAACAAAGCACCCTGTCAAACCCACAGATTGTCTGTCCGTCACATGCCACGAAATGAAGTTGTCATCGCCACATTTGGACGCTGCTGTCGCTGTTACTCCCCCGTAAATTTAGATTTTAAAGCACGCTATATAGGCTCGACATTCTTTGGCTGCGACCAGTAGTTATGAGGTCAACATTTCTAAAATAAATGGGATTACATATGTACCACGCGTAGTCGAAAAACCGACTATTTCCACAATCGCAGCTTGGTGATGTGTGTGAAAGCTGATTGTGCTCTGTTCACATGCATTCATAGTTGGCTCTAATTTTGATCAAATCTATAACTAGTATTCCCTAGTTTAATAGAGTTACAATCTAATGATAGCATTATTAAGTGTTATTAAAAGTATTGCTTTTTAATTATTACTGTGATTAGTAAAAATCATTTTTCGCGACTCGAAACTTGGCACATATATTCCTGTACTATCGGAAAAATAATATATAATTTACGAAATATAATGAAACATGAATAAAAGTGCTCAAGTAGGTATCACATTTCATAAGTTCTATTGGGATCGATTTTAATTAATTTAAGCTCGTTCGAATAGAAGAATGTATATTCCAAATTTGGAAGATCTAGCTTAAGGAAGACTATATTCCTACCAAGCTGGAAAGCAATATCTTTGGAAATTTGGACAAAGTTATCGTGAGCTTAAACTACAAATATAAAATCTCTAATATAAAAAAATATATATATATATATCTATACAGACAAACATAACAATTGTTTTATGCTCGGTTCGTGAAATTGGTTTTTGAAATCCGTCAAAGCAGTTTTTGAATCAAACCATGGTTCGTAATATTTTGTATATCATATTGTGTAGATAAGCTAACCGTACGATTCATGCTGCAGATTAATTATTTACGATTATCCAAAGATCATAAAATCAGTCACGCCTCTATATATATATATATTTATATATATATATGTAAGATAAATGCTGATAATTAGCATAATGGCTGCAGTCGAATCATTGTTTTCAAATTAAAATAATTATTATGTACATTAGTAGTCGCCATTACTTCTGATTCCCATATGTATAAACATTTGTATTTGATTGTACCATGTCATAATCAAGTTAAAAATAAATCATAATATCACGACGCAAAAACCCACAACAAACGACTGCTTATAAGCTAAAGCGATAAATGCAGCTATATAATGCGAAAAAGTCAATTTTATATACAAAAAGAAAGGAACAACAAAACCAAGTACAGAGTTTTTATGTGGACACCCCTTAACTATTTAGCTTCAAGAAGGTAAACAAATTATCGGATATACCCTTCTGTATGAAGAAAGAGTACAAAAGCAATTTAACGTTAACGTTTAACAATAAAATGCTGCACTTTGCTTAATTAAAGTGGCGCTGATAGCCATAAAATATTTTGCTTTTATTTGATTCATAAAAACATGCATGAATTTAATGAAATAGAAACCATAACCAAACCCGACCCGTCAGAGACAATAGCAGAGACGATTGATGAGCTTTGGGGACTACTCGAATTGAATAAAGGCAACATTAAAAAAAGAACAAAGAGCGACAAAAAAAGATAAGCACATTTTTCTTTTTAATTGAGCAACGCATGCAGACGGCATAATTTTTAATCATTGCAACTCAGTGATTTGAGAATTGAAATGAGTTGACTCTAGTGAACCGCTTCTACGGCATAGTTTCGCAAGTCTGGACTTACTGTCTTCAAGACCGGTATAAAAAGCGTTCTACAAAAGAAACTAAGATATGCGACTTAGAATTGGCATCCGTCACATAATTAAAGACAGATTAGTTTTAAGGGCCTCATAAAATGATCTGACATTTGAGATTTGCTTTGAAGTGAATTGATCCACGCAGTGGAGCAGAACAAGATATTCCAACAAGATAATAAAAAGTAGTTGCCAACTTGAACTTCATTATAAATTTAAAAAAAAAAAAACTTTCTTAGGCACATCGCTTATTAAATACCCTTGCAACTTTAAATGTAGTTTGGATTATTGATTTGATTGATTTCCTAGCTCCCTTGTGGACGTAGCATGCCTATTTTAACGCTTTGTCTGCTGCAGTTCCAAATTTTCCTATCTTTTATTAAATAACACAAAAATTTGTTGTATGGAATATCAAATTTATACTTATATATTTGAGTATTCTAGATTCGCATATTTTTTATAAAAACGCTACAGATTTCGAGTATAACATAACAATTCGCGAAGCTATACAAATTGAACTTGTCTTGATTTGACTTTTATGAACTCCGCTTGATCGATTGATTCATTTTGAACGCTGCAGGCACAATGAATATGTTATGAATTTGTCAATTTGTCCTCTGACTTACGACTATATTATAAGCAAATTGTACAAATAAAAAAATAAAAATAAATAAATAAAACAATTACACATCAGGCTCTAGAGCAACGTTTTTTGCTTGACATATTAATAGATCGTTATTGTTGTTTATTTAAATATAATTTATTTTAGTAAAAAAGCAAAATAAAACATGAAAACAATTAATGGTCCTCTAGTCGAGAGTACCCGACTAACAGGTACCCTCTACATGCGTTAAAAACTATTTTCAATTTATTTTTTAAATTGGGGAAAGGCTTAAAAATGGAAATATTCTTTATATGGACGGGATTTTAACTGGGATGACCTACAAGATATGTCAAAAGAACTGAGCATACAAAATTTGGTGTAATCTATCTAATCCTTTTTTCGTAATGGGTGCAGGGTAGAGAAATGTCTTTGCACTGTGCGGACAAAATAAAAGCAGTCAAAAGTTCCTTGCCTTGTCATTTAATTCAATATTTTAAGCGTTGTGCGCTGGGAGAATGCGCAAAAATCAAATATATACATTTAATTTTAAAATAGCGATGACAAAATCTTGCTCGCTGTATTTTTGTGCAACGCCAAAGACTGAAACACAAAACACACAAAACACACAAAACACAAAGCGCAAAAGCAAGACAAGAGAAAAACATATATAGAATATAAAGTTTTCATTGTTGTTGTTGTTGTTGTTGGGAAATCGCCCAGGAAGGCAGCGTAATTAGATGTGGAGGCGTGTAAATATTTCAAGTGATGCCGCACCAACTAAGTGATTAATTTCGGTTGATGTCATGTCATCAACCCGATGATGCCGAAAAAAAATGTCAATAAACACAAAAACGTCAACAATTTTAGGGATTTAACCTGTGAACATATTGAACATATTTCAATTGTAATTCAGGCAGAATAATATCAAGACTGTAATAAGAGATTCAAAAACAATTCATATAACATTTTTAAACACTTAAAAGAAACAATCAACATTTTTCTAGCTTTAGCTTTGGCGCTTTAGGTATGATATTACTAACCACAGAGATCGTGAACCTAGTCATAGAACCGTCATTTTGCTCACACATGTTAATTTTCTATGAGTCACCAATTAACAATACAATAATTAAAGATTAATAATGCTTTACTAAATGGTTAATAATGGATTAATAATGCTTTCTACTTTCTACTTAAACAGTTATTCAAATATCTGTAAGCATATAAACAAAATTTAAATGTCAGAAGTCCGGTAAATAATCTTCGGGGTACGTAAACATTATTTCTACTTATTTTTAATGTGTCCGTAGGTATACATATTTAAATTATATACATATTTAATTTATATATATATTTAATTTAGCTTCTCAAGCTTTTGTTATGATTAGTTTGGACAGCTGGTTTATGGCAATTTATCCAGATAATTATCTTGCACAATCATTGGGACAACAATAAGATACTAGATAAGAAATAATCTAGCTTAAAATTGCACAATATATTTGTGATCTGCATAACAAAGATTTTAAAACTAAACAATTGGAGGTCAAACAAATAGAGCCTCGCTATATCAAACAACTTTATTTGGCACAATTCTACATCGAACTTTTTTATAGAATCTTTTTATGCATTTCCAAAAATGATGGCGCAAAGTAATAATTCACTCAATTAGTTAACTGGTTAGACTTAACTCGTTTTCACAGCGCAAATCAGGTTGAAACTAATGTTAGTCACATTTTAAGGCGGGATTCGAATTAGCAACGAAAAATGGAAATTTTATGTCGGACATTGAAATGAAAATAACTGAAAAATAAAACATACCCAAAAAATAATTGCGTCATTTGCGCCGGCGTCTGGCAGACATTGTGCACGTTGAGGGTGCGGGGCCGGGCATATAGAATGCTGGAACCGTTGCCCATCAGCCCGGGCAAAACGGCTGCCTCAGCCAAAATGGCCGATGTGGAGTTGCTGCGCAGGGTGTTATAGGCGCGATAATGCGTATCGTTCTCGCCAGCGCCGCCAGATGCCGTTGAGCGCAGCTCCACCGCTGTTGTGGTCTCCTCCAGAGTTTCCACCAGCGAGCAATTGTTGTTGATGATTGTTGTTGTTGTTGCTGTCGTTGCTGTTGTTGCTGGAGTTGCTTTTGCAGTACTGCGCAATTTGAGGAAACCGTTGCGATTACTGTTGTTGTTGCTGTTGTTGTTGTTGATGAGATTTTGTATCTTTGCGCGCGGATTGTTGAGTCTATTGTTGCTGCTGCTGCTGTTGTTGTTGCTGTTGTTGTTGTTGCTGGCCATTGCATGCGCCGTTTTTGTGCTATTGGCGCTGCTGCTGTTGTTGTTGTTGCTGCTGCCGTTGCTGTAGCGCTGTTGCAAACGCATTTTGGCCAATTTGCTGGTCATTGAACAACGTTTAATCGAATTGTGCTTTAAGGTTTTATGGCTTTTTGTGTGTGGCTGTATTATGTGCACGTTTGGATAACATTTCTCAACACACCGCAACTAATACTAGAAATTAGCATAACTTGTCTGCGTTGTTTATTTTTTTTTTTATCTTTTTGTTTTCTTCAACTTGCTAGTGACAACATTTCACAGACGACACAGCTTTCACTTTCAACTAAAGAATATATATGCCCAAAAGAAAATAAACATTGGTTTTTTGTTATACAAATCAAAATGCGAAGAGTAAAAATAACATATATAAAACATAGATTTTTAAATTGTTGATGTTGCTTCTAGTTGGCTTTTCTCTTTTTTAAATATTTAGTAAGTGTGGGCGTGCCTTAAGAAATCATTTTTTATGTAAATATTTGGCTTTTTATTGTATTATATTTTGCGCGCTCATTGATTTAATTTCACATATATGTATATATATATATATATATATATATATAAGTGTGTATTTTTATTGCTGATTTGGGAGGGGCAGAAGAGCGCACGCCAGCGCAACTTATAGGTATGCGCGTATATTTTGTTTTATAAATTTAGAAATGAACGGAAATCACACACAATATACACAAAGCACTCGAAGCGCTCAGCTTTTTCTATATATACATATATATATTTCTACACATATACACAAACAAACAAACAAACATACACACACACGCACACACACTCACGGTGAACACGCAACGTTGTGAACGAGTCGAGCCAACGTTGGCGAATGATTCGCTAAGCAGAAAAAAGCGCGCAGAAGTACTTCGCTCAGCGCAATGATTTTGCCTGCCTGTCTGCCCTACTGAATGAGAGTACGAGAGAGAGCGCGCACTTATCTCTCTCTCTCTTATGCTTTTTGCTATTGCGCTCTCACCGAATTTGCTCTCTGAGCAACGCGGCGTGCTTTATTTATGTATTTATCATAATATTTTCAAGCAAACATTCAATCAAATGCTGTCCATCTTGCGCTCTCCCACCTCAGCATCCAGCCAGCCAGCGTGGGCAGCTTTAAATTATTGAACTATTTTGTTGTTATTTTAGATCCTGCACCCATTTAAAATAAGTAAAAATTATTGTTTTTTATTTTCTTAGCCAACTATCTGTCTTTTTTTCAGTCCACCTTTCATCACTTTAAGGTCAGAGTTATCAAATTTTAAATCAAGGTCTTTTATGCCAGAGAGTAATCAAATTCATTGCACTTTACTGATAACTCCCAATTTGCTTCCCCTAAAAAAGATAAAAATGATTCTCATTACAATAAAAGCCCCAAATTGGTATACCCTTGTCGCTACACTATTTCACACAGTTTTAGAGTGTGGTACGAAATTTATCACAATATTGTTATCTTACCAACAGCTTTTTTAAAGGTCGAGCCACTAACCAACAAACTATTGCCAGTCTTGCAAATAGCCTGATTCGCGCCAGTTCTCAGCTGGTATAATACCGGTTAAAAGTATTTAGCAGGTTGTCAATCACAATTGTATATCCATAACCCATTATAATATGATAGAATCTAGGAAAAAACTATATAAGGGCAAAAAAAACATATCCTGAGAAGGATAATGCATTAAACAATAAAATCCCATTTACGATTAATTTTGAAATCATTTAAATTTCAATTTAATTTTATATCCTAATACAGAATGCAGAGTTACCCGAGATTACACAATAATATTTACTATAATACCATGACTAACGCTTAGAAATACTACTAGTTACAACAATTGTGATGACTCATTGATATTTTATTGTTTTTAGGCAAATGTGACTAACAATCGCCAGATAAGTTACAAAGATAAGGGGTGAAAGTGCTGAAATCAGCCATTCCCATTCACTACTCCTTGAATAGGACTCAAAAAGGTAGATGGGTTATTTTCAAGGCATATCCGTACAACGCAAAATATGATTTTTGTGAATGACAGCTTGTGGCTTGTGGGCGTGTGAAGAAGACTGGCTGTCCTCCACAAATATATAGTCAAGATACATATATGACAGCAATGTGCCAAAATTGAATGCAAACGGCAAATTTATTGACGCTGCCTCAAATGATATTATGAGCACGTGCGGTTAATGAATACATACATACATATTTAATACATATACATATACATATACACATTTTTTTATTTTGAAAATACACAAAAGAGGGCGTTGTTTTAAATATTATAATGTATGTCAGGGCTTGCTCGTGTCATGCGAAAGCTTAAAAAGATTTGCGCACAAAATTCATAGACTCTTTACACATACAGACACACACACACACACACATACATGGACTCAATATTTTTTGGCCAAAATTATTTTCGAAACATTGTTGATGCTGTCATGTACGCGCCTTAAATGAGCATTTTGCGATGATGCCATTGTGTTGTGGGTTGTTGTTCACATTTTGATGATCTATTGAAAACACCGAAACGACTTGATGTTAAAAATGATTGGTCTGTAAATAAGGTGAATACGTTTATAAAAAGCTTACAAATTGTGAACGCGCATAAAACATCACAATTATTGCTATTAGACAGATATGGATAGATTGACTTTATGGTTGGGATAAGTTCAGATAATGTTCAAGACTGAACAATTTTTAATTATCTGACAAATATGTCTTTGATTAATTCTTATTTATTTGGGTTAAGTTCAAGCTATTGATTAATTTGCAGTTGGTACTCGAATAATAGTTTAGATAATAAAGTACATCGATAAGAAAGCAATGGATAATCATAGTAATTAAAATTATTTATCAAGATTTAGATAAAACAAAAGAGCAACAAAAAAGGAGCTTTAAACTTCTGAAGAGTAGCAATACGATTAATTTAAGAGCAACTGCACATTATGGATTACGGATTTTTATTTAAATTCAACTCATTTTGACTTATTTATCAGTTATCAATATATTTATTAACTGAAAGTATTTCAAAGTATACAAATAACGAGAGAGGCATACGACTCTCTCTCTCTCTCTTTATTGGTTTCTTTTCCTACCTCTCTCTATCCTTCTCTTTCGCAGTCACACATGAGCTTGTTGGGGTAAGAGAGTTAATTGGCAGCTGATTGCCAGTTGATTGACAAATTGTTGTGTGTTTGTGTGTGCACACATTGAAAGGTTTGTAACCTTAGTCTGGCATTGCTCTCATTCTGATACCTACTATATATATATATATACATATATATATTCTTCATTAGAATTTCTCACAGCTTAAAGCGCTATCATTGTATATAAAGATATTCGGTCGAAACTCACCACTTACGAGTTTTATTATAGGTTTCTTTTATAGGTTTTGACAGCCTTGGTAGAGGATATTATTTAAAATATAGAATGACTTTTAAGATATCACAGTTGAACTGTAGAGTGAGGGTCTCAGATAGGTATAAAGGCGGGTTAGTCAAGGTGTAAATTACTACAGCATAAATAAATATTTCCGCAAAGCTATTGCAAGAAGGAAGGTATTATTGCTATTAATGACTATATCCTTTTAGTCTTAAAAGGTATATCTGTCTCTTTTCCCCTGGACTTCGGTTAATAATACTGCCTTCCATCAGTTTTTAGCTTTGTTTGTTTTATCTGTAGGTTTTCATGCGTTTCTAGGCAGTGATATTTTATGCGCATATTTTCTGACAATTCAATATAATACCTGCAAATATACATCTACATACTCCTATCTGTATATAGCGATAAGTCTATAAAAGCCTAAATAACACGGCACAGATAAAAATGCTGAAGCAACCCCCCATTAAACAAACACAAACAATTTGAATTTTGTTTGACTTTTTGAGAACTGATTTTGCTTGCAGACCATTGACTGCGCCTCTAATGCATTTCGCTCTGGTTTTATTAGGTCAGTAAAAATTATGGTGGTGTCCAATTAATAGAGTCTCGACGAAGAATCTTTCAGAGCGGAATCCATCTGTGCTCGCACTTAAGAAACTTGTCAAATCTTTATTTATTTAGCTATTTACTGACCTATTGTTTCAAATGATTCAAACATAATATACAATGTAAATAACTAAACCGAAACAGCAACCAATAAATAAATAATTTGTTCGTTTTTCGGAAAACGGAACAGATGTAAATAAGTCGTAATCGTTTTCGAAGTTAGACGGGCATTTTGTATTCGGAAACAGCCACAAGATTGTGCATGTATTTTCGACATTACCAAGTTGTTCCACATTTTTCACTCTACAGAATCTATTCAGTTTCCAAGCAATTGTTCAATAGCTCATTGAAAATGTTTTTGAAACTGATAAAGCAGATGAAAACCGTAAAATGTTGGAAAAAAAAAACCGTTTTCCAACTTTATTGGCTTCCTATTGTGAAACTTTTTATTTAGACTACAAAAATAATGTACACAAATTTAATCATGTTATTGATGATCTTAATTCGCAATGCTGTTAATAATTTGTATAGAGTTTTCACATATGTATAGAGATAATGCATTATATATTGCAAATTGGTTGAGATATATACTTGTATTTGTATTCAAATTCCTAGCTAATTCTGTTGACATTTATTAATGGAATTCGTGTTGTTGCCTAAAAATTATCAACTTTACAAATTGTTTTGTTTTCGTAGTGCTTCCGTGTTTATAAAATTAGTTGCAAAAGTGGACTATTGTCCCAATGCGACAAGTCAACAAAAACAAGCGCATTTCATTGCCATTTGAATGAGTGCAATGGGAATGGGAATGGGAATGATAAATCGTGTGGGAAGAGTTTAGTGCTGGGTACAGTTTCTGGTTTCTGGTTTGTTTCGGATATTGCAATTTGTGGGCAAATAGAAATTGATGTATGTGCATAAACAAAATGTATATTGGCGGAATATATTGATCAGTAATTAACAATGAAGCAAGCCTTAAACACTGTTCCTGAAGGCAAGCCACAATTTTAACAAGTTGTGTATACAAAATGTACCTTTTTGACCATATGATAATGCCGTAAAATACAGAAATTCAATATTAAGCTAACAAGTAGGAATGCTTTAGAAGAGATCAACACACTGTATATATTTACCTATTTGTTCTACTTATTTATTTATGTTTATACAGAAAATCCTTACGTGTTTCTCTTAGAGATGATCAATATTAAGTCAAGGTAAATCAAGTATGTCAAGAATATTGAAATCAAATAAAATAAATTTGATTTATGTGTGTGCAAACGGTAAATTATATTCCAAAGAGATCGCCCGAAAATGTCTATGTCGACTCGAGTGTTATATATAAATACTTTATGGTCGACGGAGAAGCTTCGCTCGGCCTGTTAAATAGATTACCATACTTTTTACCCATTTTGATCAGAAAAGATGAATGAACCCATTTGTGATTTTACAACAAAAGATACTGTCAACTCTCCAAGATCTATAAATGCATCTGTGCTCGTAAGTAGGAAAAGTATTCTGCCCATATGCGTGGGTTAAATTGTGTTATTTTGCTGACATATTGTTGAATGAGGCATTTCCGACCGCAAGAATTATATATATAAGGGTTAAAGATCTCTTGACTTAAGGCTATAATTTGTTTATCCATTTTTAAACAAAAAATACTTCCTGAAGTTAAATTTTTTCTGCCAATAATGTTGATCAAAAATATATTTACTTTATAGGACTGAAAACGTCTTGTACAAAGCCTTACATAATAATTTAAATATATATATGTATTATATGATATACAAAGTGAAATAAAACAAATGACCTTTGATTCAATTTTTGCTATAATTCGTTTTTTAATTACAAATATATTTAAAGATCAAAAGCTCGGTTGAAAATTAAAATCAAATGTTTTCTGTTTGTTTTTAGTTTTAATGTTTACTTTGCCGATTTGATTGCTGGCAGTTCGTTTCGAAGGACGCAACTATTCAAGGTATACGCAGTGCAATGAGCCTTTAACTATCTTGGCATGGATAACAAACATAATTTGCGAATATTTTATAGCTTGCAAATAAAGCGCACAAATCTAACGAATCTAACAGCATTGTTTAGGTCATTGACCAAAAAAAGAATTTATTTATTTGAAAAAAAAAAACAGCTCTGTTGTTGTTGTTGGCAAGCTCTCGTTCTCGCTCGCTCTTCCATTGAGAGCATGTTTCCCAAGCAACAACAAAAAAACACCAAAGACGCCACTTTGAAACTACGTGTGTATGTGTGTGCCTTTTGGGTAACCAGTAGGAATACAGGTAGTCCCAATATATACCTCCATGGAAGCAATTTTCCGCCATGCACTGTAGATTTCGTGAAGTGGCTCGGCAAGTGACACAAATATAAAAGAATAATAATAATAAGAAGTAACAATTTGTATTAATGACAAAGAGTACTTTTGTGTTAAATTGTGGAACATTTCGGTTAGATTCCGTCTGGGCAGCACAAACCGCAAACACGCACACACAAAATACACACACACATACACAATACAACACTCGTGTACATTTGTACCTACGATGAGAGGGCTTCCTCTGCTTTTTAGGCAAAGCAAATAATAACAAGCAAAAGCAGCAACAACAACAACAATAACAGCAACAACCATACAAAGGAAAGTTGTTTTTTCGTTTTGTAGCGGCACAGAGACGTGTGCGCTTACGTCATTCATAAAAATAAAAAGGCAGAGCAACGAGCAGCACCAGTCTTTTTGTTGTTGTTGTGTTGTTCTTGCAGTTGGTGTTGCTGTTGCTGCCTCTGTTTATTTGCTTGCTATGCCAGTTGAATTTACCTGAAGAATATTTTAACCATTTTGTTAGGCATTATTAATATGGCTGCTGTCGCTGTTGTCACTTCCCACGCTTATTTTGCAGATTTAATCAATTTGAACTACATTGCTACGGATAGCGTTTGTTTTTTGTTTTTTATATTTATTTCTAGCTGCAGGTTTTGTTTTGCACATTCGCTTCGACTTTTATGTAGCACTGAGCTTCTTGTCAATAGAGTTCGTCACGCTTACGGCGGAATGGCATTTATTTATCGACTGTCCACCACAAAATACAATTTGCTGGTACCTTTCCCAGTTCACGGCTTAGGTTAATTATTTTCTGAAGAGTTTTATTGTATAAAGCAGAAGGCGACCAAAATTTCAATTATAATGTAATGTATATATAAAATATATGCCAAAAGTAAGAAAATAATGTTATTGGCCGAGTCATTGGCGCCAGCTCACCTTGAGAGTTAAACATGCAACGCCATCTATAAATCAGAATTAAAACTTGGAAATTTATTTTTCGAAAATATTTGACGAAAATTGCGTTTATTATTACATTATTATCTATATTAATGCAGCATGAAAAATTGAAAATAAATATTTCTAATACATTTCGTGAATATTACGTTTAAAGCGTTGTTTTTAACTTAAAATGAAATGCGATTTAAAACTCTGCAATAAAAAATGTTTTAATTACTCAGTTCTCAAGTCTGTAACTATTTTAATAGGGATGAATTTGAAATTGTTCCAAAAACAATACAGAATCGCAAAATATCAAAGACGGCAAATTAGCTTCGGCTGTTGTTGTCACTGGACACATTTGGCAGTTTGGCTCTCGTCCACATCCTTGTTGTCCTTCTGCTGATCATCTTCCTCTTCCTCTTCCAGTTGCAGTTGCAGTTGGAGCTGCTTTGCCAGTGCGCGATCTAATTGTGACTTCTCCCAGGCGAGCTCAAAAGGATAATCGAGTGGTTTGAGTTCGTCGGGACACTCGAGCTGATTGGGCACTGTCGCCTGATTGATGGAGGCGCCTCTCGTATGAATCCGCTCCAGCATCGCCGCATTGTGCGTCTCCGCATTTAAGGCAGTGATGAACTCAAATAGCTGCTCCTTGTTGTAGATGTTGGCCAGTCCCCGCTTCTCAAAGAAATTGACAATGTTGCCGCAATCGCGCATGAGGAACTCCAGCGCACTGGGATGCTCCGGCTCAACGCTCTGGGCGACATCGATGAACCAGCACTTGCCCTCAAACCAGAGTATATTGTATTCACTGAGATCGGCATGCACCAACTTGGCCTCGTTGTACATCTTATGCATGGCGGCGACAATCTCCTCGTAGGCGCAGCTCAGCTCGGCAACGCTGAGCCGAGCATCCTTGAGCTTGGGCGCCGCATTGTGATTGTCGCCAATGAAGCGCATGACGAGTACATGTTTCTTCAGCACCACAACATCGGGCACATTCAGACCGATGTTCTGCATCCGCATCAAATTGTGCATCTCCTTCTCCGCCCACATATTGATGACGGCGCGATTATTCTGTTTGCTGAAACGATCCTTAAACCGAAAATCATCCTTGATGTAACGATCGCGCTGCTTGAACTCATTCAGTGTCGTCTTGAACACCTTTATGGCGCACTCCTTGGGCAGCAGTTCGGGCGTCACGAGCAGCGCATTGCCATGTCCATTTTCGTTGTTGCCCGTATAGCTGGCATCCGAGTTGGCGTGCAAAATGACCGCCTCCTTGCCGGTGGATATAATGCCATTGATCTGCTCCAGTATCTGATTGTTGATCAGCTTGTAGAGCAGCAGACGTGTTGCGGCATCGACGCCCATCTCTGCGGTGGCCACCTTCTCCTTGCGATCGGCGCGTCCTCGGCGCGAATATGCCTTCAGCTGATTGAATACCTGTCAATGCCAATCAATATTAAATAACAATAACATTCAAAGATGGCAGATCTTGCTGCTCACCTTATTGGACAGCTTCATGTCAAAGCAGGCGCCATCTCCCGTGGGGAATTCTGGTGGAAAAGACATCACTCGCTGTGCATTTCGCACCTCGCACAATTGTGGATTGTGTTTGGTGATCATTTCCCCATCCTTGTCCAGCTTGGTGAAGCCACATTTGGGTATCGCATCGAGCATCTTTTCATTTGTCTCGAAACGATCCCAGTCATGTTTCTGTCGCTCCAACTCATCCTCATCCTCTTCCGCCTCCGCTGCGGTGTCGTGCAAAAATTCAGCATCGCCGCTGCGGAGAAATTTGTTGAGTGTTATGGTCACTTTGGATTGCTTATTCTGCTGTCGCTCGATGCGACGCAGTTCCTCATTGTATTCGTGATCGAATTGGGATTGAAGCATTTGGGCAATGACTGCGTCTGATTCGGCCTCCTCCTCTTCCGCCTTGGCCTGCTCCTCGAGCAGCATTCTGTAATCCTCCCACTGCTCCTGCTCCACCTGACTTTTTGATGTACCCGCCACATCCGAGTAGCTGGGCGAAGTGGGCGTGGCTGCCACGGGCGGCGACTGCTGTTGTTGCTGCTGCAGTTTATTTTTCTCAATTTTTTGCTGCTGTTCCAGCTCCTTGTCGTGCAACTTATGCGCATATTGCTCGGACATTATGTCCGCCAGACTTTCAGTCTGTACGGGCTCATTGCTGCCCTTAGACCAAGGCGACGTCATAACTATTTGAACTAAAAAACAAAATAATTACAATAATGTTAAAGAGAAAAAGGCAAACTTTTATCACCTTGAAATAAATTTGATTTGATTGCTTAGCCTGCTGTTGTTAAGGAATGAATGTTCCACCAAGTTGGCTGCTTGGCCGTGTTAATATTGTAATGGCTAGCAATTTCCAACTAAATTGAAATAGTCTTTATAGTTCGTTTTGTCAGAAAACTTTTTGTGTTTTTGTTCAATTGTGAAATAGCAAAGCACATTAAAAAAAAGCTCTGCTATGCGCGGAGTAATTATGTTAAGTGAGGAGCATGCTTCAAGTATTCGAATAGGTATCGCCTAGATGTTAAACTGATTTGTATATTTAAAAAGAATTTATAATTATGTGACATATGACATGACCTTTAAGAGAAACATTAAAATTCGCAATCAAACAAAATTTAAAAGTTATACATTTTTTAATATCTTACGGAGCAGAAGTTACGTCAGCTGCTCTAATGCAATTCTGTCAAGTTAATGACTTAAGTCAGGTGGCAACGCCAAAATGCACATATCGATAGTGGAATATGAGCGCAAAGTGAAATATAGAAAAGTATCGATGTCGTCGATACTTTTTGTTGTACTTGTACATTTTTCGCCAAAAATAATAATAAAAGTGAAAAGTTAATGTATTTTTGTTTCACAAATACAAAGAAAATGTTGTTGGATTGATTGGCAATTCCGCCATAAAACGGCCGTAATAAAAAAACACCCAAGTGCAGTACGTGGAATCGCTGGTAAGGGCTAAGTAGCCAAAACGCGCAGCACACACATAAAAAAAAAAATCAAAATAGAATTCCGAATTTAGAATATGACAGTGACGGACCGAAAAAATTTTTTTTTTTCAATTTGAACGCATTGTGTGTGGGGGGGAGAATTAGGGGTCAAACTTGAGGGGGAACCCAGAAGTAGAGAAACACAGCAAACAGAGATCGGTAGAAGCAGCAGCAACAGCAGCAACAGAAGCAGAACCAGCAGCAGCAGTAGCCGCCGCAGCAGCAGCGAACAGTGCCAACTGATTTCCGATTTCGTTTCGGTTTTGCGCGCGAGGCGAGAGCCGCCGCCGCCGTTGCTGTTGCTGTTGCCGCTGGGCTCGTCAAATTTCTGATTTTCTGTGCTAATTTACGCTTAATTTACGCCGCCTTTTTCGCTGCTTCTGCTTCTGCTTCCACTCTTCTCTCTCTCGCTCTCTATGTGTATGCTTTCTTCTATTAGTTAGCTTTTTCTTTCTTCATTACACACTTGCTGCAGAAAAGGACAGCGGGCTTTTCGTTTTCAGTTTCGAAATCCAATCAGAAGCTCGCTTCGAATTTCGCTTTCTTCGCCTCAGCACGTCGTTCCTCAGGGACTCATACACGTGTTTGTGTGTGTGTGTGAGTAATGCAGCAGAAGCACAAGCAATTTTGCACGCCTTACTTTTTAGTTCTTGCAAGCTTTTTAGCAGAGAAGCACATTTTAGAAAAAATTCATTAAAGGACATCTAATCTATGATTGGGTCAATTTTGATCTTCGCTGTATAAAGCATAGCTCAAATCAGGCTATTTGCATGGCATTATTATTATTACTCTATTTATTTATTTGTGATAAATAATATAATAAATAAATTGAAAGATCAGTAAAAAAATTGAATTTATTAGGCTGTCTTGACTTCAACTTTTGAAAAATGGATTTATAGATCACAGCTGTCCTAGCTATATCAAATTTAGTTGCTATTTATCTCATACATGCATAAAATTACTCGAAATTGATTTATTATTGATTATTGATCTCATAAACAAAACATAAAATTACCTCAAATTTTAGTTAACTTATGAAAAATTTTGTTGTTTCTTTAACTGAATTTATTGAGGACACAGGCATCTAAATTATCATATTAGACTCTGTTAAATTCAGTTGATTTGTTTAGCTTTGCAAAAACGATTCATAAAAACATATTGCTTTGATTTACTCTCATATCGAAATCCATCATTACAGAGTTGGTTCTGCTGGAAACAACACATAAACGCCTCATACTAATCAGCTACTAATCAAAAAATAAAATAAATACATAAAGAAAAAGAGCATCTAAAGCGCTTAAAGCCCGCCTGCCTGCCCGCCCGCCTGCCCGCCTGCCTGCCTGCCTGCCAGTCTTGATAAAAGAGAAATGTTAAAGTCTAGCACAAATACACAGGAATTGCGTCTGTCACGCCCCGACGAACATCAAGGAGCAACACATCCGCATCCACATCCGCTTCCACATCCACATCCGCATACGCATACGCATACGCATGCGCATGCGCAACATCAGCAGCAGCAGCAACCGACACATCAAGTTGCCGCCGTGATAGCCAACAATATAACATCTGCATCAGCCGCAGCAGCAGCCGCCGCCGCAGCAGCAGCAGCAGCAGCAGCCGCAGCAGCAGGAGGAGCAGGAGCAACAGCAGCAGCAGGAGGAGCTGGAGGAGGAGGAGGAGGAGTTGGCATCAATATGGATACGCTAAAGACAACGTTTCTGCCCAATCTCAGCATGGATCCCAATGTACTCAGTTCGCACTATTGCCCGATGTGCCCTCAACAATTCGATCGTGCCCAGCATGTTGCCGATCATATGCAACTCATTCACGGGATCACCCTAAATGCCCAGGGTGCAATTACAACGCTCGGCCAGCATCAGCAACAGCAACAACAGCAGCAGCAGCAACAGCAGCAACAGCAATTGAAAGCGCTTAGCTATGCGTGTCCCAACTGTGATGATAAGTTTGGTAGCGCCCTCGAGGTGGATGAACACCATAGGCTGACGCATCAGACTGCATTTCTTGCACGCTGCATTGTCTGCAGCATTTACGGTGTCAATTCTGTGACGCAGAATCCCAACGAATACAAATGCTCTCACTGCGGCTCTGTGTGCAATGCGGCCATGTTGGCCGCTGGCCAGCAAGCGTATATGGAACATCAAGAGGCGCCGGTGACACCCGATGATCTGCCAGCGATTGCGCCCCGTGATATGAGACTGACGCCCGAGGAGCAGCAACACCAACAGCAGCTCCAACAGGAGCAACAATTGCAGCAGCAACATCAGCAGCAGCAGCAACAGCAGGATCATCATCATCAGCATCTCGAGCAACAGGAGCAACAACGACAGCGTGAACTACAGCAACAACAACAGCAACAGCAGCAGCAGGAGCATCAGGAAGATTTGAGTGATCCGGCAGCGTTGAAAGTGCCGCCGCTGACAGTTAAGCTGCTCAAGAATGGCAACGGTGCAACGGTAACACATCCTCAGGTAAGTGTCCCAATTCCATTCCACATATATATTTGTGTATATATAATTCATATATAATACATTCAGGTGATCATCAAGGAGGAGCCGCTCAGTTTGAGCGATAGCGGCGATGTTGTCAATGCAGTGCCTGTCTATGCCATACAAGCGAATCCTGGCGTTCAGTCGGCTGGCACACCCGGCGCCACAACCAGTGTCCTGGTCAGCACAAATACGCAAACGGTGCCCGCTGATTTGGCGCACAAGATCCGGCACAAATGTCCCGATTGCCCCAAAACGTTCAAGACGCCCGGCACGCTGGCCATGCACCGCAAAATCCACACGGGCGAAGCAGAGTAAATCCATTTTTATACGCTGTCCATCCATCCTCTATATATACACACACACACACGATAGCACACACACTCACACATCTCCAGACGCTGCTACCAGTAAGCTCTCCATGTAAAGTACAGTGGATCGCTGGGAGCTTGCCCAGAAGTTAGGAAAATTCATTTACAATTTTTATTTATTTGATTTTGATTTTGCTTTAACTATTATTTAGTTAATATGTACAGTGGGTCGCTTGGGGCTTGCCCAGCAATTAGAATTTCTAATAATCTATTTTTTGTTCACTTCATTTTTTGAACAACTCTTTGACATTTTTTTTTTTAAATTCTTATTTAATTTACGCTTTCTGTATATCTCAATAGAAGTTGAAATCTTAAGAAATGTTCGTTAATTCTTCACTGAAAGCATCTAAAAGATAGAGCACAAGAAACTAGAGATCTATATTTATGCTATTTCTTTAAAAATTATATTAACAATTCACTTTGCGCATAAATATCCTGAATAGGTATTCATTAATATTATATAATAATATATAGTTAACATTGATTTGCTAAATCAGCTTTAGCGACCACTGTAAAAGGCTTTGAGGCTGGTAGATCTAATAAGAATTTACCGATTTGAGCAACTGGTTGGCAAGCGTCTTTGTTTAACATAACCGATTACCGTTTACCGATTGACCGTTAACCATTTATTTATATTTTTGTTTGTTTTCCTTAAGATCAGTCCCGATGGATGAGCGCATGGGCGCGTCCTTCAAGTGCCATGGGGCGTGGCCCATGCGTTCTCAATGTTGTGTACTCTTTATCTCTCTCACTATGTCTCTCTCTCTCTCTCTATGTTTTGCCGTGTTTAAGTGTGCAACGAATATTACTCAATTACGAATGTTACTAATCAATTTATTCTCATCTCTTTTTTCTCTCTCTCTCTCTTGTTCTCTCTTCTTTTTTTTTTGGTTTATTTACCCCGCACTGCAATAAATTACTCAATAATAATTTTTAAAAAAATAAATAAAAATACAGCGCCACGCCCAAAGAACGCCCCTACACGTGCTCCTACTGCGGCAAGTCCTTCACTCAATCGAATACACTAAAACAGCACACTCGCATACATACAGGTGAGAAACCATTTAGATGTGGCTATTGTGACAGGGCGTTCACTGTTAAGGATTACCTGAACAAACATTTAACGACTCACACGGGTGAGAAGCAATATATTTTCAAATCAAATCAATTCAGTCAGTCAATCAATCAATCAATCAATCAACTCTCAACTCAACTCAGTCAATCAATCAATCAACTCAATCTCAACTCGACTCGTTCAAGTGCAAATACACAAAACCAAAAAAAAAAAAAAACAAAAAAATAATGTATTTAAAAAATATTTATTTATATATCAATTAAAACTCTTATGCAAAATGCCTTCATTTCCATTTGTCATACTCAATATTCAATATTAAATACTCGATACTTTCGCTCTCACCGCGCTCGCTCCGCCCACACACACACACAAACACACACACACCGAAATAAGAACATGGCAAAATGAAAAAGAAACTGCGGCCCAACACACACACAGAGTCCACATGATCTAAAAATGTACAGTTGCGATCATTTGCACTTGTGTGCGTCACACTTTATTCAGAATGAGAATTGCTCTTCGTATTCCGAGCTGATCTTGATTCATTTTTGCCATAGTCTTCGTTTCGAAAGTGCACAACTGAAATTCTAAATTATAATTCTACATTAAAACAAAAAAAATAAATATATAAAACAACAAATTTCGATAATTAATTTAACATACTTGCAGAGGTTCTAAATTTATATGCCACAAACAGCAGAATTGTTTTTATGGTTATGTTAATTTTAAGGGAATTTAATTACATAATTGTATAGCTTATAACAAAAAAAATTAAAAACTGGAATAACTAAAAGGTTAAGAAATATAAAATAGTTTCTTATGAATCCTAAATTTTAACAATATTCCTATATTTATACGAAATTGATAATGGTACTTTGTGGTCACTTTAGAAACCATGTGTTAGCCAAGATTTTCAATAATCTACTTTTGGTTATTACTAACTTTCAGATTTATGGAGCTAGTTAATCCCAAGTGATGAACTCGGAAATCTTTTGCAAAATTAAAGATTCCTCTGCAAGTTTATGATAAAATATGAAAACAATGAGCAAATGAAAAATAAAGGGAATACCAAACGAATATACCAGAAACAACGTATCGCCCCGCCTCATCTCATACGTAATAATGTATCTCGTTAATTGCATTTTAACTCACAAACCAAACAACCAAATATATATTATGTTCACGCATATATCAGCATATATACACTTATATATATACATATATAATATATATATATTTATATATTAGTTTGATTATTACGTGCAAATCGTATATACATATGCATAAATATATATATGAAAAAAAAAATAAAATAATACTGTACCTAAATCTATCAAACGAAACGAAAGTTTTGGTACTGCACGGCATAATATCCAGATGAAATTTGCAGTGCAGGGCGTTTGGTAAATGCTAATCTTGGTGTATTTGTCTCTTGTGCGTTATTGCAGGTGAAAAACCGTTTCATTGTGGCTACTGTGAGAAGTCCTTCAGCGTGAAGGACTATCTCACGAAACACATACGCACACACACCGGCGAAAAGCCGTACACCTGTCCGTACTGTGACAAACGATTTACGCAACGAAGCGCACTCACCGTGCACACGACAAAGCTGCATCCGCTCTAGGATAGGCCCAGCGGTGGGCGCACAATAATAGTTGACCCAAAGAAACCTTAAATAATGAGAATATTCGATTGTGGACTGGAACTACTACTGGAGTCGAGGAAGAACTGGACGGGAGGAGGATGAGGAGGAGGAGGAGGAGGAGGAGCGGCGAAGAGCAACTGAAATGAAAGACGTTTTCAAAGACGACACAACTTTAACAAGCATCGGGTGGAGAGAAGCACACAACCAACGACTGGCAAATCTACAAAGTGCTGCTAGACTTAAAACTAGAATTTTTGCAATCTAAAATGAAAACAAAAATTAGTAAAAAAAAGAAAAGCAAGAAAGAAAAAAATAATAACAAATAGTAACAAATTGTACTACACACATACACACAGACACACACACAAGAGAAAAATGGCGTTTTCTATTTGTTAAGTGTAATCGATATTTGATTTGGTTCATTTGATTTTCCTTTTTATTGTAATTATAATATTTGTCATGTCATGTCATATGCAACATTAGTCATAATTTTGTTATTCTCTGAGATTTTAATGCATATTATTTTGTATCGTAATGGATAATCGTTTTTATATACTCACACACATACACCTACACCTACACCCACACACACAATTTTACACATCTATTTATACATATAAAGAGAAATATTTTTTATCAAATATTTAAATGATTTAAACTTGTTTCAAGGTAAAACTCATGTTGACGATATTTAACTACGCGCAAAACTTAAATTAATTAATTTGTTTTATAAACATTAAAAACCATTACACGCACACTTTATTCGAACAAGAACTAAAACAAAAAAAGAAAAAAAACAAAACAAACCCCAAGTTATTTATTCTCAAGCTTGAAAAATATGATGAATTTTTCGAAATTTTGTACTCAAACATAGATGAAAACTTTAAACGCTTTTGCTTAATTTGCATACGAGCAGGATCTCGTTTGTTTGGCTTTAAATTTATTTACGATATAAATTATGGAAATTGTTTTAAAACTAATTAAATATTAATATTGTTTAGTGATTTCTTTGTAATTTTGTTTGTTTTCTTTTTTAATTTAACTGCTTAACGGTTCGAACATTCTAAATGTTAACCATTGTTTTTATAAATTATTTAAGTTCATTGAGCGCATTTCGAACGCAAGACAAAAAGTATTTAAGAGCAAATTGAAATCGAAAAAACAAAAACAAAAATCTATGCAAAATGCAACACAGCTTTACGCGCCAAACTAGTTTAAAAAACAAAAAAAAAAACATATACATAATATATATAAATATATTATTAACAATTTTTTATAAATTAAGCTTTTAAAAAACAACAAGGAAAGAGTAAAAAACAAAGCAGTCGTAACGCAACAAGCTTATACACATAATAATTATAATTGTTTTTGTAATATACTATAATAATTAATAATTTTTTAATACATTTAAACGATTTTTAAACAATTAATTTACTTGCAAGTTGTATGTACTAAATCTTAAAACTAAAACCTAAAAACTAAAACTAAATTGTAGCAAAAGAAAAACCAACCAAATCAATTAAAGTGTAAATTTTTACAAAAAAAAAAAACAAAAAAACGACAAGGAAAACAAAGCAGAAATATAGTGTTATAGAATTGTATAATATACATCTAATATTACCTTATTCTATTATTAAAACACTCAAACAAAAAGTCTACCTAAAATGCACACACAGCACAGCAACAAAACAAATGCGCAGCGCATGTAAAACCAAAATAATTTCTAAGTAATAACTAATTATTATTGTAATTTTTTTTTAAGTTTTAATAAACCAACGTTGACGATCAAAAGCAACCAAAACCAAAATTAATAGCTCGCTTCTCTCTAAACTGCAAGCTAATCCAATTCAAAACCTAAACTTGTTGACAGCAGAAGAGAATACAAACGATACGTACTATATATAATATATAAATAATAATAACAATTGCTAGATCCTAACTAATTAACTAATTGACTAACTACCAAAATGGCGAACAAAGCAAGCAAAGTGAGTAAATAGTGATTAAAACTGTAATTAAAAGTAAATTTAAATTTAATTATCTAATAATTTGTATGTATTGAATGTAAACTGCAATTTAACGAAGAAAGAAAAACAAATAATAATAATACTTGAAATCATGTTCAAGCAAATTTCAATTATATTTAAAAAAACAAACAATTGAAGAGATATATAGTATACTATTAATGAATAAAGGTCCGACTTGTAGAAATATTATGAGGACAGTGTTTGTATTAGTTTTGTTATTTTTTTTATTATAGCATTGCTTAAAACTACTTACCGTTAGTTTAGTTTTCTGTAAAGGGTATAGAATCGACTGTGTGACTTTATTGCTGTCATTTTTGTAAAAGAAATAAACAAAATGTTTTTGATTTAATCATTATTTATGTTTATTAGTACCATTTTTTTTTGTTTTATTTTTATTTTTCGCTCTTGTTTTGGTTTGGTTTTTGCTGTTTTGTATTTCATTTTGAAAGTATTTGCGTTACAAGTTTTGCTTTTGCCCTGTCCCTTACACTAAACGGGAATACACGTATATATGATGTATATATATATATATAACGCAACGTTTAATGCATTTTTAATTGCTATGACACATTTTGCATTATCATCTCTTGTTTAGTTTTATTACTTTTTTTTTGTTTGTTTTGTTTAATTACAATGAACGAATATTATGAACACTATCACACTTGTAAAATGTTTTTTTTTTTTTTTGGTTTTGTGTTTTGAAATTCATTTGCAATGAGCAACTAACTTTTAGTTTGCCTCCTTATTTTATTTTGGTTTTATATATTTATTGTAATGCTGATACACACACACATACATATGTCAATTACATACATTCCTATATAATTTATATATATAATATCATTAGTTATATATAATATACATATATATATATATATATATATATATATTGGTAGAATTCCTTTACTTCAATTTATCAATATTTTTACACATGCCTTTTTGATCAAACGCAATCAAAAAGTTGTATTTTATTTTTGTTTTTTTTTCTTTTTAAATGCTCAACTTGTTGCATGCATGTTGTGTGTGTGTGTGTGTGTGTGATTCTTTAACTAATTTCATAATTTTTTCATATAAATGCCTATGTACTGTATACTGTTTAGTTATATGTTTGTATGGCTTGTATTTTTGTCTGTCTGTTTGTCTATTTTCATTTGGACTTATATATTCTGAATATTACGCCTTCATTCACTTCCAACGAGCATCAAAAACGTCTTAAATGGCTACTGAGTAATATATTTCCAATACATTTCGAATGTATGACGGTTTTCGTACAATACTAGAAATTTTCAAAAATACCCTACACCAAAAATCGTAAAACATGCCATAAATTTGTTTTGCTTCTTTTTTTTAATATTAGTTTTTGGTTTTTTTTTTCTGGAATCGAAAGCAATTTTTTTGTTTGGAATGTGAAAAGTGTTGTTGGACAAATTTTCAGCTACTTGACTATAATTCATAAGTATTTAACTACTTACTAACCATTCTGAACGATCTTTATCCCCCCCGTAAATATGCCCCCTTCCCGTCCTGTCTCGTCTCCTCTATAGTGTAAAATTATACAACAATACTTTTTTGATCGCTCTGTCACAAAGTTAACAAGTGCCTCTCTTTGGTATTTCGTGGCTTTGATCTCTCACAATATCGGAGTATTTAATGCGCATACTTCAGATATGCATACATATTATGCTATACGCTGATTAGTTGGTGTGGTTTTACAATTTATATTTATATATATATATATATATATATATATAAAGTACATACATATTTTTTAAAGTCTAGGCGTCGATTGTAGTTTAAAGTATGAGGGGGGCGAGGAATTTCTAGTATGTTTTATAAGTAAGTATTGCCTATAAGCTCAAATTTACAACTGATTTAGCTAGCCTTCATTCGACCATTAGGAATTGTCCTTTCGAGTTTTCTTCGTTTTCGATTTATTGCGGATACAAATGAGTGCCAAATTATTAAGTATTTTTTCTTAGTTACATTTCAAGGAACTCAGTTAAGATTCTAACAGATAATTACAAAAAAAAAAACGGAAATAGAAACAACAACAAATAAGTGTTGAGATATCTTATTTGATAAAACAGTTTAACGTTTACCTACACAGGTGGGCTCTGTTATTTTCTTCTTCCTCCTCATCTTCGCATTTTTTGCTCCTGTCACAAAACATAAACAAAAAAACAAAAAAACTTAAACCACACGCACAAAAAACAGCTCTAAAAATTTATCAAAATTGTACAAAAATGTTTTCTTTGCTTTCGAGCACATTTTTTATATGTATTTTTATTTATTTTTTTGTTGTTACTCAACACTTTTTCTATGCCATTCGTTAAAATAAAGTAATATTTTGTATTGTTTGTATATATATTCTTTTGTTTTTTTGTTTTTCATATAAGTAATTAACATTTTTCATTTCTCATTGCAAAAATTAAAGTAAGTTCTTTTATTGTTTGTGTTGTTGCGCTATTTGTTATAATGCTGCACCTAATTCTCAGTTACATACAATCATATACATATGTTTCTTGTATATTCTCTATATATATATAAATATATATCAGATATACATACATAGTTCTTTTGAGTTATATATATATATATATTATGTACAGTTTGTGTTTTTACTTGGAATGTGAGACAACGGAATGAGAGACCATGGAATGGGATAGCATTGAATGCGATATGCCCGATATTTCAGCATATGTATCTGTCGGCCCCTCCGCACTGCATACTGAATCCTCGGGGGTGCGAGATGGTTCCGCTTCGGTTATTTCAATATCCTGATGATGCTTATTGCTGCGATGTTTGGCACTTAAAGCCTGCGAAATGGGGTTTTCTTCATATTATATTGGGCCATTTACAATTATTTTTATTAGCAGTGAATTTAGTGCGTTTTTATTATTGTTGTTAGTTTTTAGATTTCTTAGTTTTAGTTTTTGTTTTTTTCATTTAGAGTATGTATGTGCTATTGTGGACATGCGGGGTCAGAGACGCTCGATTGACAAAATGGACAAACAGGCTTTAATTATTTTGGATTAGTGGGTTTCTTAGGCCTACATGCTAATTACTAGGTTGTTATTAGATTTATCGATATGTTACGTAGATTTAGGCGCTACAAGACAAACGTGCGCAATTCTTTTTTTTTTTTTTTGTTTTTACTGATTATTCACAACACATAGTTAGGTATATTTTTATTTCTTTTTGGTTTTTTAGATTTAGTCTATGGGTTTTTTTAGGTTAGCTTTACGTGTAGGTGACAGTGAGAGAGAGAGACAGATAGAGAGTGACTGGCGGTTCTTACCTTATCTTTGCTGCCCTTTTTCTACATTTAGAGTATTGGTTTTTGTTGGTGGGTTTGAGTTTTTTTTTGTTTACAAGTCATGACAAGAACAATGATATATATATATATAGATATATTTCATATTAATATTTTTATATTGACACAGAAAAGATATTACAATTGGAAGTGGTGGAGTTAAAGAGAGACAGTTATAGAAAGAAATTGGGAAGAGTTTAGACCTTGAGAGAGGTGGGCCGGAAGGGGGCGGGGCACAAGTACTTGAAAAAAGTTTTCAGTTTTTCAAAAAAAAAAAAAACATTCAGACAACTTTTTGCTTGCTTTGGAAGAAGTTAGATGTTTTTTGTATTTTTTTTTTAGTTTCGTTTTCTTTTCACTGGCTGGATTGGGCCTTGATGAAAATGTATTTTACAGTGAAGCGTCTGACTTGACGGCCAGCCGGTCTTCAGTCACTTACTTGCAATGAGAAGCGACGATGACCCGCCTTCCGACCGCCGCGCCTTTTACTAATGTGCGGATTATCCTGACGCAGCGTCTTATTCTTCAGTATCTCCAATTGTGTGTACAGTCTACAAAGGGAAGAATGTGAAACGATTGGAATTGGAACACATTGCACAGGTGTTTTTGGGTACCATGGATTGACATGGGAATACTGCTTCTTGTTCTCGCTATGTATTTTTTTTGCAGTTTGCTTGTTGTATCTTACCTTTTGAGTTCGGCACGTATATCCTCGGGAGTCATTTCGGATATGGTCAGCTCACCGATATCGGGATCGCCCAGGCACAGTCCCGCATATCCGCCGCCCAATCTCTGGCCGGCATCGTGTGACGTACCCTTGAAAGCATCCACAGGTAAACGCATTGATAGATCATACGCAAGCGAACGAACCTGCAAGCTATGAAGATGCAACAAACACCGCAAAACACACACTCAGGAAAGTACGGAAAACTAAAACAGAAACTAACTTAAAAAACGGATAACGGAAACGGAAATACAACTGAGAGTCAAGGAATTAATAGAATCGAAAGAATTGAAAGTATAGTAGAAAGTTCGGTGCTCTTTGTGTCAATTGTGTATTTTTGAATTTTGATGGATTCTTAAGTAGTATATATGGATTAATAGTTATATATATGTATAGATATATATATTTATGTATATTCTTTTATGTATGTGTGCTTGTGGGGGCGTTGTTGTGTCTCTTGTTGTGCTGTAAATGAGATAAACGTAGGTCAAATTCTAAACATAAGTGACAACGACTAAATGTTTTTTGGACTTTTAGCTAACACAACTACTTATTTAGAGAGTTAGGCACGGGTAAACAGAGAGAGAGAGGTGGACTGAGTTAGAGATATAGAGATTATAAATTGTTGTGTAAGAAGTTGAAGAAGAAAATACTTTTATATAGTTTTGGTATGCATGTTGGGTTTTAAAAAGGAAACCGATTTTTGTCATTATTAGCTGTTGTGATTAGAAACAATAATTACATGCATACACAAATAAATTTTCATGCAGCCAGTGTTAGTAAACGGTTTTAAAGAACAGCTGTGCAACTTAAATGTGAGTGCAGTCAGAAAACACAATGGAAACGAGAACGGAATGGTTTGGAATGGTACATGAGATGAAATCAAATGCGAAATACATACAGTAAACATTCTTATATAAAAATGACACTTGCAGCAACTTCATAGCTTGACTAAAATTCATGAAAAATGTTAGCTTAATACTAAAATTGGATAATTTTCCAAAATGAAAACCAACAAAACCAAAACCAAAAAATTCAACGCCACAAACGAAAACCAGAACAATTGACAAATAAATTTGGTAAGCAAAAGCTTTCTTTAACAGTTTCAAATTGTTTTTTTTTTCTTTCTTATTTTTTTTTTTATTTTTATGTTGTATACAAAAATCGTTTCCTCAACCAAAATGTGAATACCAAATACAAAGGACAAATACGTTTATATGTTTTACAGTTTCTAATTTACTTTTATGTGGACCAAATACGAAGACGACGACGATGATTGCGGACAAATGAGCACAAATCAAGTCTAAGCTAAGGATTACCTCAACTTTCTATTATATATCGTATAAATATATATATATTTTATATAACTCGTTGTTGTATGCACTCGAACAAACGTTGGACGCACTCTAGTCAGCAAGAAATAAATCTTAATTGTTAAATAAGAGTTAATGGAAAACGATAACCATAACCAAATAACTGAATAACTGAAAAGTTGACAACAATTTTTGTTACCTGCTTGTGCTGATACCACAATTTTGGCACAAATATCAAACCCAACGCGAAGCTATTTGTCAGCTGCGAGCGCACAAAGAGCGCCAACAAAATGGCGCTGGGACTCATTTCCGGCAAATAAACAAAGCGCAGAAAATAGAAACTGGACGATACGAGAAATTCTAGCGTCAATGCTGTAACCAAAAATTGACGCTCCTGCAAGAAAAAAAAAGAATAAATTATTATTACACTCAGAAAATAAAGCATAAAGACTAAAGATATTTGGACCTGGTGTCTTTCCTCATTGTTGTCTTACCCGAAACTGTGTGTTGGCATTGCGACTGGCAATGGCCAAGTGGAGGCCAAAGCAGAGAATGAATATCTCGCTGGTCTGTGTCACCAGCTCCCATTTGAGGGGACGGCAAGTGTTGGTGCTGGCCTCCCGTAGACTCTCCATTTGCGCGCTCTCCAGCAGATCCAGTGAGGATGCGGTAAATGCGGACATGTAACAGATGACGGCAAAGACCATGGTGCCCAGATACTTGAGCAGATCCACGTCGCGCAGCACCCAGCGATGGGCCTTGCGTGTTCGAAAGTCAACCAGATGGCGATATAGTTTCAATATAATGGCGCCATAGCACGTAATGAAGCCGATCTCACGTAGCCAAGGCTCCAGCAGGCAGCGCTCCGTGGAGGCGGGAAAGAAATGGACGGCAACCTGAAAACAGTTTGAATTATTAAAATAGAGTTCGAGATTCGTAAAAAATATGGAAATAGTTTTCACTGAGTAAGGCAGAAATTACCCACCGATGCATAAAGTAAAACAATGCCGAGCAATATGGTCTCCAGCACGGTCCACATGCCCGAGGCGATGGCCTAAAAAATATGCCACAATTTATTAATTTGTTTCATTAAATATACAGAAAATAAGAAATAAATTACAAATAAAATGTAATATTTACTTTTAATAATTAAATCTTAATGGAGCGCAAATATAAACGAACCTTGCATTTACGTTGCCTAAACACAATAACGCTGAGGACCACACAACACAGAATGCATGAGAACAGGATACTGGCCACCAGGATGCGCAGGAAGGCATCAACGTTGAGTGCATCATCCACCTGAAAGGTGAGACAAACGCCATGCAGATCGCAGTTGTTGCATCCGCCCGGACAGGGCACACACGAGTAGTTGTCAAAGCCCTCCGACAGCTCGACGAGATCACCGCGAAATCCCTGCAATGTGGCATTGGGAAGATAATAGGATTCGCGACAGAGGCACGTGTAAAGATCACGAGTCGCCACCGGTTTGTTCTCGGTCAGCAGGCAGAATGTGCTGTTGCGATCACAGCTGAAAGTTCCAAATGGTTTTTTAGTTTACAGCTTAAAGTTTATGCAAATTGCTGGTTTTTTTTTACCCATGACGTCGACCAAAGACCTCTTCCAGACCATCGTTGCACATATCCTCGTCGGCTGCCACAAATGCAGCAGCAACAATTCTGTAATATATATAAAAGACATCTTATTAAATACATACATTTTTTTATTTACAATATTTATATATACAATGAAAATGATAGGATTGATTCTACTCCGATGGGTGAATCGATACACTACAATTTGATACATATAACTCAATTAATTTATTGCAATTATTGAAAATCTATTTGGAGGGTTTTTTTTTGGTATATCTTACTTGATTCGGTGGTCGGTGAATGATATGCGAAATGGCCACAGCCAGCGCCCCGTCAACAGGTTGCAGTCACGAAAGGGCGCTCCCCACTCCTGAGTGCTCTCACTTGAGTTCCAGGCGACCCTAGAAGTATTTTTTTTCGATAGGATCAAATCAATTAGAAACCCCAAAACCGCTGCACGCGAACTTAACAAATAAACGTTAAGTGAAAGTAACAAACGTGGTAATGATGAATAATGATAAAACCGATAATAAAAGGCTTACACATAATTAAGAATTTGATTGGGTTTCAAAATCGGTTTAGTTATTAAATTTGGAATTGTGCTTTACTTGAATTGAATTGTAAGCAAAGTAAACCTTTCAATAATAAAACTGAAGTCTCCAGCAAATCTAAGCTTGGCTCATGTAACTCTTTAACTTACGCCAATTCCCGCCAATAGGAACCCAAGTAATCCTTGTTATGCACCTGATTCGGTGGTATCTGAAATACGAATGGGAAACATGGAAAAACATTGAAATCCATTTGTTAAAATATGTTTTTTGTTTAGTAAGTGGAAACTGACCGTCACATTGTCCCTGAATTTGACAACAACTGCCTGTATGCTGGGCGCGGCAATGGCAAAGGCCAGGAGATTCTCATCCTCGTTGAGGGCATAGCTGGCGATAAGATTGGCTCGCCGGCTCACCTCCTCCCTCGTCTCTTTATCGATGGCAACATTTGCGTCGGCATTTGGAAACTTATTCGACAGGTATTCAGTAAATTGGCGTGCGGCATCCTCGGCGATATCGGTGAAGTCGTAATACTGTAATTTTAATGCCAGACATAACAGGTAAATCAGCAACTGTGCGAATTCAAGGCTATTCAGAGCCAAGTAAATTCACAAAACTTGTGCCCTATTACTCCATAAATAATGTAACTATTTATAGGCTATAGGCTAGAGCAGTTGAGGTGGGTGAATATTCGACAAAAGTGCTGCCGAATATATGTAAGCACCTGTCAGATGCCCTCCCAGAGGGACATTTCGACGTTTTAATGGTGAGCTTGTATTTTAGAAAGTAATGTAGCTATTTTTGCTTGGCAATTATTTGTCGACTAAATTACAGCAAAAATAATTTAATAAATTGTGGAATTATCGGATAGTGTTAACATTCCAGCTAGGTCTCTGGATTGCACTGCAGAAATTTAAAAGTCAAAACAGCAGCCTGAAGAATAATTCACAGATGCAATCTATTGTTCGAGATACTCTCAATTCAGAGGGATTATGTTTGAGAAGTTTGAAGCTGAAAGTATGTTATCATAATAACAATTTATTCACGTAGAAAACTATGTTTGCTTCGTATATGTTTATGCATCAAAAAACGCTTGTTTGCCCATGGCTATAAACTTATTTCATATCTTTTACGCACAGCTAAGCTTTAAAATAAAAATTTAACGCAAAATGCGTGCCAACGGTAAGTGTTAGCCATAATTGGTGTAAGCCAGAAAAAAAGACCATACGTAAATAAGATAATCACGAAAACAACCTCGAAGCCCCCTTCGCCCTCCCGAAGCCCAACAACACCCTTGCAGCCCTTTTTATGGCTTAGGGATGAGTGTGTTAAGCTATTAATTATTCACATGTAGCACGGTTTAGCACGGTGCAACACCTTTGCATCTGTAAATGCGTACACCTAAAAAATATATTTACCCTACAATTTGGAAAATCACTGAAACAAAAAACACTTAAAACAATAATAGATGTTGAAATTGTGCAAACTGATGTTGCAGCCAAAAGGAACGATCTTTCCTCCCGAAAATGTATATTTAAATATTCTTGATCAATATATATTTAAAAATTTAACTTGTAATTTTAAAATGATTTTTAAGGTGACTTTTGATGACTTAACGTAACCTAACTCTATGAAAACTTTCTAAGTTTCAAAACTCTTTTTTTCTGAGTGTAGCTTCAGAAGTTATTGCTGTTGGACTGCGTTGAAAATAATACAATTTAATGTCCAAGCAGAGCGTTGGGTGAAATGTATTTAATGCCAGTGACTGGATGGTTCCTAGCACAGATGCGCAAAGGATACGCACTGAGGATATTTTCTGTGGTCGGCACATCACAAAACTCCTGATGACATCATTATGCCTTTTGGAAACAAAAGGTAACCGCAGCACACACAGAGAGCGAGAGAGAGAGAGTGGAAAGTAGAGGATAGGGAGTGGTTGTCAACTGTGTGTTTGTGTGGGTGCGTGTATGTGGGTGAGTCACCTTTGACTTTTCCAACAAATATTTCCCATTAGCAATGCTCGAGCCGGTGGGGCGACCACATTGCGTATACGTTATGTGTGTCAGATGAAAAGCCAAATGAATTATTAACAAGAAACAAACATATTTGTGCACAAATAACACATGTATACAGGGGGTAGATTCATTCAGGCGTGTTGCGGCAAATGCAAAGAAATAAACAAAACAAAAACAACAGCACCAGCGACAAAATAAAAAGAAGAAAAAAATGTGAAACACTTGTAAATAGCAAAAACCACAAAACAGAAGCGAGTGTGCAATAAAACATGCATACATTTGCAAGCTCTCTCAGACATACGGTTTATACACATGTAAATAAAGCCAGCAACTATGCCAAGTGTTGTATCACATATACACACACACACGCACACACACAGAAACACACCACCACACCAGCAGCAGCTGAAACCAAATCCGCAAAGCGCGTTTTACTGGCTTTTTAATGTCTCATTCCTCGACATCTCGTCGCGCTCTCGGATATGCCGGCATTTGACATGTGTGTGTGTGTGTGCCTACACTGTTAACAAGATTTGCTTGTTTCTTATTCAATTTAAATCATTATTATGTTTAAGTTAATTTAAACTAACTAAAAAAATATGATTTAATCATGTCTCACGATTTTTATATTTATTATATCCTTTAATTGATTTATTTATTCTTTGTTTCATTTTAAATTTTAGTTCACTTACTCGCTATACTAATATTGGAACTTAAAATTCTTAATTTTTAAAATCTATTAAATTCTTACCAATACTTAAATAAAAGTCGCAAATAAACTTTATTTTTAGAAAATTCAAATTGAAGAATTTTCGGCTTATTTAAGTCACCTTAAATAATAATTTTGAAAATAAGCGTTACAAGAAAATGCTTTCAGTGCATGTTTATACTAAATACTTACTTATGACCATAAAAATATTTACATGCTCATATGGCATTTGCATGTTGTTGCTGTTGTTGTCATTTGCATGTTTTGCCATCGTGTTATTCGCTTTGTGCTTAATGAATAAAATATGTCAGCTGCTTTGCTTTGCGTTTTGTTATTTTTGCCGCTGTTGCTGTTATTGTTGTTGTTGCTGTTGCTGTTGACACTTACAAATCTCATCTGGGCAGCTTGGAAGTATGCAGCACACCAGAGCACATCTTGTATTATGCAGAGCATCTGCCTGCCCGCCCCTATGCCTTCCAGCGAGTCTGCCTGCTGTTTGAGTGTGTGTGTGTGTTTCAAGTCTGCGGCTCATTGCAATTTAGCAAAACGGCTGCTTATTCAAGCAGCATGCAAATTGTGAGCCACACTTCAACATTTTTGAATGCCTTAAATTGCATAAGACGTGCGAGCAGTAATTCATTTGCTTTAATAGCCAAAGCATTTCAGCATCTGCCTGCAGCAACGCCATTTTTTCTCTTTTGCGAGCATTTCTAGCACGCGCCTTCAGCGTATGCATTAATTTCACAGCTTATGATTTACATCAAAATGGAAAATTTCAATATTAACATGCATTAGGTAGCAGGTTAATGCAGGTAACAGGCTCTATGACTGTAATAATATCAGGTTCTAACACTTTAATAACATCTGTAATATAACATAAAATACGCTACTTAACATACGATACCGATACCAATCGATCGATGTAGAAGATGAATTCAATAGTGGGAGTGAGCAGATGTGTTTGAAAAAACAATTTAGTTTTAGCTTTGTCTGCTGTAATTTTGACTGCAAGTTGTGTCCATTTCTATGCAGTATAAATCGAATTCGCGCTTTGCTTAATCGAAAGAAGTTTTCTAGTGTATTTTCAAATTCTTACAAAACAAATTCGATTTCCGGCTGTGCAGTCAAGTTTAAGTTGTTTTCGAAACTAATTAGATGTCCCACTTTGGACTATTTTTCAGTCAGTGCTGTTGTGCAGCAGCGAACCTTTGTCGAGGATAAGATCTACAATCAGTTCGTTGACCGGAGTGTGTACAATCAATGCTAAGAAACGCACAATGTGAAATCCCTTTGACGAGAATACCGAACAGGGTCAAATCAGTACACAGGTTAAATTCTCAATTTCCTCAGGAAGGCCGTTTTCAGTTCGGATAGATAATTTTACATTTATGTAATCAACACTTTATTAAAAGTTCTGTTTTATTTTTAAATATCTTCTCACAACGAAGGAAAGGAAATCAATTATGATAATTGCTAACTGTTACTGCAATTCATTTTGGGCATTTCGTTGGCAGCTGACAATTGTTTGGGAGGAGGGCGGCTGTGAGAAAAGTTGCAGCTTGCAATCGACCCCAAAGCGGGCAATTAGCGTGAATATTTAAATCTGCTAGCTTGGCAGTTGAGAAAGTGCTTCATGGTCGAAAACTGCCAAGGAGGCGGCACTTTTTTTCCGGTGTCCTAATCAATAAAGTTGCTGAAGCAGCAACACAGACCACCCACAAACCATCTCCAAACCCAAACACTCAGCCACACAGTGCTCTCAGCAAGCATAAGTTGAATCAGACTTTCGCATTTTCATGCTGACGAAAATCTTTTCTTTTTTTTTTTGCGCAATTCGACGCGCATGAAAATTCGAAGGCAAAAACCCGCCCTGCAATGTTGTTGACGGTCGTAAAAAATATTACGCATACACCATGTCTGACGCACATACTATCTCTAGCTGGGTGGGATGAAGGAAGGGAGGGCTGTGGCAGCTAGGAGGGTTACAGGTATTACATGAGGATTTACTTGACGGCATGTCACGCGTTTTGCTCTCGCAAGTTAATTAAAAGATACTAAAGAAGTCAGCAACATAGCCACAGAGCCACAGGCACCGCTTCCCTCCTCCGGGTTTGTCCGCGGGTCGTATCTGGTTTGTGTATCCAGTGTGCGGTCTATCAACAATATTTTAATTGAATTTGCATGACAATTCCAGCAAGGATTTTCAAATTTAAAACCACGCAGCTCAACAGCCAAGCATTTAGTAACTTCGTGACTTAGAAACGGGTTTGTAAACTTTAAAGTGAACATATATATAACTTGTACGACTTCTTGATTTAAACTAGCTCTTTCTTCTTTTCAATATTCAATTTGTATTTGCTGCATTTTGTAGGAGGTTCTTCTTTTACATTTTATAAGAATATTAAACGCACGTTAAAGTTTGTAGTTATAGGCTATGTCTGCTTAACATGCATGTTAAGCTTATGTTAATTACAGTTGTTATCGATCTTTAGTTGCATTGCGCGAAATGCAGCCCTGTATCTTATATTGCATTGTGTCATTTGCTTAATGTTAAGACTTCTTTGCCTACAACAATTTTACACTCATGCGATAATAATACTTATTTCCTTGTCTAACGTCTATATTTAGCCAACTACGTGTTTCGTATAAATATTCAATGGGACAGCCTGTAAGCAATGTGCCACGTACCAGCTGTTCAACCCACTGACACCCTCAGGATACACACACACACACACACAGATACAGATGCAAACACGCATAGGGAGTGGGAGCGATCGATGAAGCTGGCTAGCTGGCTGGCTGGCTGGCTGGCTGGCTGGCTGGCTGTCTGGCTGTCTTTCCAAGCGAGCAGCTGAAGAGCCATAATTAAAAGATACAATTTCAATTGCTTTGAACAAAATGGCAAGCAAATTTGTAAATTGCCATTAGGGCGTATCTCCCTGGGATCTATACACACTTGAGTTTGTGCGCTACTTAGCCACGTAGTCCCCATATACATTTACTTATATATATACATATATATTTATATATAAATGTCGTACGATATAATGAATAAAGTGGAACGCACATGGAACAACAGCCGGCAGCTGGGGTAGGCAAAAAAAAATTACAAAAAAACATCCTGGCTGTGTTTGCCTTTTGTTGTGGATCTGGTCAACAGCGGACGCGTTGTCCAATGCCTGTCAAGAGTTATTGTTGCTGTTTGTTCTTATTGTTATTGTTTGCTGTCGCTGCCCCGCCAGCTGCTGCTCCCTGCCTCGCTTGCGGCTGCTTTTGTGCCGTTTTTCAACAACAGTCGCACAAATTTATACGCCGCTCTGCCTTTTGTTTCAATAACAACATCAACAACAACATTAAAATAGCAAAAGTTACTACAACAAAAAATAAATAAAAAATTTTTAAGTAATTGGATGCCAATGATTCAGCCTTGTACAATGCATCAACAAACACCATATATAAAATTAGTTACCTAATGGCATTTTTTTTTTTTTCGATTTATATTCTATAAAAATAATAGTTTTTGGCATATATGGCAAGAGTGGATTTTTGAAGTGTTCATCAATTTTGATGGTTGCTTTAAAACCACACATAAAAAAATAGCATAAAATTGCAGGAAATCAGTTTAGTTTTGCCAAAGCTAGAATTTCAACATTAATTTACATAATACAAATTATATTTCCAATTTAAAAGCAGTATAAATATTGAGACTAACGCATTTCATTTAGAAAAATTTTATATTCATTTCATTTAATATTTCTCAATTAATTTGAATCTGTTTTTTTTATTCTGTTTAAAATTTAAATGAAGTATTTGTATTTAATTTAGAAAATCTTTTCAGTTTTACGAAAGTTATGGCAGTCTAGAATTTAAATTTTTATAAATTTCGAAATTTTCTTTTATTCAATAATTTATTTTTATTTTGGATGCTTTGATGTTGATTGTTGCTCGACGCTCATACATCATTAGACATTTGAGTTGCTTTCAGTCAGTCAGTCAATCAGTCGTATTAAAATTATTTAATTTATGTATATAAATATATAGATAGGAAATTTTTAATTTACCGGTTCATCGGGCAGCGATTCCAGGACTTTGGGTTCACATTTTTCCGACTTTTTGCTGCCTGTAGCAGTGATTGTTGATGGTGCTGCTGTTGTTGTTGGTGGTGTTGTTGTTGTCATTTGTTTTATTGTTGGTGGTGTTGCCTGTGCTGCTGCTCTTGCTATTGTTGCTGCTGTTGTTGTTGTTGTTGTTGTTGATGTTGTTGTTGAGGCGCTACGCTTACGCAAACGCTCCGCATTACTAAGGGCTGAGACAATGCTGCCCGTGGGCGTCAGTTCATCAAAATCGAGTCCGGCCGATTCGCGCAACTGAAACTCCTGGACGCCAAGGGGCAGCAACTCGCGCAGTTGGGCACGTTTGTAGAAGGCGAGTAGAGCATCACGTCTGCTGCTGCCGCCAGGTGATGCAGTCGTGGTATGCTGGGCGAGTGGCAGCATTAGCAGCAGCAGCAGCAGCCGCAAATGAAGTCTGTGGCATTGTTGATAACAATTGTTTTTGCTTCGATTTTGTTTATTGCTATTTTGTTGTTGCGTTGCTCGTTGGTTTTGTTGTTGCTTTTTCAGGTGGTCTCGATCTCTGTGTTTCATGTGGCATTTGTGGCTGATTTGTTGAGAATTCATTTGATTTTGGTGGCATCTTTTGTGAATATTAATATTATTTATTATATTTTGATAGTTGCTTTTAACATGCATTGAACTTTGAGCTTTTGACTTTGTTGCTATGCACAGTTCCATATCACTAAAGTTGTTCGGGTTGTTGTATAAAAATTTGTTGCGGTTGCTCCTCCTCCTCCTCGCCAACTTCCTCTAGTTGCAGCACTTTGTGTTTCTTGTCGTTGTGGGCGTGGCTTCAATTTGTTTTCCAACTCGCACATCTGAAAATGAGAAAAGTTTTCTTCTTAGTTTAGCAGTTGCTTGACACAAAAATAAATACGAATTTTGTGCTCCAATTGAGTACAAGCGTTGTTCAAATCCGGCTATAACCGAAAATCGAAGAATCGCAGGAAACACATATTTTGAAATCTTAAATCTCCTTCTTTGAGATGGAGATGATTGTAAATATAAAATGAGAAGAATTCTTTTGGCGTGTAAATTTGTAAATTAAATCAATCAAAATGCAAAAAGACTCACAAATTAAACATATTGAACATATTGCGCTTGAGCAATTAGTTGAAAACATCTGAAGAAGTTTTCTAATTAAGAAAAAGTTGTTGGCCCCATTTTGCAGCTCTTTGGCAACTTTTTGCTTGAATATGACGCAACCCAATTTGAACGGAACACTTCAAACTTGTTGTCCATTAATAATTAAATGGCGCTATTTTTGCAGCTTGATCTCCCTTAGTTTAAGTGCTTTTAAATACATTGCAAATAATATATATAATAAAAAAGAATATATCGATGAGTTGCTTAACATAATTGGTACAGATCTCCTGCTTTAACTCGTTCACTTAAACACACTTAAATCAAATCAAATCAAATTTATTCAACTATAGATAGATATATATGGATTGATCTGTAAACACCATTCAGGAGTTCTTCTGTGTCACCTTCACAATTACACTCTTAACCTCCGTATAGTTGGAGAGTGCATATTCGCCGTTCTCTCGGCCATGTCCCGACATCTTGTAGCCCCCGAAAGGAGTTTGAGCCCCAAGCACGTTGTAAGTGTTCACCCAAACGGTGCCAGCGCGCAGACCTCCAACAATACGATTGGCTTTGTCCAGATCCTTGGTAAAGACAGAGGCAGCTAAGCCGTATTGCGAGTCATTTGCTCGCTCGATGACTTCATCTATAGTCTTGAAGCGCATAATCTGCTGAACTGGACCAAAGATCTCTTCGCGTGCAATTGACATGTCATCTGTCACATTTGCAAACACGGTCGGCTCCATAAAGTATCCAGGTCCATCAATTCGGTTACCGCCAGTTACCAGTGTAGCGCCCTCCTTTACTCCAGCCTGAATCATGCCCAAGATCTTTTCCAACTGTTTCTTACTGATCTGTGGACCCTGTTCGGTGTGCTCTTCAAAGGGATCGCCCACACTGCGCTTCTTAGCACGATGGCAACTTTGTTCCACGAACTGATCGTAGATCTTATCCTGGACATAGGTTCGTGAAGCTGCACAACAGCACTGGCCCATATTGAAAAATAGTCCAAAGTGGGACGTCTCAACTGCGTAGTCCATATCTACGTCGGCTAGGACAATGTTAGGAGATTTTCCACCCAGCTCGAGGGTTACTCGTTTCAGATTTGTTTCGCCTGAAGCCGACTGAATCTGTCGACCCACTTTGGTTGAGCCCGTGAAGGCAACCTTATCGACATCGCAGTGCCTGGCCAAATAGGCGCCTATATCCCCATAGCCGGGCACGATGTTCACCACACCCGGAGGAAAACCAGCTTCCTTCACCAGCTGGCCTACACAGAGGGCTGTAAGCGGTGTCTGCTCCGCAGGCTTCAGTACTATTGTATTCCCAGTGGCCAGGGCTGGACCAAATTTCCAAGCGAGCATCAGGATGGGAAAATTCCAGGGTATGATCTGAGCAACCACGCCCACTGGCTCGTGTCGTGTATAGCAGAAATAGTCGCCATCAGCAGCTATCGTCTTGCCGTGAATCTTGTCTGCCCATCCGGCAAAGTATCGCAGGCTCTTCACAGTCAGCGGCAAATCCACCTTGTAAGACATGGCGAAGGGTTTCCCATTATCCACCGTCTCCAAGCTGGCCAGATAGAGCGAATCTCGTTCGATGAGGTCTGCCAGTCGATTTATCAGACGTCCACGGTCCGAGGCATCCATGCGGCGCCAGGGAGACCCCATTTCAAATGCACTTTTAGCCGCCGCCACAGCTAGATCGATGTCTTTCTTGCCTCCCCGTTCAACCGAGCAGATTGCCTCCTCTGTGGCTGGATTAACGGCGCAAAAGGTTTGGCCCGACTTGCTATCATGCCACTCATTGTTGATGAAAATGCCAGACTGATGGATATCTGGATTCTTGTCTGGTATTACTTTTCCCGAAAGTGCAGCAACTCTGACCATCTTTACACCATTTGTGTGCAACAGTGAATTGGTTCTTAACCGAAGCAACATTTTTAAAATTTTGAACAAATATTTGTTTTATAATTTTAATGTGTGATTTGTGACCCCAAATTGTGTTACGATAATATTAGATTTAGTCATCAAAATGAAAATGAAGTTGTTTACTTTGATTAAAATCAAATATTTGTATAATAATATTGCCCCAGTATAGAGGGCAATTCAGAATTATGTTTAAGTCCACGACATTAAAATATATACCAAATTTCAGCTAGATATTGCCAAAAACTTTCTGGGTTATGTATAAGCCAACCCTCAGATTTATAATATGATTAAATTAACTTTGATTAATTTTATCACACAGTTAAATGGAAATGCGAGCAATTTTAATTTTTCCACACATTTTACGACACATTGTGGCACACCACGTTGGCACCAGCTCATGTATATATGCATATGGATATATATATATGTAGATGGATGCATAATTAATTATCTTTGGCTTGCTGTCGCCGCCGCAGTTTTTACATGCAATTAATTTTAACTGCTTTGATCGTTAAAATTATGCTGATTGCCATTTCATGTGCATTTGTCATTGGAGTGCATTTAAAAATGTCATAAGTACCACCCAGTTGAACCAATAGACAACCACATATGTACACACACACACACACACACATATATGTATACACACAAATATATATACACACACATACACTTACTCACACGTGCAATCGCAATTACATCAATTGCTATTTTATAACAACGCAAATTGCAATTCAATTGAAAGTGCACGGCCAGCCATGAAAGCAGTATAAAATGTGCGATAAACTGAGTTCAGTTTCGAATACAGTTTCGAATACAGTTTCGAGTGTGTGCTGTTAACTATCTAATTTTACTGACTTTCTTAAAATAGTTAAGTTTTATTAAGTATTATTTCTTATATTTGATTACATTTTGAAGACCCAAAAGTGCTTCGGACTGCGCTGTCTACGTGCCTGAGTTGTAGGGTGAGCTACTTCCATGTTGGTATCCAGTATATGGTTAATCTATTAATCTTTTCTAGTTTATTTTAAATCTCTACGCATTGCCATCATTTTTTTGTGCATTTTTTGTTGTTGCTCAAAATCCAAGTAATTTGCAGTCGTGTTTTGGCAATCAGTTTGGAATGGTCCCTTAATGGAAGCATCAGCTCCCATCTATTGTGTGTCCATAGTCTTTGGGTAATTACCAAGATTGTTCATATTGCCATTAGCAGCTTTGCTGAATGCATTGGGGACTGCCACACCCCTCTCCTGGCGAGTGTCACATAAGCAACCAGATGGTAAGAGAAAGAGAAAAGAACAAAACAAAAAAAAGCATCAAGCCAAACAAATGCAAATAATATGCGCGCAGAATGTAACGGCTCCCAGTGGACGCCAGAAGCCAGGACCTGGTCGTGGTCGTGGATAAGCCAGGACAATAACCACAATCCGCCCCTTCCCCTTTGGGGCGTGGCATATGCGTTAAAGCGTTTTTCAAGTGTCGCCCCATTGTATGCTATAATTTTCGCATTTGCCACAGAGCCAAACGAAATTGAAATCAGAGTTTGTTCTTTTTAATAAATCAAATATAATCCCATTAAATTGTAATAAATGTGATTTTGTTGCATAAATATTGTGATTGATTAAGGGAGTGCCAATTGGCCAAAATTGACGCGAATTGCGATAAATTTCTTACACATTGGACAAAATGATTGTTTTTTAATTGTTGTTGGCACATGCGCCATAAACAAGTCGCTGATTACGTGATTTGGCCAGATGCCAGCACCAGATATGGCACATGCAGTGCACCAGCTTATCCCGCTGCTCTTGTTGTTGTTTGCCAGTTGTTGCCTGTATTCCGCCTGGCTGCGTCGCACCTGGCCTCACCTTGACACTCGCTCAACTGCAGCTAATGTGGCTGAGGCCCCAATGCAAGTTCGCAGCAGATTTTTCCCTGTCTCTTTCTCTATCTGTCTCTATCGCTCTCTCTCTCTCTCTCCCTCTCTCTCTCTCTCTCTCTCTCTATTTATATAAAGGGATGTGTGTATGTGTTTTCGTGCTTGTGTTGGCTTTGCAGTTTTCCACACACATGCACAGTTTTCAATTAAAATCGCAAATGCGAAATCAGAAACATTTCCTGGTACAAATGAATAATTCGGTCGACTGAACTAAATATTACAACAATAATTTTACTTAACTTATCGATATTGTAGTAATCAGCTTTTGTTTTTTTCCAGTGCCTTTATATATTACTTATCGATGTTTTCATCTCTCTCGATCAACAGAGTTGCTCGCCACACTTCTACACATGCTTCTTAATATCGATAAGCACAGTTGATTAACATAATCACTACATGCAAATACAGCATTGACTAATTACAGTTATGACGGTTATATTTAAATTAGATATGTTTAAGAGAAAGGACTAGTATTGCTATATTGCTTTGAATTTTGTGTTTTTAACTCGGTTCTTATTATTAAATCACCAAAAAAATAAAAATATGTATATCTTAACATTTCTTAGTCATGTCCTTATATCTGTTTTACGGTAGATTCGAAATTGATGAATATTTGTATTGCCAAGTTTTTGTTTATTCCATGGAACTTTCCAAAACTGACTTTCTGTGCGAAAAACCACTTTTTCCGACAATGCTTTGTGTGAAATATTTGCAGCATACTTTTCTGCACCACTTGCCACAGACACACTCAAATGAGACCACATCGTTGTTGCTTTGTGTCATCTTCGTGCGATTCGTTTGCACACTTTACTAAATTCACATTGCCCCTAGTCCTCACTAGTAATTGAAATTTTTGCGGCATGTCCAAGGAACAAATCGCATATCATTTGCAGATGCAGCAGACCTGGAGGTTTGGGTAAACAAATTTGATTGAGGCCTAGTGTTGGAATGCCAAATGATGTCTGCAATTATATTGATTAAAGCGATGGAATCCAGTAGGAAGAGGAATATGCTTACACCTACATATATAAATAAATACACGCATATCTGTACAAGTTGGGGTAGGTATATTCATTGTCAAACCTAACCTTATTCTGTTCATAGTAAATAATGTAGATTTATATATTATTACTAGGTTAAAATTAGATTCACTTATATTTAGACACTGAACTTATTCGAAATTGGAAAAAGAGTATAATTAAGAAAATAATGTAGAAATATATATTTATATTATATTTGGTAATCAGCCAATTAATAAATAATATAACTTATCGAACAACAAAACAATTGAACAAACAACTTTGTGGATGATTGCTATGTATTTGAAAGGGTATCTCCTAGTTGAGCTCTCGACTAGAGCATTCTAAATTATTTATGAATTCCATGAATTCGATTTAACATGACAACAAAACGAAACTAAAATTGAGCTTGTTGAAATTCAAACGAAAATTAACTAAATTTGACCCTATTGAAACTGGAATTTAATTTTAGCTTTGTTGAAATTTGTGTTTAGTTGAATTTTACTGCAAGGCTCAAACTGAGTTCGTTTAGCTGATGGAATTAGTAAACAATTTCAGAGTGTTCACATACATACATAGGCGTCAAGGGATGCTTGCTGCTGTCTGCAGTTCATAATTGGCTTTATTCACTCTATTATTTTGTCTTGTCGTCTTTGTGGTGTGTAAACATTTTGATGGATGTGCACTTATACAGTTGTACAATTCACTTCCGACTGCCGGCAATAATGATAAAGATAATAATAATAATAACAATAATATTAAAACAATATGTAACATGCTTAAAATAGACGCGGCGTGAACGGACCGAAAAAAGACAGAGGCAAGGAGATGCTGGGCAACATATGGTTAGAATGAGATAGACTGAGCTGTGCCACTCTTTTCTTTATACAAACGTTATTTTGCCTGGCTGCACACACACACACAAACACACAGACACACACACACAAACAATACAGAAGCGTGTTACAATCAGACAATGCAATATACGGGAGTGAGGGAGACAAAAAATGGTTAACAATTAGACAATGGCAAACAAGCAACAAGCAAAAGCGATTGCAGGACAAATTGTGCGCCGGCTGCTGCTGCTGCCTCTCCTCTCTCTCTCTCTCTCTCTCTCTCTCTCTCTCTCTCTCTTTACCTCTATGTCTCTGTCTCTGTCGTTCTTTGTGCTGCGGCGCGTCTTTTGTGCGTCCAGTGCTATGCTTAAATAAGCTCAAGCAGCTGCGCTCCAGCGAGCAGCAAACAGTCACCGCCCAAATCCCCCCACCCACGCCCCATCCATTTTTAACTAAGTCCTGTCGCCAGGACCGAAACGTACCCTCTTAAAAGCCAACAAATCGGACAACACATTGCCAGGCATCCAACAATTTTGCCCACTTTATTGTCTGTCTGACATTTGAGCTAAAAGCATCGAGTGGCAGCCCCAAAACACTTTTCCAATTACGGTTTCTATAATGAAAAACTGTAACGCTTGTACCGTTATTGCGCCAAAAAGCCTTTTTCGGGCATGTCCTTCTCCTTTGGCTTTGCTTAAAAACCTTCTCCCAAGGACATTAACGAAACGCTGTCAACGCCGCTGCTTCCTCAGCTTGCACACACAGCTTCCACTTCTTTCCGTTGCCCCACAACATGTTTCTTTTTTCTTCATGTTTTTTAATCACTTTTTCAGGGTCTAGCACCCGGTATTCCTTTCCCCTCCCATCCTTCCCTTTTCTTGTTGTTGTTGTTGTTGTTGTTATTGCTACTGTTGCTTAACCCACTTGGCAGCGCTTCCTTGGGCTCTGTTTACATGCGCAATTTGCTCAAGTGTTTGCTGTTTATATCATTAAAGCATCGCCTGATGCATTCATTGTCTTCATATAGAGCTCAGCCAGCCCCAAGTTGACTACATAAGCTCATCAGCTCATCCTAATCGACCATAGATTATCAACAGAAATATTTTGAAGAGCCTTAGCTATGACTTAATGTGGGTATAATAACTTATTTGGCCATGGGCTCGTTTTATGGATGATTGGTTAATCTCATTACAGATCCAAATTGAAGATTAAAAGTGAAATAAAATGTATATTATACATAAATAATATTGAATATGGATTATTTATTATTTTTAAGATTTCTGGGGGTATCTAAAAATCATGTCTATATCTTCTCTTTTCGGACTTGAATATGTTTTTTCTCTTTTGATGGCATCTGATCTTTTCGAAAAAAAACTAAAAGTTAATCACTTTAATGCACCAGAATTAACACATATTTTTAACACAATTATTGTTCATAAAAAAAATAAATAAATAAAGTACACATAGCATCTATACACACATATATATATGCTGCATATGCCATCAGCTCTATGGCCGTAATCTACTTGGCCTACTTGGGCTAAGTGCGCTTTTAGATAAAAGTTGCTGGCTGGCGGCTCGGCACGGCACGGCACGCATTGGGCGGGGAGGCAGGGCAGGGCAGGGAGGCGGCAGAGGTAAGGGTACACATCCTTGAAAAACCCACCCCCGAAACGAAGCTCTTGTGTGGGTGCGTCCAATGTTGTGCTACGGCATAATTTGTTGCTCTGAACTCAACTGAAAAATTGTCAAGCACATCTCAATGTTAATGTATACAAAAATTGAACTTTTCAAGCTTTAACAACATTTTATTGACTTTCTCTATATATATATATATATATATATATATATATTTGTGTATGTATAAAATGTGTGTATGTATGTAGATGGGCGCAAATATATATCACATTAAATAGTCGCAAACATTTCCATGTTTATTTCGCTTCGAGGAGCGTAAAAATGTCGCTACGATTTCGCTGCTGGTGCAAATTTCGAATGTTTTTCGCTTTTAAGCCAAAAGTCAAATAACGCTCTTGTTTCAATATATCCTAACCAAGAGGGGGTATTATGCTTTTGTTATATAATATTTATGGTATATAAAATAATAAATAAACGAAAATATTTTGTACATATTTTATTGATGGAAGTGCACAACTAATATAAAAAAAAGATTCAAAATCTTGTTTAAAATGAAAATGATTTACAATTAATTTATTTAAAATAAAAAAGAAGAATTAAATGATTATTTACCATAAAAAAATTAATTTTAAATATTTAGTGGTGGAAGCGATATGAACATCAGATATCATTTAATATATTTATGGAGCTCACAGAGCAACTTCCTGTCACACAGAGAATATAATAAAAACTCTTTGGCAACATTTTATTCCGTACAAAAGTAAAGCGGCTTAAGGGTATTTAATTCTCAACGCAACAAGGACATGTTTTGCTTTTAGTTTTTTTGTACATACATATATATATACATATACATATATATATATATATTTATTTTTTTTTTTTGCCGGTGCTGTTGCTGTCGCACAGTATGTGCGCTTTTCTCTCCCGACTCTCGTCGTTCCGGGCGTAACTGTAAAACATGCATACCAAGTAATGTAGAAAATGCAGCCAGGCGGCAATGCCACACGACGCGATAGAGACGGCAACAGACAAGTAGACAGAGTACGAGCGACATTTTGTTATATAATCAGTGGATGGCATTTAAAATAGAGCCTCCACAGATTCCTTGCCGCAGCCGCTGCCGCAGCCAAAGCGAAAGTCAAAGCTATATCCATGTCCATGCCGTGGGCAAACTTCAGTCAAACACTTTAAGTCAAGCTTTTAACCAAGCATGAATAAGTTATTAAGTGGGCTTAGTTAAACGCCGCCGTGGGTGTCAAGTGCAACGAGACTTGCGCTTAATTAACGCTGAAGGAGTGCCACAAAAGGCAAATAGCACAGGGGAAATTATGAACGATTATAAAATGATTTGCTAACTGAATGAAATTTTGATTATTATTCAAGTCAGGTCAGGCCTTGTTCGATCACATTGTGTTCTTTACCTTTGCCCTTACAGTCGCTCGAGATAACTTCAATTGGCACTTACAACTTTTCTTAATTTTCACACATTTTCACTTCTCACTCACATAAGCTCCTTCTGTTCGAGTAGGTTTCTTTTGGCTCTGGCACTTTAATCCAGTTCGAAGCTCTTCCGGTTACATCACATTCAAGACCGCAATTTTCCACTCACTAGCAACAAGCAACAGGCCAAGCTGCGGAGAAGCCAATCTGTGCTCTAGAGTCGAAAGCCATTAGGTCTGCCCTGGCACCACATAAAAAGGAGGCGGCCATAAAAAGAAATAGAAGAAGAAGAAGTCGGCGGAAAAGAAGAACAAAATGCGAAGTAAGTTAAGACAACAACTGCGAACGAGAGGCGGACACATAAAAACCAAACAATTGCTTAAAATCAAATGTGACAACTTTTACCAAAATTAAAATCAGCAAAAGCAAAAAGCCAAACAGTCAGCAGTCAACAGCGGCACATAAAAAGAGGAACTGGGGGGAAATGCTCTGCAATTGGCAAAAGAGTGCTCGACTAGCAGATGCCCTGAAATGAGCTAGAGACTATATATATAAATAACTTTTCGATTAAATGTCCGATTTTTATGATATGTTGTAAGAACAAGGAAATAAATGTGAAAGATTCTCTTTGCCAAAGATTTCGTTTCCCAGAAATAAAATTTGTTGAAAATAAAAAAGTTGAAAATTGGGAATATATATAATCTATAATATATGTATATCAGGCTCTTATCGTCTCTAAGTTCAAATAATAATGCTGATCTGGAATTGATACACATAGTTTTTAGTGTCAGTATCAGTTACCATTAAAACTATATTATAACCCTCTAATGGCCACTCGTATAATGGCTAGAGGGCGTTAAAATAAAAAATAAAGCAAGAGCAGAAACAGATGAGGAAGTCGAATGTTCTTGGCTGGGTTGTGGACCATGGAGCCGTGGGCACTGGGCGAATCATTGATGCCAAACGGAAATGTGCGCACTTTCGAGAAGTGCACTAAAAATGGCGACGAGCACTTCCGTTGATGGCCCCACCGACCAGAATTGACTCTGACTGGGGCTATGACTGTGGTCTGGCTTGTTTGTCGATAGCTCGACTCGCCCGGCTGGCGGCTGTGGCAGCCAACCACCCACACACAAAGCACACACACAAATAGAAACAGTGCAAATGTGCGCATAAAAGTTGAATGATAGTTTGAAGCGCCGCCAGCTCAAATCACGTAGCCATAGAAGCGAATCAAGTCAGAAACAAGTTTGAAAAAGAAAAACAAAACAAAAAATCAAAACCAAGATAATTCTTGCAACGTTGAGGCAGGACTGCAATCACAGAATAACGGGACAGCCCGCTTGCCCCAACGCTTGTTCGCTTGCCGCGTTAGCAAGCGACATTTCATGTTGCATTTAAAGTGCCTGAAAAGCTTTGCATTTATCCGGACGAGGACTGAGCTCGGATCTGCTTCATTAGTGTGCACAACTTGAGCGCACAACATGGCGTATGATTGATATGATTTGCTCTTCTCAATGGCCAGTTAATTGCTGCTAAGTGCGGCCGAGCACATCCCACATAATAACAGCAGTTCTCGGTAGAGAAGAACATACACACAATTAGGGTTATGCAGGAGTCAAAGCTTACCTGAGAAGCACTCAACTACAATGCTAGCAATGCAAGCGTTCAAAATAGCTAAGCTAAAAATCTGAACATAAATTCAAACTTCACTTCACTTAAGCTAGTTATGTTAAATATTTATAAAATTGTCAACTATATAATGTTACATGTCATGTCTCAGGAAGCATGTCTCACATCATATGGTATATATATATATATATATATATATTCTTGATCAGCATCAACAGCTAAGTTGATTTAGCCTTGCTCGTCCGTACTGTTTAAGCCAGTCAACCTCTGAGACTATAAGTGCTATACTTAAAATATAGATTATATATATATATAGATTAACGTTCATTTAATTTTATCGATGACTGCTACCGTTTCGCGAATATCGATATTCGATAGATAATAGAAGAGTTATATAATCTGATATATTATTGATGTACAGTAAAAACAGTAAAAACACAAATTTCGATAACCAAAACGTATTTTTACATTAGTAATCGATTATTTAAAAGCTGCCTTCAGATTATCTTCTCGACTTGTTGATCATGGCTTAGCCGCAAGATTAATAATTATTTAGATTTGGTCAAAATACATGATCATTATTCAACCAAACTATTATTTTCTACTATCTATATATTCTACATCGCACCGCCCTCAACTCGCTTAACAGACCAATTTTTGGGTTCAAGGCATGGGAAAAGTAACGGCACAAAATGTTTGGCCTGGAAAGAGGCAATAAAATTTTGGTCAAAAGCAGAAGCATAGATAAGCGTCAAACAGTTCACAGCCAACCCTCCTGACAACCAACCCCTCCCGGAACCATACCCACCCATGTCATTCGCTGAAAGTGCGCTCAAGCGTGAATATTAAACATTTGCTCTGGCGCAGCAGCAAAGGGGCGGACTGGGGGAATTGGGATGCCTGGATGAGGAGGGGGGAAGTACGATAGGCAAGCGTCCCTTACGCAACCGCAACGCAGCGCAACGCTGGCGACGATATTGAAAACTTTGATGAAAAACTTTGATGGAAAACTTTGCTCAAAACTTACGAAATATATATGCAAAAGACACATATCTGTGGCACTTGAAATGCGATTTCATTTCGCGTTATGAGAGTGACTACTGTACTGTACACATAAGCAAAATCCGACAAAGCTGGCGAAATCGTTTTTAATGAGTTGTCAAACTGGTAACACAACTTTAAAGGCTGACACACATTTTATTCCCACTTCGACCAAAACAACAATCAAACCGAAAGCTTTCTCAAATGAAAGGTAAACTTGCGGGTCAAGGGTTCAAGGGTTAAGCTGTGTATGGTTTTGATCTTTGCAGCGTAATAATTTCCATTTAAAGTTTACTCGTGGGCCACATTGCGTTGCTAATCACGAGACCCCAAAAATTATGCTTCTACATGTGTGTGTGTGTGTGTGTGTGTGTGTGGGGAAAATCTTAAATGAATCTCGAATGGGGACCAAAAGTTGTAGTGATTAGGCAACAGGCAAGAGCGCGCGTCGCTTTAAATCATAAATTGAACCCACAGGAATGCATATTAATATGCAAAGCACGCCAGCTCAAGAGGGTGGATGGCTGTGGGAAGGAGTGGAGTGTGAGCAAACATAATGAATTATGCCACGCCTAACGAGGCGACAGCAGAGCAGTCAGCATGGCTCTAGAATTACTGCTGCTGCTGCTGCTGCTGCTGTTGCGTCTTCGTGTGCTCGCTGTTCGCTGCTATGCAAGAGAAATCCAATAAAAATTCAATAAATTCCGCACAATGCTCGTAATGTTGCCCCGCTTCTAGGTGTGTGTGTGTGTGTGTGTGTGTGAGTGTACGTATGTGTGAGTGTGTGTGCAGAAATTGAGAGAGCACATGGGGTTAAACGAGCTGCCTGCTCGACACAGACACGATTTTGCCATGGCTCTTATTTATATACACACAGAGAAAAAACGCATTAAATTTAAAAAATAAATAAATATAAATTAAGTGCATCATTCAACTCAAATTGAAATTATTTTTAATATCACAGAGAGAAAACGCTGTTCAAGCATAAAATTAAAATAAACATAAAGTGCATCAGTTTAATCTAAAAATATTTTTAATATCCCGAAGAAAAAACACTGTTATTAATTCAAGCATTATATATAAAATAAAATAAATTGAAAATATATAATCAAATTATTTACGCTCATAGCTGCGGCCAAGCTGAAACGGTTTTCAAAACATGATTTTAAATGTAGACAAATGCTGCATTTCAAAATGAATTTCGATTGAAGTTGTTTCCATATTTTCCACACTCATAAGTTACTAAAAACTGAACCGATATTCCAAAGCAATACCAACAAAATAAAATGAGAGCTCTTTGGCTTAGGATTTTCGACCTTGGTCTGAATTTGATTACATTATTGAGTATTTCTATATCTTCTGAGCTGAGAACATGTTTCTTTCTCAACACACACACAATCCGACAAGATGTGCATCGAGGATTCCTCATCACAATCACAAAGTGCACAGATTCCGTTTCTTATTAGATTAGCTGGTGAGTAACAAATTTCCTTTTTTTCAAGTGTAAACATACTCACATGCGTTTAATTTATGTTCGTTATTTTCTTAACAACTTTCCATGGCGCCCAAAAACAGGCAATGGCAAAAGAGCAAGAAAGTGACCGGAAGTCGCCGTCGACCCCAAGAAATATGCCAGAAATATGGCGCACGCATAAAAAAATTAAATTTCAAGCGAGTGTCGAGTCATTAATTGGCGTCAAAAATAGGGTTAATATAGCTAGCATGCACACACGCACACACACGCACACACACACACGCAGACACACACATCCGCAAATAGTTAAATATAGAGATGCTACCCCCTTCCTCTCTCTCGCACTCTCTGTCTCCCTGTCTCTCTCCCCATCTCTATCTCCATCTGTGCTCCCCTTTGTCCCTTCTTCCAGCCTTATATCATGTCAACACAGTCATCAACTGACTGTCGTTTGAAATTGCTGTCGACCTTTTTGTGTTGCCTGGCAGGCAAATGATGCCTATTTGATCAGCAGCCGGGCAAAAGGATAAGCAAAATGAAGCGCACACCAACAACAAAAGAAACAACAACAATACAAAAAAAAAATAAAAATAAATACAAATAAACGAACAAAAAGAAAAAGAGTGTAGAAGCAGCATACGCGCCATAATGTTAAACGAATGCAAAGACGAAAGGAACATTTTTTCTATGCCCTGGACACAAAAATGTGCTCCAACAGGATATGATTAAGCACAGCCCTTTTTCAACACAGCCAAGGCTACCAAATTTGATACATAAATTGTCATAAGCTTTTGTTAAAAATAAATAGAAAACAAACTGAAGAAAAATTCATTTTTTTACTTTTAGTTAACAACTAAGATTTTATTTATTGTTCATCTTCTGCTACAGACTTATGCTGAAGACTTGTACAGCGTATGTGTTGGTCTGGCAAGCTGCATTGTCAACTCACTTGACTAGGTTCTTCTTTTTTTTGCAATAAGTCGAAATGAGAAAGACATACTAACCTAAAGTCGTAGGTTGGCTGGGTCAGCAGTTAACCAGGACCCTCTTCTTGTACTCCTTGTTGCCATTCAGCAGTTGTTGTCGCTGCTGCTTGTTTTGGTGTTGGTTTCTATGTAAATTTTTATGAGCACGCGGCAAAATGTATGCGCAAATAAAATTAATACGAAATTGCCGTTTGTATTAGTCGGTGATAGGAGCTGTTGTTGTTGTTGTTGTTGTTGTTATTGCTGTTGTTTTAGTTCTTGTGGTAGTTGTTGCTTTTATTGTTGTAGAGTGTTGCAGTTGCTTAGGGAGATTGGATTTTCGTTTTATTTTTATCAGGGTGACTTTTTTTGTGTTTTGATTATGGCAGCAGTTAGATAGTGTTTAGCTTTTGATTGTTAGTTTCAAATTAATTTAGACGCGACATTTTTGCTGTGAATTTAATTAAATTAAGTGCATTAAAATTTAGTTGTAGCATTTTTCAATTTATGAACCGAGCCGCAATTTGTTTATTAATTTTGTGTGTGTGCTTATTTTGTATCACAACTTTTCCATAGTTAATTTATATATTATTTTGGTTATTTTATAATTTAATTTTTTCATTAGGGATTTATTGAATTTGCCTAGAAGTAACCAGCGACATTTATTTCACCACAGCAGCGTGGCTTGCGTAAATAAAGTGTTGCCTACTATGTCGCGCCACAATATAATAAAAGTATCCCAAGTTGCATTTTACTCATTTGCGATCGGTTTGGCTATATTTTTACGAGTTGGTCGTTTTTTTATTATTAAAATAACTTATTTCGTTTGGCAAATGCTTGCACACCAAAACTTCCAATTATTAAAAAATTCAAGAATATTGTCTGCACTTAAAAAGTTTACTGCACACACACACGCACACACACACATACACACAGCCACGCAGAAGCCATAAAAGCCAAAAAAGACAGGCAAAAAACTTTGTTGACGCAAAAATAGATTCCTACACTTCTGTTTTCGCTTTTGCCGTACACATACACACACATACTGAAAAACAAAAAAAAGCAGCAGCAGCAAAACACGCGCGCAGAGTTTGCTGCTGCTGCTTCTTCTTCTTCGTCTTCTTCTTATTTTGCCTGCTGCTTGCTTTTCAAAAAATAACTCTAGGATACACAAAAAGACATGCCGTGTGCGTGTATGTGTGTGTGTGTGTGCGCGTCTGCTTAGCACAAAGGTGAAACTTTGGATGATGTTGTTGTTGTTTTTGTCGCTTTTGCTGTTGCTGACTGGCTGTTGATATAATCATGAGAATACGAATTTGGTTTAAAAAGCGAACGACAAATTAACGACGAATGGCTGAGCAAACGGTAAACGATAAAACGGCAAAACGAAAAGTGCACAGAGAAATGTGTATAAAAATACATTTAGTAATAAATTAAATGATTTGCACACTAACCCCAAACACACACACACATAACACGCGCGCAAAACTAACGAAGCGGAGCAGCAGTGACAGCATAAAACACACACACACACACACAAAGAGAAGCATACGCACACACCCAAAAGGACATGAACATAAATACATAAATAGTAGTAGATTTCCTTTGCTTGATTTCTGCCTATTTTCGTGCACAGTGGGCGCCACGGCCTGCGTATGTGTGTGTGTGTCTGAATATATGTGCATGGAAGCAGAGGACGTGTATTAATGCCGCCTCTGCCGCAGCCGCTGCCTCTGCCTGTCGTAGCTTAGCGCGCAAAAACCGACAGATACACGAACATTTAACACCCAAAAAAATGCGTGGCGCATGTTTCAAAAAATTGGGAGCCTAAGCAGCAGCAGCAGTAGCAGCAAGCAGCAGCTAAAAGGTAGTAGACAGCTGCTTACTCCCAGAAACAATTTTGCCAATTTATTAATTTACTGAAATTTTTGGTTTTGAATTTCGGCACTGGGTTCACTTTTTTCACTTGCATGTATTTGTGTAAGTGTATATGAATTTTTTTGGTTGATGTTTTACCGCACTTTAATTTCCTGCCGCGCTTTTGTGTAACGCACACGCTGATATCCTGTTCTCAACTGAGGGAAGCCTTTTTTATGTCAAGTGAGCAGGATAACGACAACGACGACGTCGACGAAGACGCAAAAAGCTTGCAAATCGCGCAGCCAACATTAAGGGAGTCACAATTTGCGTGCAGCCAACTTGGCATTAATTTTACGCAACTGTTGCACAACGGTGGTGTGTTTGTGCTTGGCGCGCAATTTGAAAGGGACGTCAAGCAAACCAATTTTTATTATCAACTTTTTACGACCGAATTTCGAATTGAAAAGAGCCGAGTTTGTTTTTTATGATTTGCTTAATATGTAATTTTTTAAACATATATGTGGGCATAATAGGCATACACAAATACACAAATATATGTGTAAGCATGTATTAAACATATAACGTAAGTCATTAATTGCTATAACTATACAAATGCTTTCTTTTGGGAATCACTTTAGAATGTGGCATGGTTACGTATAAAGTAAACATCGTATTCCTTTTCGATCCATTTGATAAGCTTGTCCACATACTTAATGACCGTTGCCTTGTCCACAATCGTCTCGAAGACCGCATATAACTCGTGCGTGGCGGTTACCCAGGCGAAGATTACCTCCCGATCCCTCACCTCGTAGATTAATTTCAAGGGCAGCGACTGATTGTGGATACGATGCAGTAAATTGCAATAGATCGCCTCCAATCGTTCGAATTCCGACAAGGACTTGTACGGATGCCGAAGCATGGGAAAGAGCAGCTGGTCCGTTGCCTTTGTCTTGCAGAGAAAATGTCGCAATTCCGGCATGCTGAGCATCTGTTGATACAGTTTGGCATTGTGAGGCTCCTGCAGCTCCTCATTGATCGCCTGCAGGCACTGATTGCGTTCCAGCTTCTCTGTGATGCGCGTCTTCACCGACTGCATTGTGTCCGATGCATTCTTATCGACGGAGATGAGCAGCAAACAGGCCGGACAATCATTGGTTAAATACGAAATGTGCGCATGGCAATAGCCATTTATATTGAATTTGGGCAGGCAAATTGGGAGCCAGTGCGGCGAATTCTTGAACGATTCCGTGCACTCGATCAGATTGAATATCAAACGCAAATCGGACGGATATATCGAGTACGCCTTCTTGCACACCAGCGCAATCAGTTTGTTGTCCGCTATCAGCACGGCAAACACCAAATTGTTCACCTTTAAACAATTGCTCCGAATCGACCTTATAATATTCGATCTGACAGCCGTTGGCAATGGAAAGACGCGTATCGTGTTGGTCAGAAAGTTGAAAATATTGCTGGAAACTGCAAAGAAACGAAAAACAATAAAATTAGTTGTGATTGTGAATAGAAGAATTTAAATGGTAGTTTGGAATAAGTTATCCTCACACAAATATGGAAAATTCATATAATAAGAAAAGAACAGTAATTTTTGGCAAGCAGTTCTTATTTGCTAGCGACCACTGTACACTGCTTAAAGAGTATAATTATTACAAAACGTTAATATAACAATTTATATGATGGTTTTAAAAATGTTATCAGCAAAAATGAAAAAAAAAAAATCGCATTTGCGAGCGTTTACTGTATACACTTATATGTATTCTTTTACCCCTTGCATTGCTGCTGTCATTGGCAAGCAGATTAAAGATTAGACGCTCGCTGCCGGCAAGTGAACGCCTCAAGTCGTAATTCCTGCGACTCTCGAAAGTCTTCGATAAGGTCGAATGAGTCAACAAGGAAAGTATTTGATCGTAGACATCGCTAGAAAAAATGGGTATATGATTAGCTTTGTGCCGTTATTATCAAGGATAATAAATCAACCCACCTAAGTTGCAGCTGGAGCTGTTTAATGCTCATGTTAGTGCGCGAGGCGGCGACCAAAATTAGCGAATTGCGATGCATAAAAGCGAACTTGATGTCGCCGGCATGGATGGATATGATGCCATCCTGGTCGCGCTGCACAATGCTAACCAGCACCTGAATGACACCAAATAACGCCGCCAGCTTATTCTCATTGCCGTGCAGGGAATAAATTGGTTTGCCCGCATCGCTCAGTATGAATATATGCTTCTTTTGGCCACGCCACACGCTGTCGTGCTGATAGTCATCCAGATCCTCTTCGACGGCATTTGTGCTGGCGCTATCCTCGGTCTTGGCACTTGTCGATGTGCTCAGCGCCAGGGACTCCACGGATGTGGTCAAATCTATTTTGGATTGTCCTGCACCTGCATCCGAAATAATATTGTGGCCGTGATGATGTTGTTGCTCCGCATCCGCCTCCTGATAGAGATCGCCAGTTTCGTGCTCGGAATCACCTTCGGCATCCATGTATTCACATGTGGAGTTCGTGTCCGATGTGGCGGCATTTGCAGTGGGCGTTTGTTCAATTTCCATAATGATGTATGCTAATTTTGTTTGCAAAATAAAACATTATTATTGCACAGCCAGAGGCGGACAGCAATCGATGAATTGTTGTCATCGATTTATATGCCCACTGTTAGTTTTTTGTTGTTGGTATTTTCAATTTCACGCAGTGCGGTCACACTAGCATGCATGTTATGAAAACAGCGCAAAAATGTTGAGAAAAGCCTTTAATAACTGTAAGTAAATGAATTAAATATGATTTATAAAAACTGATATATGCATTATGTGCATTTAACACTTGCAGTGCCACGCTTTGGTCAGCTGTTCGCGCGCCCACAAAGCACACAGAGTGCAACGACAGCCGTCGAGGAGCCGGAAGATATGGATGCAATTGAAGAACGGATTCTGAAACATCCGGATTACTTCCAGGTGAACAACTTGTTCACTGTGCGCGATCTGTTCAATGCCCGCGTGCACTATGGGCACAAGGAGGGGTCCCTGGACGACCGCATGCGACCGTATCTTTATGGCAATCGCTTGGGCCACCTGATCTTCGATCTGGACAAGACAGCTGCCCATTTGCGACAGGCACTCAATTTTACGGCCCACATTGCATTCCGTGATGGCATCATATTGTTCTTCAATCGGAATGCACTCAACGCACTGCTCGTCGAGCAGAAGGCCATGGAGGCGGGCGAATATTCGCACACGCGATTCTGGCGCGGCGGCATCTTTACCAATGCGAATGTTCAGTTCGATGCAGTCACCCGGCTGCCCGATCTGTGCATCTTCCTCAACACACAGAACAATGTGATGGCTCAGCATACGGCTGTACGCGATTCAGCCAAAATGGCCATTCCCACAATTGGCATTGTGGACAGCAATTGTAATCCCAATTTGATTACATATCCGGTGCCCGGCAACGATGATTCCCCCGCCGCAGTCGAACTCTACTGCAACCTGTTCAAGGAGGCCATTTGGCGTGGCAAACGCAAGCGGCGAGAAGTGCTCGGCTTGCCACCTCTAAATGAGGCTCAATTTAAAGCCATTCGCAGTCGATCGAACTCCAATAAAGTCAACTAAAACTAAGCTATCTTAATGTTGAATATATAAAACCACAATACTTTATTGAACTGCTTGAAAAAAACAAGAAATTTGCATAGCTTTGGCAATTGTACAATATACAGTTTATCTTAATTAAATTTGTACTTGATGCGTAACTATAAAAACAATTGGAAATTGTGAATGTTTTATCGGGAATCATAGGTAAAAAGAATATTTAAAAAAAAACCAAGCAATTGTTTTATTTCTATGCTATGCCAAAATAGTAATTTAAAATTATGGAATTTTTCTAAGGAGTTTGATGCATAAGGTCGAGGGGTTTTACTATTTTTTTTTTTTTAAATTGAATAATTTCGGATATTTATTGTACCAGCTGTGAAGCACATGAGACTCCAATAATTAATAGCTTCAAACCTAACAGAGAACTTTTAATCAGGTTTATATTGATTGAACACGGCTCTTATTGTTGATTATCATAATAAATAACCTCAGTAACATTGCAAAAGAATCAAAAAGAAACAGAAATAGCATAAAACACCTTCAAGCAGGCCAATCATAATAGTTAACAGGCCACTAACAGACGTAGAACTAACGCCTGTAACATAACATAACATTTCGATAACGGTCAAACGATATCGATCAATACCTTTGAAAAAAATCGAGTTCTGATTGCAAATAAAGTTTTGTAAGTATTCAGTTTAGCTGATGTCCGATAAAGCCTAGGCATAAGTTATATATATATATATTATAATGAATTCATTTTTTGTGTATATGTGTATATGTATAAATAGCAGGCTCTTAGCGCGATGACAATTGCTCATCTTATAAATAACTAGGTGTAACTCTCGCTCCACGCCTTGGTTGTATTCTAGGGCGGCAGCAGAGTGCCTCCTTTCACAAAGCTGGAGTTGTAGCTGTTGTAGAATGGATTGTTGTTGTTGCTGCTGCTGGATGCCGTATCCGCTGCATAAAGTTGGTGTTGACTGCTGTTGAAGCCCTGCTGATGGCCTGGTCCAAAGTAATTTGAATATTGGCCAATTGCTGCTGTTGCTGCAGGAGGTGCCGCTGCCGTTGCACCGGCTGGCAACGGTGGCATGCCACACCCAGCCGCATCGCCAGCGAGACCACCTTTGATCGCGCGACCCGTGCCAAAGATCTGTTTGCGTATCGGCACCCGTTGAAATGAATTCTGCTCGCTATTCTTGTGCCAACCGGCATTGACCATTTTCCTGACGTAAACTTGACCCGTGACCGGAATTTGACCCTCATGGGGTTGACCGGTGGCGTTGCCAGTGCCATCGTTCTTTTGGTTAGACTGCTGCACCCAATGCTCGGCATGCTTGATCGTCAGCATAGCCTTGTGCGCCCCAATATATTCCTCGGCCTTCTGCAGCCGATCCAACTGCTTCTCGTCCAGCGAATCCCGAGGCAATTTACTCAGCCGTTGCACTGTGCGTTTCCAATTGTGAAATTCACGATTCTTAAAAGGTTTCATCGCCTGTCTGTACTCCTTCCACTGCCGCTGCCTGTCCTCCTTCGTGCCCGGCGGCGCTTCCTCCAGTGGAAGCGGCGCCTCCGGTCTCTGTATCCATTTGCCATCGATTTCTACAAAAGTGCCGCCGCCTTTTTTCTTTTTGATAAGACGATTATTTGCCGAGGAATTACTATTGGCGGATTTGCTGTTACTACTCACGCTACTGCTGCTGCTGTTGGCTCCCGCTGCAACTGCAGCTCCGCCAGGTGGTGGTGGTGGCGGCATTAAAGCCGCATCCAGCAAGGCATTGTTATCCGATTTTCCGCTGTTGTTGCTGGATTTGTATTTCTTGTTTGGCTGATTGTTTTGCTTGTTGTTATTAACGATGTTGTTGTGTCGCTGCTTCTCCTTGGGCACCAGATTCCACAGAGTCGGACACTTTGGCATGGGCGGTTGAATAGGCGGCGGTCGCAGCTGTGGCGACATCATGTCCTCCCAGAACGGAGGCGGCTGCAACGGTCGATGTTTGCGTCCACCAGATGGTCCCGGACCCATGCTGCCCATTTGGCAGGGCGGCATCATCGGTGATGGGCCACAGGGACCCGGACCCGGTCCAAAATTCGCAAAGCCCATGGACATCAAGGGAAAAGGCAATGGAGGTGGTCGACTCAATGGTTGAAATGCGTTATTGTTGTTGTTATTGTTATTATTATTGTTGATGTAGTTGTGATGATTGTTATAGGTTCGATTGTTGTTGACGTGCTGCTGCTGTTTGTTGTTGTTCTCGTTTTTATATGGTTTACGTCCGTTGCGTGTTGTTGTTGCTCCTGTTGTCGTTGAGGAGCCTTCAGGCTGCTCCTTGGCCTCTTTCGTCTTCTTCCAATCGGCGAAAGATATTTGCAGTGGTTTAGCTACGCTATCTTTATTACCAGCATTATCATTGTTTATCGCTTCCGTCGTTTCGGCCTCTGTGGCTGCATTTTCAGCCATTTTTACCGATTTTAGTAAGCAGAATATGTGGAAATATTCTCAGCAAAGTAGCGCTCTGAAAAATCTTTGTAGAACTTGACCGATATTTCATGTGTTACCAGGGCTACATCACAACCCTGCGTTCGTCAAAAAATATCGCATGGGTGGCAACGCCACACAGTTAAAATATCGTTACGGCCTCTAGTGAAAAGTCTTAATGGATTATCATTATTATTATTTTATTGCTCCACGGCCTTTATTCTTAATCAAAAGTTATTTAATAAGTTACTCGTTGTGTAGTAATAATAAAAAATTGAATTTCAAATTTTACGATATGTCGTGATTGCGTGCCCAATCGACTGTGAGCGAAACTGAGCGAAATCGATAGTACCGATAACTGTTTTACAGATCTAGCAGTCGCAGAGATTTTTGGTAAGCTTTAATAGAGCTACTTCGTTAAAATAAAGCAGGCAATGCTAAAAAGAAAAACACAGTCCTGCGTTACTAACTAAACTTTGCATGGTGTGTCGGCAACGGGTTATTAGTAAAAGTTTTATTGTGTCAGTTCAGCTGCACAGTCACCAACAGTTACAACAGCAAGTGGAGCGCTGCTGCGCAGCCAATGCGTACTTTCTTCAATTGCTGGCATATAATACATAATATTACTTAATTTGCAACAAAAACCAGTGATAAATTTAACCGAAATACTAGCAAGTTGCAAAAGCAAACCAAAAATTCTGTGTAAGTTCTGGTGCAGTGATTTTTTTGGGTAATCATCGAGGGAGAGTTTTACGCCCAAGGCGACTCGAGCAGCGCTGCCGGCGTCGCAGTCGCAGTCACAGACATATTTGTTGTTGGTATTCTCGACATATGATTCAATAAGTGATCGCTACGCCTCTGCCGCTAGTGCTGCAGCAGCGACGCGGCGGCTCTGACAGTTTTTTGTGTAATATTTTTGTGTGTGTAAAAATGCTATTTAAAATCAGAATCCGACTCACACCCCCCGCACATAACGGCAATTAGACGCTGCCGCAAATGATGCGTTATTTCCTTGTTAATGAAACTTAAAAGCCGCTCTGACGGAAAGTAACACACACACACAGGCATAGCCATTGTGTCCGTTTAATAATGCAAACGGTTTTTTTTTGGAGAAGTTCATAATTATCATTCATACTTGGTTTCTAAATGATTCACGGCTACACTAGCTCTTTTTTTTGGCAAGAAAATGTGAGCAGCACTGAAGCAACTATCATAAATCTAATTTAATCAGCTTTGGCCTACCTGCGAGGCTCTTATCAAAGTTGCAAATGATATGCACACATTTTCGTACAATTAAGTTAATTGGTGCTGTAGGTGTGTGTGTTCTTGGTATCAACAGCTGCGTCGCAATTTGCAGGCAAACACACCGCTTCTAGCAGCAGTTACTAGTAACATTCAATATTTACCGTAATAATAAAGTGATAATCGATAACAAGAAAAAGGACGGCGATAGATCGATTTCTTATCGCTACTGCGATGCATATATGCATTTAACTTTTCGTACAAATGTGTATCTACAAAAGATAACTAAATTAAATTAATGATATATGAATTTAAAAATTGGAACCGCAATTAGTAATGTAGGGTTTCCACTTGTTTTATACATATATTTACCTAATTTTTCTGTTGCATTTCTCTTGCAGGGGGAGGTGCGGAAACGCTTCTACGACTTCTTTCACATAAAAATTTTCGCAACATTCAACACACAATCACGACACACACACACATACATATACTGAAAAAGCAAAACGAACGAACTTAAAACCAGAGAGAAAGATAACAGAACAGAAACTTTGTAATCAAATCGAAACGAGCAAACCAGAAATCCAATCGAATCAAAATCAGAATGGCGCACACACATCTGGGCAGAGCGGTGAAAAATATTGAGACACCGCGTCCGCTCAAGACACAATCGCGTTCATCGCTGAAGAACAGCTATTTGGTTATCGAGGAGCTGATCCAATTGATCGACAATGTGACCGTTGGTCTGCAATCGTGCAATACGACATCGGAATCCATAACATTGTTATTGCATAATTTGCGGGTGCATGGTCCGCAGCTGGAGGCGGTATCGAAGGATACACTGGATCGTGCTTTCGTTGTGTTCCGCAATGCTTCGCAGGACGAACGTCTGAACATAACCACACGACTCAAGCTGCTCGAACTGATCGAATTGCGTGCGCACAGCTGGGAGGACAATGACACAATTGCTTACTACAAGTCCAAGCAGCAAGTGTCCAGCGTTGAGGTGGGCTAAGCAGCAATATAGAAATATAAAATATAAAGATATAGATTAAATTAAATTTTTACAGCAGCTGCCCCCTGAATCATATCAACACGATGCTGCCGGCATGGTTGGCAACCAGCAAGCCTTTCTCAGCACCTCCCCCACATTTGGTGTCAGCGTCGGCGTGGGTGCACTTGTTATTGACTCTGCAGCCGCATCGGCAGCTGCCTTCAATGCGGCCACTGTTGCCGCTGCCGCACAAGCGGCGGCCATTGCAGCGGTCGGCTCACCCAATCAGCAGCATATGCTGTTGCCACCCGGTGAGGTCATCCGCAACTCGGGCAAATTTCCCAAACCCACAAAAATTCCGGGCAAAACCTACTGCAAAGATGAGGTCGTCATACGCAACGCCGACTCCGGCAAGGGTAAGTATTTGTTAAATGTTACTCATTATATAGACACACGAGACTCTATTCTTCTGTTTTATATCTGCTGCCTGGCTGCCAATATTAGTTATGGGCATTAAGGGCCGACGCGTGCACATGATCGAGGAACTTAGCGAAACAATAATATCCTTTCAAAGAGGTAAAACCGACAGTCAACAACATTTTTGCACAAATTGCACCTCAGCGACGCATTTTTTATATACTGTCTTGTCTGAAATTGGCTTGCTTTCATAACTCCCCCACAATTAACATTAATTCTCGCACGTCAAACATTAATTTATAATATTTTTTCCGTAATGGTTTAATTATTCACTTATTGGATCCAAGGCTCGTTTTTTATTACCATTCATATGTACATATGCAGTTCTCATTGTTCATAATAAATAGCTGTTTTATTAAGATTTTCGATTTGTATTAATATATATTTTGTCGTTTAGTCAATCCTGGCGCCAAAGAACGTCTGGTGCAAATTACCGGACCAGATGAGAACAAAATTAAGTAAGTCAATTAGTGAATTTTCATTTTAAATATCTTCCACTTTATTTGTTGTTAATTATGTAACAATGTATTGTAATTTCTGCAGTTATGCCAAGCAATTGATGGGCGACACCATACGTCGCAACGCCTCACCGGTGCGCCTGGAGCCGGCACCATCCGCTGGCGGAGCTGGTGGCTCCTGTTCATCGCTCAACTCATCCAACTCAGACGATGCCGTCCAGCCGCGCACTCCAGGTGCCGGCGGCGTCAGCAGCAGTTTGGCCAATCGCTTGAGCTTCAATTCGGCACAGAATTTCATGACTGCCACAGCAGCAGCAGCGGCGGCACAGCAAATGTCGCAGCAGCAACAGCACCACCATCACCATCAACAACAACATCAGCATCATCAGCAGCAGGCTGCTTCGGCGGCAACAGCTGCTGCCGGTAAAGTTATGCGACCGAATCAACAGCTGCTTATGCATTCATTTTCCACAAATGATGCTTCCGTAGGTGAATACAAATTCACGGTCAATGTGGGCCAGCATCTCATCAAGATCACCGGCGGCTGTCATGAGCTCGTCCGCGTAAGTGAAACGTATAAATTAAATAACTCATCCAGCTCACCTGACTAATCCGAATTCCTCTTCTTGCTGCAGGGGGCCAAACTTGTGTTGGACGACTACTTCAGCAGCTCCGAGTTCTTGGCATCCATTGAGGCGGGCGCCGCCTTTGATGGCACTTCGTTGGTCAGTCCGGTCCCAACACCGCTGCCCGGCTCGGGGCCACCACAGTTTATGATGGGCAATGCTTTGCCGTTGGCCGACAGTGGCATCAATCTCAACAACAATGGCGATGGCGATGATGAAGTGTTTGTCGAGTCCAATGGGAGCAGCAATCAAAATGGCCTGGCACGCTCGCGACGCAGTCACTTTTCACGCAAGGAGTCCACCCCGGAAGCGAAGGCACTGCGCGAAAAGCTCGAAGAAGAGCGCGCCGCCAATCTGCTAAAGACGAATACCTGTAAAAATTCAATCGTATGCAAAATTATTAAGGATACATCTAATTTAGTGCCTTGCTTGTTTTCCATTCACAGCACGCGTCTCGTATGATATTGAACATTTGATGTACTATTCGAAGAGTCCGCATGCCTGGGCGCTACCCACCGAGTGGGCGAAAATGAATGAAACGGCGCCATCGATCCTGCGCAACAAGGTAATTCAACCCGCTGACCAGCACATTATTGCTACTTCAACAAGTTCGCCCAGTGCTGATATCACCCACCTTGCACATAGCTCGTCATTAACAACAATAATATCCACAAAAACAACAACAACTGCGGAAATGTCAGCTTCCATTAATCAAGATTGTGAACCCAGCAATAATCGAAACGCTACCAATCAAATTCTAATAACTAACAACATCAAACAAGCACCGCAATTAAAGACCATAAGTATAACGCTCGATAGTTTAAGTGCACGAAAGCTAATCTCATGTGACCGTGGTGACAACGCTCAAATCATTAATCGCAAGCCATCCTTAGAATCTGATCGTAAGTTATATAACAAACAATTGCAAATTATAACCAATACAATGGGTGCATCTGCATCGGGCAAATGTCGCACTCAAACCAAAGCCGTTTTCCAGCGCTATAGCGAGATCGATGAGCTCTCTCTAGCCATGTGTGATACATGCTCCAATGAGGAGCTCAACAATAACAATCGTGGATTTATCTAAATTTCATTCATATTCGTATTTTAATCATCCTCGTTTACGTAAAGCATACGTAAAGGAATTTTCTTATATATACCTTCTTTTTTTATCAAATCATACGCTTAATTAATTCGAATAAGCAATTTTTGCATTTGACATCAATCACAAAAATATTAATCCCAGTATTATTAAATATAAAACAAAACGCTAAACTTTCTTGATATTAATGTTAAATTGAGTATATACAAAAAAAAAAATTGAAAAGCAAATGAAAATTAAATTGTAAAGTCACAAAAAAAAGGAATCTGTATTTTGGCTGTGAAGCAGATTTAGTGTTCGCTAAGCTAATTCTAAAGTTGGTCAACATTAATTAGTATCCATATTAACACACACATAACCACACCCATACACACACACACACTTACATACACACCTCTTATATATTTGTTCCAACAAACAAAACACACACACACAAACTAATTAATGTTTAACAAAGACTAATTAACAATTGCAATTGCAACATTTTTTTAGCCTTAAGTAATATGTAAGCGTTTTTTCAAACATAACCCATTTAAAAATTTATATATACATTATACACATGCATATGTAAAATAAAAAAAACTGACTTTCAAAGTCGATATGCTTGGCTTTTAACTATTTGTACATTTTAAACATAATACACACTCACACACACACACACACATTATTTTGTTTAGTTTTGTATATAAACACAAGGTAAACAAAAGGTGTAGCTTATTATAATTTTTTTTTAATTGATATACATTACTCTACTTTGCACAGGATCTACATGATGAGAGCCAGCGTTTTGATGGTGAGAAATATCTCGCCAGCATTCAGAGTGCCACCAAACGAAATATTGATGCCGCCGACGACACTGAAAATGTGGATGAATAACAAAAACTGAATAGGAAATCAAGAAACACGCGAGCGCATTACATTAACATATAAATGAACGATTTACAGATATTGATTTATTTTATTTTTTTTGTGAATAGGAAAGAACAAACAACAGATCTGGCAATAGCTATTGTTAATGTGTGTGTCTCAGATACATAACTCAATTGGGGTCTTATCAAGTCCCTAAATCTATCAAACTACACACACACACGAACTATATTTCTGTTTTTTGTACTATGCTTTTAGCTTTAGCGTGTCGCGTACATTTCTTAATATATTATAAACGACCAAATTAAATCAAATGGAATAAATTCTAAACACTTAGTTAGGAGCTATACAAAAACAAAGTACGACGATTTATATATGAAAAAGAAACCAAGAACCAAACTATCTTTCAATATAACGATGCTTTTAGTTAAACTTAAAAAAACGATGAATATATATTTACTAATATAATATGCTTACTATGATAATAACAAAATGCAGCTAATTGATGGAACGCTCGTTGAAAACAGCATTACTCACAATCCGAAGAAAAGCGGTTCGAAAATTAACAACAACAAATGAACGTAAATGCATTTTTATTCAAATAGTAAAAACAAAAACAAAAAAAAATTAACGAAATTTTTATTTTCTCATATGTATTTAATTTCAATCATCCTACTATTCAATGTACTTTTTTCAATTCTCAAAAAACGAAAAAAAGAAAAAATCGATTATATTGTTTTCATAATTCATTTTGTTTTTTATTTTGTGCAATGATTGTATTTGAATTTTCTCTAGTCCAATGCGTTATGGAAACTTTTGTGTCTCTTTAGTTTCCATATTTAACACGCCAACACCTTTTTGGAATTTCTGTTTATGTTTTAGCTAATTTATTTAATTTATTATAAATTATATACTTTCGACAAATTGAAATCGTTCACATATGCAATTACACAAATTGAATAAATATCAATACACAATATTTTATTTATTTTACTCACTCAAAAAGAAAAGCACGATTTTCGCTAGGATATGTATAATTTTTATTTAAACATTTATCTTTGGCAACGGGCAAATAACACACTTATACACAAGCATCATCAAAATGTAAATACATTATAACAATAGTTTAAATTTTGTAATTTTTTCTTTTTGAATGTTAGCGTCAACTGTTCATTTATAAATCAAACAAAAAGTTGTGCGAATATTTCGAATGTGTGCGAAGAGAAACAAAAGTTTTTGCTACACATAGATAGTTAGATGGTAAACAACATCACATTGGTTATCGTACATAGCATATATGTATCTATATATATATATAATTTGTATATTTTGTATATTCTTTATTTGCCCAATAGAGGCCGTCGATCCACGGTGCGGCGATGCGTTGAGCTTTTTTCGTTAGCAGTTTGGAAAGAAGAATGTAGAGATTAGTTAGATGCTCGAACTAACCGGCGAAAATATAGTTTTAGATACACACACAATATCAATACACCAAATACACACAACATCAATAGCTTGCTCACGAACTAGACTCAATATTCACGTACATTGACGTATGATATGTGGCACGCTCAGCCGGCGACATATTCAGATTGCCCTGATGCTTACGATCATACGCCCAGATAGCGCATGTTGCCAACAGTGAAACTGTGTGAACGAAAAGATTATTGATTAGAGCAGGTGATTAATTAAGTGCATTCATTACTTACTAATTAGGAAGAGCATAAAGAACAGCTGCAGCCAGAAGTGACTGCCGCCACTGTAATCCACAATGAGGCCAGTAAGGATGGTGACTACAGCTAGGCCCAAATTTTGCACCGATTGGCAGCTATGGTTCAAATATATAGTATATATATAATGTGTTAATTCTAGTTAACATAGTGTGTGTTATAATTCCTAGTATATAAATTATAATTCGCTTATATATAATGATTTCACTTACAAGCCATATGCCGTGCCCATTTGATATTCGGGCACAATAAGCGCCACCAAGGGCCACAAACTGGCAGCCAGCATCGAATAGGACAAGCCCATAATTGACATGGCAATATACGGATTCAAATGGCTGAAAGTGAGCAACATGTGCGCCACGAGCGTTGCAATTGTGGCCAGAAATACCCAAGTGACATTGCGTCCCACACGATCGATGATAAAACCAAATAGCGGCGATGCAATCGCTGATATAAAATACACAATCGAATTGACATTGTTGGCCTGATCGGGAGTCATTTGGAAATTGGTTCTGAAGAATGTCTGCCCTAGGGCCACAAATGGAAAGATGGCCACATAGTAGGCGACACAAACGACCGATACCATCCAGAAGTCCAGTTTGAATGACATTACATCGCTGAGCTTGGTAATCTCTCCGCCAGGATTATTACTACGCTTTAATATGCGTTCGGCGCGTTTGTCCATCCAGCCTAAAACATTAATTTATATTAATAATTGATTTATTTAACACTAATTAAAAATATATGTAAAGATTAACTGCTTACCCAGTATAAGTGTGCATAGCAATGACATGACGCAGGTGGTCGCGGCCAGAAACAAAGTGATGCCCAGGCCCGTATAACCGGCATAGAACTTGGACACATAAGTGTAGACCGGTTGCATAATCCAAAAGTTGACAGTGCTACCGAAACGTGCCACAGACAGCTGCAGGCCAAAGACCATGTTCAGCTCCTTGCCCTTGAACCAGAGAACCGCATAGCTGTTCTGGGCAACGGCCAATGACTCGGCGCCAATCCCAAACACAAAACGACCGACAATCATTAGCCAAAACTGACCCATTAGGCTGCCAGTGGCGAATATCAATTGACCCAACAGAACGATGGCCATATAGATAATGGTGCCCAATCGTATGCCAAAGACGCGATCGATGAGAAAGCCACCAACAAAACAGAGCACAATATTTGGCCACGAGTAGATGGAATAGATGAACGTATATTCAGTCGCGGTCAAATGCAGCTCCTTCTCAAAGACATCCTGCAGTGCGCCAGGATTATCGTAGCAAAAATAGGAACCTGCGTTAAAATACAATAAATAAAATAAATACAATATAAATATATATTCATATTAATGATGCAAAAAAATCGAAAATACACCAACCATTAAAATTGCATGACAATATTTCATCTTGAAATCTCTAATGTCAACTCACCAAAGCCCAGCAGGCACATAAAAACCAAGGCCAAAAATCGGTGGGGCGCACTGCTGGGATCACAACAACCCGGCTTGTCTTGCGGCACAGCCAGTTGTTCGGTATCCCTTGTGCTGCGTCTACGCACAACTGGCTTCACCTCATCATCCCCACTGCTGCTCGAGGCACACTCCACAATTGGCAGGCGTTCCTCCCTCGACATGTTTTTTTTTTTTGTACTTTAGCTAATGCCAAAGGATGCTGTTATCTCTGAAGACTATTGGAGAAAGCTGTCTCAGGATTTTATTTGAGTTCTAGCTAAGGCCAAAAGAGCAAGGCGTGGGGCGGGATGCGGGCGGACGGGGCAGCTGCCCTCTATTAGTGCTTTTTATTGCAGGCACACATCATGCTAATGTATTTGATGGATGGCGTTGCTTGTTGTTTTATTATTGATTATTTCAGTGCACGTCGAGACGCACTATCAGTTTTGGTGGGGGTTGTTTTTGGGGTTTTCCTCGTCGCAGGTTTGAGTTGTTAATCTGCAATGAAAAGTGCTCTTATAGAAATTTTTCTCATTTCACACAGGCTTCATGTGTGTGTGTGTGTGTGTGTGTGTGAGAGTGTGGGTTGTATGTGCGTTAGTCAAACAAACAGCATTTTTGCTAATCACTTAAGCGCATGCATTGTGCGCTGCTTTAGCGAGGTATTAATTGACCTGGCACCTGATTTAAAATTTCAATAACATTCGATTTATTTGCGTATTGGCAAGCCATAAAATACATTAACACACATTTGGTTTAGTTTACATTGGCATTTATGATACATAAAGCCTTTTATCAACGGACGTCACACACAATACTAAAATAATAAATCAGCGCATGATTTGCATTTGTTTTGAATTTAAAATCAGGCGCGCGAGTCATGATTTGAAAAGTGCCGCTGATAGCCGCAAAATAAATAAACATATTGTATCATTGCTTTTATTGTAACAATTTCAAAACAGACAGAATCGATTCCCACCCACACACAGGAAAAATGTTCAACAAGTAAGCACTGTTTTTCCTCTGGCAAAAAACAACAGCTGTCAAATTTTAGCTGTTGCGGCCTCCTACCTGTTTTCCGCGAACGGAGAAACTTAACTAACGTTCAATTCTTATTTTTCGTTTGGGCTATGCTATGTGAACCAGTTCCTTCACTCCAATCACACACTGTGATTATCGATAGACAATGCTCGATTTATTGTCAATCGGTCACTGCAAGTGCACGATTGTTTTGTATTGCCATTGGGTAAACAACTTGATCACAAATTACATACATAAATATGTATAAGGCATAAGGTTCAAAATTGATGAATCATAAAACAGATTAAACATTGGCTGTCACGCAATAGGACGGATTAAAAGTGCAACAAAAACTATATTTCTGAACATATGTACTATGCCTGCTAATGACGTCGCTTTCATCGTATAAACTGAGATTTTGAGTTAGTATGAAATAATGTCATCGCAACAGCGCAAATTTATACGGAAACAAAACGTTTCAAACAGCACTGCAAAACTGTAAATACAAACGCATCTATTTTTGTAATGCTCACAAAAGTCGTAATAATTGCAATTAGTGTTGGCTAGAAACAAGATTATACACACAGCAGATGGCAGCGATAAAGGTGCGTAACTATGCATATATAAATATATTATATCAAACTAAAATTGTAAATTTACATATGTTCGCATTCGTACGCGTATATGTGTGTGTGCTTTTTTTTGTAGAACATCGCGCTGGGCATTATGTATGGGCTGTGGGACAGCATACGCGGCATGACGCTGGTGCTGTACATAGACAACGAGGTTGCCAGACAGAATGCGGAGCTGGAAACAATGCGCCAGCTGCGTCGCATGGACAGGGATCACTTCAAGCAATCACAGCAGACACGTTCAACATCGCCAGTGCCCAGCTCGGCGGCGGCAATGATGCGAGAGGAGTATGCCAAGCGGGCGGAGCACAATTCCGATGAGCGAACGCTCGACAAGATTTTGCAGAAGAAGCCAAAGGAGATGCCACAGCCGCAGGCGTAAGTATGCCGTACAAAAGAAGGCGCACTTCACCAATCGATTATGAATGTTAAATATGCTCGATAAATGATTTTCGATAATCTGTTGTCGTTTTTTAAATGTTCAATTGCGGTTGTTTTTTCTTAAGCAGAAAAAATGAAAAACCTGACCTTTCACATTTATTTTTCTTGATTATTGAGTGTCCCTAACAATAGCGCATTACTAATTAAATTTTATTTTTATTACGCATTTGCAGCGAGAAGAAAATCGCAAAGAAATTATTTAAATGCTGCCTGCTAAATGGCGGCTTCACCTGGCTGAGCATTGTGCTCTTCGAGAATGTGCTGCTGCCGACGCTGAAATTCTCGCTGACCATCTTCTATGGCGCCCAGTCGGATACTTTGCCCTTTGTGTGGAGCTGGCTGCATCCGATATTGTCTCTGATCTTTGGCATGATGTGGGTGCTGCCCATCTTCATGCTCTCCAAGGTGGTCAGCTCGCTGTGGTTCGCGGACATTGCCAATGCAGCGTATCGTGTGCGTAAGGGACGACCACAGTTGATACCTGGCATCAGTAAACTGGTTGCCGATTTCCTGTTTAGCATGGTGGTACAAATGCTGTTCCTGGTGCAGAGCATGCTGGTGAATCTGGTGCCGGTGAAATATGTGGGCTCCTCGCTGTGCTTTATACACTTGTGCCTGTTGTATTCTCTCTACTCCTTCGAGTACAAATGGTTCAACATGGGCTGGGAGCTGCATCGTCGCCTCACCTACATTGAGAAGAATTGGCCATATTTCTTTGGCTTCGGCATTCCGCTGACAGTGCTGACAAATATGTCCAGCTCGCTGATTGTGAGCAGCTGCATCTTTTCCATATTCTTTCCGCTCTTCATACTCAGCGGCAATGAGGCCAAGCCGATTGTGGACACCACGTAAGTACTTAAACGGGAGTAAAGATCTTTTGCTTAAAGTTTTCCTTTTGTTGTAGCCAATTTTCGCTGCGTCTCTTCTCGCCGGTGGTATTCATATCGAACATGTGCTTTGGCGGCAATCCATGGAGCAAAACGAATCGGCTGCTGGCCCAGCAACGTAAGCAGATGGAGCAGCAGCGCCAGCAGCAGCGCGAGGAGCTGTTGCTCAAGAAGCAGCAGCATATGCGCCAACAGCAGCGCCAACACGAAATGATGGCACGCCGGGAGCAGTCGCATTCGCGTTCCCGGACGCCACAGCCCGGCCAGCTGCCGGGGCAGCATTATCGCTACGCTCAGCCGCCTGTTTTTGATGCGACTCGTGTGCGTGATTCGTCGGCATCATCGACGCACAGCTCGAATGCAGCGACGCCCACGAGCTTTAGGCCACCGCCATTCTATGGCGGATCGGGCATGCATAGTAATGTACCGCTGGTGCCCATACCTGTGCCCGGGGCGCCACGCACACCCATCATTGTGCACGAGGAGTCGGGCCCAGATGACTGGAATTTGTGAGATTTTATATGCATATACACACACATAGCATAGGCCCCTATTATCTATGTATATATATATATATTTACATATATGTATATGTATATTTATATATTTACTGCAACCCATGTACTGCGATCGAGAACTGTGTATGTTAAAGCTTACTTTAGACCTAAACTTACGCATAATGACAATGCACGCTAGTCGCCAGTAACTAGTAGCTATTTATCTAATGTTTGTATTTAAGATTACGCCCACTAGCTGAATAATTGATTGATATCGTCTGATTTGTGCGGCGGGGGGGATTCTTATTTTTAAGTGCGCCATTGACAATTATTATTTACGCTGGGCATCAAAAAAGTTTCATGTATAAATAAAATGTAATAAAAATTTTTGTATTTTCGTCACGTGAATCGATTTTTCTATTTATGCACTGGGCATTGGTTCATAATATTGTGTAAATATGTATATAAAATGTTAATTGAAAAAAAAACCAGAAATATGTTTTATAAAACAAGTCGTTTCTGGTTTTCATATTCACCAGCAAATTTTCCACTGCCATAACTTGGTTCAAGATCAACAAATTTTGAAAAACAATGTATTTTTGATCGTGAGTTGGCATATAGATTAAGCAGAATTTATTGCCATTCATTCCCGTATATGGAATTAGGATAAATACCAAAGTCAAGGACACGTATATGGTGCTCAAGTGAAATCATGTAGAATCACTGACCCATATCCCCTATTTGTATGGGACGGGGTGTTGCCAATTAGCGCTTATGCATTGGACACGAACCATATATTAGATTGTGTGGTCAACCAATTGATTATCACCAAGGATACACATATGTCCACACATTGGCTCGTTGACAGCTCTGCGATGTCTTGCAAATCGGGTTTTCAGTTGTCCTTTGTGGTTCGTGGCGTGTGGTCAATGTGCGGTCCTGGCGATAATGTTGAAGGCATTCAAATATTTATGGTTGCTGTGGACATGGCTGCAAATTGCAAGCCATTTGGAAATCGCCAACGCTCAGACAAGTCAAAATATCAATGTGTGTAAGTGCCAAATCGATAGATAGAAGCGAAAGCAATTCCAATTGATAGGAGTTGATGGACTTGTGTAAACTCATTAAGCATAAAGTGGTTTGGTGGTTCATTGGTTCAGTGGTTGAGTGCTTTTTGGGTTGACAGTGCAAACAATGCATGTACTGTGTGTTTGTGTATGTATGTGTGATAGTAATGTCGTGTCCTTAACAGTTTTTATAAATGAGGTGGATAATGAGCCAGCCACGAAGGCCATTGAGGTGGTCCTCACCTATCTGAAGAAGAATCCCAGCTATGGTTTATCAGTGCAAATTGAATCGATTGAGGCAAATAAAACGGATGCCAAATTATTGCTGGAAGCAAGTAAGTTTTTTTTTTTTATGTATTAAAGCTAAATAAAAATTTGAATTGTCCCAATTCCATAACTAATATAAACTGATTGAATATCTTCTCAGTTTGCAACAAGTATGTGGATAGCATTGATAAGAAACAAACGCCACATTTAATACTGGACACTACAAAATCTGGCATTTCCTCGGAAACGGTCAAAAGCTTTACCCAGGCACTGGGGTTGCCCACAATCAGCGCCTCCTATGGCCAGGAGGGCGATTTGAGGCAGTGGCGCGATCTGGATGAGTCCAAGCAAAAGTATCTGCTGCAAGTAATGCCGCCAGCCGACATAATACCCGAGGCAGTTAGGAGCATTGTCAAGCGGCTGAACATTACCAATGGTTAATAATATTTACACTCTGATAAGAAATTTATATTTAATATTTAATATTTAATTTCCACGGTGCAATTCAGGGGTTTTTATTCCTTGCATCATTAATAATCACTAATATTTTAAGATTTTACAAACACAACAGTTTTAGAGAGTTTAATAGTTTAAATTCATTTAATTGAAAAACAGAGCCAGTAAATATCATTACATATTTCTGAATTTTAGAAATGATTTTTTCTATAGAGGATGGTTTGCATTTTTATTTTTAGAAATGTTTAATAATTTAAAATACTTTTGGGATTGTCGATTTAGGGGAAGCATTTCTAATTAAAACAAAATAGTTTTTTTTATCATGACGGAAATCTCCAGTTTTTATGGGGATTTCATTTTAGGGCGATCTTTTTTGAGAGTACATATGCAATTCACAATCCAATCCACTATTAATCGTCTTCCATACTTCAGCTGCCATTCTTTATGATGACACTTTTGTCATGGATCACAAATACAAGTCCCTGCTGCAGAATATTCAGACACGGCATGTAATTACGGCCATTGCCAAGGATGGCAAACGGGAGCGCGAGGAGCAAATTGAGAAGCTGCGCAATCTGGATATTAATAACTTTTTCATATTGGGCAATTTGCAATCCATACGCATGGTCCTCGAGTCCGTGAAACCAGCCTACTTTGAGCGCAATTTCGCCTGGCACGCAATCACGCAGAGCGAGGGCGAAGTCAGCACTCAGCGGGATAATGCTACGATTATGTTTATGAAACCGATGGCATTCACACAATATCGGGATAGGTTGGGCCTGCTGCGCACCACATTCAATCTGAATGAGGAACCGCAGCTGGCATCAGCCTTCTATTTTGATCTGGCACTCCGCAGCTTTTTGGCTATCAAGTGAGTTGGATTACTATTAATTAAAGGTCTAAGGATTAGGTTTACTTTTTGACCTTTATGTAAAATTCGATAGTCATATTAAATTGACTTAAAACAAAGCCTTTCATCTTAATTGTTTTTTTTATAGGTTTTTTCTGGGTTGTCCCCAAGCAGTACAATAAATTTTTTGTCAATTTTGCATTACACCCCAAGAAATCGCAGTAATAGTACTTTTTTTTATTAAATAAATAAAAAGCTAAATAGATATAGTCACGAAAAGTAAATTTCTTCTCGGGTGACAAATATAATCGAATATTCGAATCACAATAAAAAAGTGCTTGTTAAATTTGACAGCAACGTTCGAACAAGTGTCAACTGATAATATTTTTGTGATCACCATATTTAATTGACTGTCTTTACTATTATGGGATAATTATACTTTATGTTTTTGGTTTTTTGTCGACACATTAAATAACTCATTAATTACGTTAGGGAAATGCTGCAGTCTGGCGCCTGGCCAAAGGACATGGAGTATCTGAAGTGTGACGACTTTCAGGGTGGCAATACACCTGAACGCAGTATTGATCTGAGGCAATTCTTTACACAGGTGTTTAGAGTTTAAATGGGGGAAACCCCTTGCACTCCATCAATTATGTGTAATTATTGTTTACAAAATGCGCTCGCACAGGTTAGCGAACCAACGTCCTATGGCACCTTCGAGCTGGTCACGCAACCGCGGAAGCCATTTAATGGCTACAGCTATATGAAATTTGAAATGGACATAAATGTGCTCCAGATTCGTGGCGGCAGTTCGGTCAACAGCAAATCGATTGGCACCTGGACAGCTGGCCTCGACTCCCCGCTCATCGTCAAGGATGAGCAGCAAATGCAGAATCTGACCGCAGATACGGTCTATCGTATATTTACTGTGGTGGTAAGTGTTAATCCTGAGTAGTTTCTCTGGCGAAAGAAACTATTTTTATGAAAAATATTTATTATTTATAGAAAGCTTTTGATATGTATATTTAAAATATATATTTAAACAAATTAATGGTTTGTTGCTGTTTTCTATTAACTTTTGTAAATTGATTCAAACGTAAATAAATTAATAGTCTACAATCTAAGTAACAAATTTTTCAAGTTCTCTATAAAATATAGTTCTATAGTCTATGAACCAATTAAATACAAATTATAAACTTTTCCTTATTTTTAATGAATAAAATATTTATATCTTTGGCTTAAGACAGATGGTATTTAAGATTTCTCTCTTAGTCAGCTTTCTTATGTGTTTCTTATTCGACAAGCTAGAATTAAGGTGCCACATTCTAAATTAATAATTGATCTTAATTGCAGCAAGCACCCTTTATAATACGCGATGAGACCGCACCGAAGGGCTACAAGGGATACTGTATCGATTTGATCAATGAGATTGCGGCAATAGTGCACTTTGACTATGAGATTCAGGAGGTGGAGGATGGCAAGTTTGGCAATATGGATGAGAAGGGCGATTGGAATGGGATTGTGAAGAAATTGATTGACAAACAGGCCGATATTGGACTGGGTAGCATGTCCGTTATGGCAGAGCGGGAAATTGTGATTGATTTCACTGTGCCATATTACGATCTGGTCGGCATCACCATTATGATGCAGCGTCCCAGTTCGCCCAGTTCGCTGTTCAAGTTTCTCACCGTGCTCGAGACGAATGTCTGGTTGTGCATTCTGGCTGCCTATTTCTTTACCAGCTTTCTAATGTGGGTCTTCGATCGCTGGAGCCCCTACAGCTACCAGAACAATCGCGAGAAGTACAAGGACGACGAGGAGAAGCGCGAGTTTAATTTGAAGGAGTGCCTTTGGTTCTGCATGACTTCTTTGACGCCGCAGGGTGGTGGTGAGGCGCCCAAGAATCTATCAGGTCGTTTGGTGGCAGCCACTTGGTGGCTTTTTGGGTGGGTAACAGAAACAAATCTTTTAATTATTGAATGCATTTTTTCTTCATCTTTTAATATTGGCCGATAGCTTCATCATCATCGCCTCGTATACGGCTAATTTGGCTGCTTTTTTGACTGTGTCGCGTTTGGACACTCCTGTGGAGTCACTCGATGATCTGGCCAAGCAGTACAAGATTCTCTATGCTCCACTAAATGGATCTGCAGCGATGACCTATTTTGATCGCATGGCGAATATTGAGCAAATGTTTTATGAGATCTGGAAAGATTTATCGCTGAACGATTCACTGACGCCGTTGGAGCGTTCCAAGTTGGCCGTCTGGGATTATCCAGTGAGCGATAAATATACGAAAATGTGGCAGGCTATGCAGGAGGCGGGTCTGCCCGCCTCCCTAGATGAGGCTGTGAAGCGTGTGCGCAATTCGTCCACAGCAACGGGTTTTGCATTTCTCGGAGATGCAACGGATATACGATATCTTCAGTTAACCAATTGCGATCTGCAGGTGGTTGGAGAGGAGTTCTCGCGCAAACCGTATGCAATTGCCGTCCAACAGGGTTCACATCTTAAGGATCAATTCAATAATGCGTAAGTTCTCATGATTATTACTAAAGATTCGAAATATTTATTTTTATTTCCCAGCATTTTGACATTGCTGAACAAGCGGCAGCTGGAGAAGCTCAAGGAGAAATGGTGGAAGAACGACGCGGCGCAGGCCAACTGTGAGAAGCCGGAGGATCAGTCGGATGGCATATCCATACAAAATATTGGTGGCGTCTTTATTGTCATCTTTGTGGGTATTGGTATGGCCTGCATTACTCTCGTCTTTGAATACTGGTGGTACAGATATCGCAAGAATCCCCGCATTATCGACGTAGCCGAGGCGAGCTCTTCGCAAGCTAATTTCAAGGATGGCGGCAAGATGACTGACGGCGTCATCTTGGGTCAGACGGGCGACAAATTTGAAAAATCAAATGCCGCGCTGCGTCCGCGCTTTAATCAATATCCGTCAACGTTCAAGCCGCGTTTTTAAAGATATAAAAAAATATAATGCCTAGATCTATGTCTACGTCTATAGCAATTATGTAAACATGCAATATTCTCTCACATTTGTGTGCACTTTAAAGCAATTTTTAATAAATATGTGTGTTTCAAAAGAATTTAATTTTGTGTCGATTTGCAGAGTGAACAGCATATCGTTATTATTTAGCACCCGTTCATAGTGCAGCCCTGTATTGCATGTAGCCCTGTAACTGCATTGCAGCCCTGACTCGATAGATGTTTATCGATAAACTTATACTCCATACACATCTCTCATACTCAAAAAGTTGGAGAAAAGTGTGAAAATTTTTCAAATCTTTCCATAAACAAGAGTAGTTCTGAACTAAAAAAAGTAAATAATTGTTACCCGCGTGTGTTTACAAATAGCTTGCATGCGGCGCTTAAAGAAACTGTCCAAAAGTCACAGTGTGACTGGGACGCTAGAAATTGATGCAGCGCCGACGTCTGCCGAGACATCGGCAACAACACCAACAACTTTGGGAGGAGATGCAGCAGCGACCACGACGGCTGCGAATGGTAGATCAGGAGGAGGGGGTGGAGAGACTTTATTCAACGTTGATATATTCAAGCATTTCGATAAATCGGGCAGAAGTGAATTGTGTGTACATTATTATTATAGTATTTAGTGCGTATTCATTTTGTGCATTTCTCGCCCAGCATAAAATACCTGAAGCAACAGCTGCAGGAGAGCCCGGAGAGTCCCGTCTTTGATAAGCATGGCGCATTTAAACAGGGCATCTCAAATGCCGTCTACGAGCTGCTGTGGCAAGCACTTCGCTTCAAGCTCAAAAAGGATATTGTGCTGCACGTGCTCACCGATGTGGTCGTAAGTCTTGGCCAAAAACAAAGTAGCCACGTAGCTAAATATAAGCTAATTTTGTTTATTTTTTGTTTTAGGCGCTGCATAAAGAATTTCCTAGTCTTATACTAGATGTGGTGAATATATTGGACAGCGAGACATCGCTGATGACCGAGGGACTGCAGGAAGAGCGACATGGATTTGTACAAATTGTTAAGGATCTCGACAAGGTGCTGCCAGAGG